>OZ038494.1:6148203-6425703 GCA_964036315.1 Acanthosepion esculentum
ATATACACACGTCTATATATATATATATTTATATATATATATATATATACACACGTCTATATATATATATATTTATATATATATATATATATACACACGTCTATATATATATATATTTATATATATATATATATATACACACACGTCTATATATATATATATTTATATATATATATATATATACACACGTCTATATATATATATATTTATATATATATATATATACACACGTCTATATATATATATATTTATATATATATATATATATACACACGTCTATATATATATATATTTATATATATATATATATATACACACGTCTATATATATATATATTTATATATATATATATATATACACACGTCTATATATATATATATTTATATATATATATATATACACACGTCTATATATATATATATTTATATATATATATATATATACACACGTCTATATATATATATATTTATATATATATATATATACACACGTCTATATATATATATATTTATATATATATATATATACACACGTCTATATATATATATATTTATATATATATATATATACACACGTCTATATATATATATATTTATATATATATATATATACACACGTCTATATATATATATATTTATATATATATATATATACACACGTCTATATATATATATATTTATATATATATATATATATACACACGTCTATATATATATATATTATATATATATATATATACACACGTCTATATATATATATATTTATATATATATATATATATATACACACGTCTATATATATATATATATATATATATATATATATATATATACACGTCTATATATATATATATTTATATATATATATATATATACACGTCTATATATATATATATTTATATATATATATATATATATACACACGTCTATATATATATATATTTATATATATATATATATATATACACGTCTATATATATATATATTTATATATACACGTCTATATATATATATATTTATATATATATATATATTTATATATATATATATATATATACACGTCTATATATATATATATTATATATATATATATATATACACGTCTATATATATATATTTATATATATATATATATATACACGTCTATATATATATATTTATATATATATATATATATACACGTCTATATATATATATTTATATATATATATATATACACGTCTATATATATATATATTTATATATATATATATATACACGTCTATATATATATATTTATATATATATATATATACACGTCTATATATATATATATTTATATATATATATATATACACGTCTATATATATATATATTTATATATATATATATATACACGTCTATATATATATATATTTATATATATATATATATACACGTCTATATATATATATATATATACACGTCTATATATATATATATTTATATATATATATATACACGTCTATATATATATATATTTATATATATATATATACACGTCTATATATATATATATTTATATATATATATACACGTCTATATATATATATATTTATATATATATATACACGTCTATATATATATATATTTATATATATATATACACGTCTATATATATATATATTTATATATATATATATACACGTCTATATATATATATATTTATATATATATATATACACGTCTATATATATATATATATATATATATATATTTTTATATATATATATATACACGTCTATACATATATATATACGCATCTCATCTCCACCTGTATATGCATCTATATATATATATATATATACGCATCTCCATCTGTATATACATC
The DNA here is from genome assembly GCA_964036315.1 of Acanthosepion esculentum. NCBI lineage: Eukaryota > Metazoa > Mollusca > Cephalopoda > Sepiida > Sepiidae > Acanthosepion > Acanthosepion esculentum. The sequence goes on from OZ038494.1 coordinate 6,150,052, forward strand.
TATATATATATATATATACGCATCTCCATCTGTATATACATCTATACATATATATATATATACGCATCTCCATCTCCATCTGTATATACATCTATACGCATCTCATCTCCATCTGTACATACATCTTTACATATATATATATATACTCATCTCCATCTGTATATACATCTATACATATATATATATACGCATCTCATCTCCATCTGTATATACATCTATACATATATATATATATACTCATCTCATCTCCATCTGTATATACATCTATACATATATATATATATACTCATCTCCATCTGTATATACATCTATACATATATACGCATCTCATCTACATCTGTATATACAACTATACTTATATATATATATATATATATATATATATATATATATATATACGCATCTCATCTATATATATTCTCTATCTTGAATTCAGTTTTGCTTCTCCTAGACGAGTTGCTATCCACAGCTATAGAATCCATTGTGTACTTCTATGTACCAGGAGGGAAGGAGGATTAATAGTTTTCCCAAAGATATCATCATGCAAGTGAATGTAATGGATTCAACTTGAATTCAAACTCGGCTCTCCAATTCCTCTATCTGAGCTTCTCTACTACTGCAACATGCTCCTTAATAATCTCTATATACAGATGCAAGTAGATCTTTATCTACAACCACCATTATGCTAAACAGAAATCTCAACTAATCTGATAAATCTAAGTTTCAAATGAATAACCTTTCATCTTAGGTTTAATTGAATGCTAAAGGATTAAATTGACTATTTCTAGGAAGCAAAATTTAACAGAAATTATATTCACTCAAATTTTTTATTTTTGTTTTCCACCATTATGACTATCAACTCTATATTCTCTGTATTCAGATGTTTGAATGGACATCTGCAGTCTTTCTGACTTATCAACTTTTCTTAGAAAAAATGTGCCTCTCAATTCCTGCCTTTCAATTGGCAATTTCACCACTATTTTATTTGGCATTATTTTTATTTTAAAGAAATTTAATTAAAAGTATCTTTATCTGGCACAAGGACAAGCTTATGGAGTATCTAATGTATTCACTTCAATCTGTTGCTGAAGAGCCCGATTCCCACACCAAAATGTCTGTAGATTGAGAAACAAAAGCAATCAACATAAAAGTTTTTAAACCACACATCTTTTTAAGCTGTGAAATTGAGATTAAAATAACAAAAAAAAGTTAGATTTTCTTGTTATTTTAACCAAACTGGATAAACATTTCCACACCCATTTTGACTAAAAGATAAAGAAAATTAAAAGAAAAAAAATTAATAATCTTTTGAAAAGGTGTGTGGGTGCATATAGACATCATGGGAAATTTCACTGATATATATGCATAGCATGATGAAAAAAAGGACCCAAACTTGAAAAAAAACATTTTATCAGCAAAATATTTGTTTTTTTTCTTTTAATAACAAAGTATTTTAGTGATTTCATTTCTTTTCTAGCGCATTCAAAAATTTTGGTTAAAAATCTTCTTTCTCTTATGTCAACAAGTGGGCCAAAGATTACTATAGTGATTTTTGGTGTTAAAAACACTATTTTGGAAATTCTTGCAAACATCAAATAATTGTCAGATTTTAATGACATTTTCATGACTTATTCACAAATGAAGATAATTTTTTTTTTTCATTTATTTTACATCTGTTAGCCACACTTAATTAATTTTATGAAATTTCAAAAAATTAAAATTTCACCCATTACATATTTATATTAGTTAAAAGCAGAATTCCTTGGAGAATTTAAATCGTAAATTTTTTGGGGGGCAAACAGAAACACTATTTATTGAAAATCTGCTGAATCGTAAAATAAAAATGCAATAAAACTATGACATTATTTAATTAGAAATATTAAGTTTTAAATCTTAAATTTCTGTATTAATTTCAGTATTTTACATAATTTAAAACTATATTTACTAATCATCAAATTGTTTAAAAGAAATTCAAATTTTTTTTTCTTTTGTATAAATGTGCCAATTTTTGTAAGTACACGTGACCATGCCTGACAGAAAATAAGAGTAATAACTATAGTAAATTTTAAGTGAAACTTTCTAAATTTCAATAAAACATTACATTACAGATAATATTTTCCAAAATTTTAAAAATTACACAGGACTTAAAACTTAAAAAAAAAAAACCATTCACATCATTGGCTTGAATTATGTTTTACAGATAAAGTCTACGTAGAACAACATTAGATCTGTCATCACCTCAAAACAGCTACTGCAGTTTTTCATTATTTTAAACTTAAAGTAAATAATATTTGTTTCAATTCAGATTAATTATACTTATACATCAGCTAATATTTCTCAAAGTTTCACAAAAGTATCTTTTATTTTTGGAAGATTTGTTTTTAATAAAGACAATTCCATGGCATTAATCAGCTATTTTAAAACAAAAATACACAAACCTCCTTCCAATCAATTGAAATTCATTTTAAACATTAGTTATTGTTTTTTGTGGATATATATATATTATATATGGCTGAATAAGTTTAAAGCTAATAGGTCCTAACCTTTTATATTTATGGAGGTTTGTTTGAGATGCCAAAAGTCCAATGTGGAGGAAGACTGTGTTGCACCACTCTTCAAAGTGAGGAGAAAGAATCTGCCTGACTTGAGTAACAGAATTCAACTTCTTCATTTCTGGGTGCAGGACACATTGTTTTTTTTGTTTGTTTGTTTTTTTTTTTAAATTTAAATTCACTAATTTTATTAAAGGAAAAACATTTGTTGCACTAAGTGTGACTTCATTGACTAGGTGAATCTTTCAAGGGGGTCAGGTCAGGTGAATTCAGATTGGGGAATCTTGGTTTTCATTTCCCAGTTGTTAACTTATGTCTCCTTCCAGGTGGAAAGAGCCATTGGGGGAGGGGAGGAAGAATTGGAAAGAGGGGCAGAGGGGGGTAGATTTTCTTTTTTTTCTTGGGATAGATAAAAGATGGTCACCTATTGTTACACTGAACAATAAAAGTAAATCATCTGTGTTCACATTGAGCTACGACTCCGACAAGAAGTTTTCCCACTTCACCCTTAAACATTTCGTGTGTGCGTAATGTATACATACATACATACATACATACATACATACATACATACACACACACACACACAATATCAACTTGACCAGTTTCTGAGTTTCCTCCTCTGTACCCATAATATCCACAATCTGACTCATTCTGGGTCAACCCTAAATTCTGTCCTTTCTGAGTTTTATATTAGAAATATAAGCAATTCTTTTCTAAATTAGAGAAAGATGAACATATTTTTTATTGATAGTTGTCAATTTACATATATTTGATCAATTTCAACTCAATGTTTTCAAATCAAAATATGAACTTTTTCAAATTTCTGGATGAGGTGTTTTATGTAATTGATAAATTTGACAAACTTAATAGAAAATTAGATAGAACTTGTCAATATTATTCAACCAAGAAAGAATTATTACAGCCCAAAATACCTTGAGTTTTTATATATAAGTAGTCACTTTCACAGTGTATTTCTATAAATATTTTCATCGTAATTGTTTGAATGAGCTCTTTGCTCTGGTGTCTACACATTTTGAATTTAAGCGCAGTTACTGGTGACATGGTCTCAATTTACAGTTAATCTTGCTCCATGTAACTGTAAATTCTATGCTAACAGTTTCTTTTCTTTCTTGCAGAACTCCCTTCCAGCCCCATGCTTTCCAGCCAAATATGCATTTAAATTTTTTAAAGATTAATTTCAATTACTATCTACTGTCCTCCTGATTAATATTCTTTTGTTCTTGTAATTTAGCAATGTTTCCGTTTCTAACTCTTTGACACCCAGTAACTCCTAGTGTTTTAGTGGCTTTATTGCCTTGCTTGGGGTGAACTTGACTTAAAAAGATATCAATCCTACAGATTATATATATATATATATATATATATATATATATGACTCGAATGGAGAGTAAGATTAGCAAAACAATCTTCCAAGTATGGAAGGCTTGTCTGATAGAAAAAAAATAAAATCAGTATTTTTTTTTTTTTTTTTTTACTTGGATTTATGCAACTATCTCAACCACCAAGCAGGCTTTTTGAGACTGATGGTAACCATTTACAATCAGGCTATTCAAGAAGGGAACAAAACTAAACTACTTTTCTACAAAAACTATATTTTGCACACGCAGATTCGAATAAACACATTTGTGAAAAAAAAAAAAAGCGCTGTATGGTAAGTATTGTACAAAGCTTATCTATTTCTAAAACTGGCTTTTGAAAAACTTATTTGGGATGTAATATTTCACTTTTGAATGTTAGCCTTGATCAGGTAAATGTGTAGTGAGTGCAATAATGGTTACCAGTGTGGAAAATTATTAATACTAATGCAAATGACAGGCATGAATCGACTTCTCCCTGTATTAACTTGTTACTACATATTTTTGACAAATGAGGCAAAAGTAGGTGAGTGGATACTTGGATAAATTCCTCTCCCATAATTAAACTATTGCCTGGGCTATTTAGTCAACCATGACTGATATGAAAATAACGCCTTCCCCCATACCCTACTTGAATGGGAAGGGAGATCTGCTGGTTACTAAACATAGGGAAGAAGAAAAAAAAAAGAAAGAAGAAAGCTCTAAACTTACACAAGATAAATCATGTGTTTCTAACAGTTTCATAGATATCAGATCAAGTGACATTATCAATGCTTGGTTGTCTTTCAGCGACTGAATGTCTTGGGTGTGGTGTTATGTGCAACGTTTCCTCCTTAGCCCCCCTTCTCTTTTCCTGTTGATCAAATTGTGAAATATCATTGTCCACTCCAAATATGCAATGTCGATAAATGTAGCAGAAGTCAGAAACAAAATAAATGAAATGCAAGTTTCTTAATGACATTTTCTTCATTATTTTTTCTTTTTAAATCCATTTTTCTTTTAATTTAGAGTAAATTTTTAATTAAATTCTTAAAGATTCACTTCAATTAATTGTCTTTCTCGAGACTGACTTCTCTCTGTGATTGTAAAAATTCTACATTTCACTTCAGGTCAACTAAAAGTGAACAACGTTCCTTTAGTTTGTTAAAAAAAAAAAAAAAATTCCCAAATATTCCACAATTTCTTCTGTTGCAGTTTATTTTGAACTGAACCGATTTGTCTTTATCTTATTTCTCTTTGGAAATAACATTAGCTGTTGTCTTCTCCAGGCTTCTTGTTACTCCATTAAAGCATCCCTCATTTTTGACTGGAATATTTTATCTCAGCAACACAGTTGTTTTTAACAAGTCCTCCCAACATGTTATTATTCAAACAAGTATCCTCCTCTTTGTCTATTAGTTTTGTTCAAAAGAGTTCTGTGGGGTTTGAATAAGCACCATTTCAGATTGGTCCCTACATCACAGCTCAGTCTGGGAGTTAAAGGAAGTATCAACAAAATTCTTTGCTCAATCTCATTTGGCACATTTTTAGCAGATCTCCACTGAATGCTGATTGATTCAAGTGGTGGCTTTCTTCTGGCTGTTCTGCCATGATGAAAATACTTCCTTGGACACAAGCTGCTACACAAGGATTTTATTTTATTTTTTTTTAAATTTGTCTTGTTTTATATACATATTGCTGACTTGTGTCAAATGAAATGTTGCTTTTACTTGTATCCAATAGCATCTTTCTTCAGTAAGTAGAGTTTTTAGAGATATAGCCAGAAAAGCAATCCAGGGTAAAAAAAAAAACACTTTGGTTTCATAGTTGCCATGGAACAACAAATATCTTGTTTATTTTAAAAAGTATTTATTTATTAAAAACAAAACAAAAACACTATACAGAGAGAGAAAGTATAGAAAAGAAACCTTATCGGCATGGTCTCAAAAGACCATTAGAGTTTAATGGTTGAACAGGATGTTTGAAGCTAACACCTTCAGATATCCGACTGTTATAAACTGGCACTTCTTGTCTGTGTTTTGGGACATAAGCCATTATAAAACCCTTAACCAATTTCTTCATAGTCAATCCCAGTTGTACATAATAATATTCTCAAAGAGCAAGAACAATGATGCTGGCAATTTAGATTGACAAAGAATTGACACAAATTGTTTCCTTTAAATGAAAAGGCTGAAAGTTATTGACATTTAATAAGGTTATAAAAATAAAAGATATGCTCGAGTTGTTAAGATCTATGACAAATTATGTGAGGTTTTTTTTATTACTAGATAGTTATCTCTTATTGGGCCTAGTTTATAAATTAGGCTTTATACTGTCTGTTAAACCTATTGTTGTAAACATTTAGCTAGTATTTAGTAAAAAGCTAACTGTGAAAAAGAAAAATATCTACAATTAGACAGATAGGAAATCTTTTCAAATGCAAAACAAATATGCAATTTGACTTTCCAATGCAGAAATGTTTGATATCATTTAAAAATAGACACTTGATCATTTTATTATAGATTCTGGGTGGATACTCAAATTTGGTTACACTTGATGGTATATTTATTTATTTTTTGTCTTTTGCCACTAGATACTATTAAATATATGGTTACTAATCTAGAATTACATTAAAATTGACTTTTGCTGAGACCACCACCCATGATCATTTTAGAATGGGTTGCTTTTTATCTCAATATGAAACCGATATTAAGATAAAAGTGCTGGTTAGCTATTTCATTTGCTTGACAGTTTCATTGTTCATCTTGATACAACAAAGTCCCAAACTTGCATTTGGCGGCCAAAAATATTTCATTTCTTTTTTTTTTCTTCTATCAATTCACCCCAAGCAAAGCAATAATGTCACCAAGATGCAACGAGCTACTGGGATTGGAAGAGAATGAGAAAACTTTAGAAGGAACAGGAAAACCAATCCTAAACAGAAGGCAAGGGATAAATCTATGTTCTTGTTCAAAAATCTGGGGAGGAGTGTAAACTGGTCAATAGGGGAACCTGAAGTACAGGTAAGCATTTCGGGTTGCCTCCTCCAGGAGGAGGAGGAGGATAAGGTCTGCTGTTTCTCTTATCTCCTTTCTTTTATTCTGTTGCATGTATGCTCCCCTCATTTCCTTTATGTATGAGAGAACATTTCCTTTCAAAGAACATCAATGTTACACTGTTGACATTAAATCCATGTTGCTTTGAAAAGCTCCAGCATAAAATTGAATTAAAGAGAATTTTAAAAATTAGTTTCCCCCTCCATCTAATAAAATAAAAAACAAAATAAGGGAAAATGTTTACAAATCATTTTAGTTTATATATATATATTGTTAAATATAACATAACTAATGTCTTATGTTTTATCATGAGCCATTCCAAGCATTGTATAATGGCTTCAGTTTCAAGATAAAATAAAAACAAAAACTGTCCAACATTTGGATATTTCTTTATTATATTGGCCATCGTCAATCTAAGCTTTCGACTTACAGAAGCCATCATCAGAGTGGTTATATGGACATTACAACAGATATGCACCATCAAAGATGACATCCTGTTTTGTTTACATAGAAGTTTGCTATGCAATAATAATGGTCACATAATAACAGACTCGAGTCGTAAATTCATCATGCGGTTCTATGACATCATACATGCCCACATGAGAGAAAGAAATGTTATCAACAGAACCATACGTTTAAATGCATTGTAATATATTGTGACTGGTTTGAAATGTAATTTTGTTGAGTGTGGTGTTAAGGTTGTTAAGGGTTCTCTCCCTTACACCCATGAGAATGAACGTTGTTAAGGGAGACTCTGCGGGGGACACGCAAAGGGGCCATTCTAATTCATCACTTTTCCTCCCGAGTGATAACGGGCACACGTGTTGACTTGAATAAACCTCCGGATTCTATCCATTCATTGCGTTGTGGTCATTTCCTTCATGGTAGCAGAACGTAGTTAACAATATGGCTTCAAACTACAAAAACCCACCAACCTTTAACGAACAAAGTTATGAGGAATGGAAAACGAGCTATTTATCTGGCAGCTCATGACAGATATTGACAAGAAGAAACTGGCCCTACCAGTAACACTATCTTTAAACGGGAATGCCAGGAAAACGGCGTTAAACTGCAACAAAGATGAGTTGCACCAAGAGAATGGCATGGATATCCTCATATCTGCACTGGATGGACTGTTTTTACGCGAAACAATCGATACAGCTTACGAAGCATATAAAAACTTTGATGGATTCCGAAAGCCAGAACACATGGCAATATCTGACTACATCATAGAATTTGACCAAGATATCAAAAAAGCACAAAATATAAGATGAGTCTGCCTGATGCGGTACTAGCATGCAAACTTCTGGATAATGCGAATTTACCCAACCAGCAAAGACAATTAGTTCTTACAGCATGTGCATCAGAGGAATTACGATATGATAAAATGAAGTCCGCCATGAAAAGAATTTTCGGTGACATTCTAAATAAACAGAACGCGGAAAGTCAAAATGCCAACATTGTGATGACTGAGCAAGAGACAGCATTATTCACCGACCAAGGTAAGAGGCACAAGCCACGCCGTTATTTTTCTAAAAACAGTGACAGAGTTGTAGAAACTAATCCGCCTAATAAATACGGTAAAAGGAGTAGATGCCGAATTTGCCTAAAGCAAGACTAGTTGCCAGAGGATTTGAAGAGATACAGGACATTCAAAAAGATTCCCCCACCTGTGCTCATGAGTCTCTGAGACTGATAATGGCGGTGTCAGCTCAACGTCAATGGAAGCTACATTCCATGGATATCACGACTGCATTTCTCCAGGGTCAAACTGTGGACAGGGAGGTATACATAACACCACCCAAGGAAGCCAAATGTAATAAAATATGGCAGCTGAACAAATGCGTCTATGGGTTGGGTGATGCATCTCTCCACTGGTACCATAAAGTAAAATCTGTCATGATTGAAAACAATGGGATTATGTCAAAAATGGACCCTACAGTTTTCTATCGGATCTCTAAGACTGGTTATCTGATGGGCATACTGGCTTGTCATGTTGATGACTTCATTTGGTCAGGTGATCAACAATTTAAGGATATCATAGGTAAAGTACGGAAGGCTTTCAACGTGGGAAAAGAGGACAGTGAAATCTTCAAGTATTGTGGAATTGATCTCAGCTGTATTAATAATACAATACATCTCAACCAAGATAAATACTCTCAAGAAATGTCACCAGTTGTTGTGGACTCTCTCAGAGCTATGCAGAAAGACTCGCAACTCTCAGAAAATGAAAAATGATCATTACGATCAAAGGTGGGACAACTACTATGGCTGGCACACCAGAGCCGCCCAGACTTACTGTTTGACACCTGTGCATTAGCAACAAGTATCAAGAATAGCACTATGGATGATTTACTACAGGTCAACAAAGTCATCTAAGATATCGTTAAAATTCCAACCCCTTGGAAGAGATGAGGAACTACACCTGATGGTATTTAGTGATGCTGCTATGGGTAATCTACCTGATGGTGGTAGTCAGGGGGGTTATATAATCCTACTTGTGGGTGAATCTGGCAAATTCTCCCCCATTTGGTGGAATTCAAAGAAGATCCGACGCATTGTGCATAGCACCCTGGCTGCTGAAACTATCTCAATGTCTGAAGCAATTGACATGGCAGTTTTTATTTCCACACTGTTTTCTGAACTCACCACAGGCAAGCCAAACCCACATAAACTATCTATATGTGTCACAGACTGCAAATCTCTCTTTGAGGCTGTTAAATCATCCAAATCAGTTAAAGAGAAACGACTCAGAATTGAAGTCAGTGGAATCAAGGAGCTGATGACTGATGGACAGATAAAAGAATTCCGATGGTGTGAAAATAAAACACAATTGGCAGACTGTCTAACTAAGAGGGGTGCATCACCTCTGCTCTTAAGAAGCGTGCTACAGCAGGGCATGATTAATGTACAAGAACAATGAACTCCGATTCAATTTTCTCTTCCTTCCTTTTTTTTTTAATTTCTTTTCTTATTTACTCATACCTGAATTAATTTAGTTAATAGGTAAATTAAAAAAAACAAAAAAAAAATATTTATGAGATTTGTTAAGGGTTCTCTCCCTTACACCCATGAGAATGAACGTTGTTAAGGGAGACTCTGCGAGAACACGCATGCGCGGGGACACGCGAAGGGGCCATGATTATTCATCACTTTTCCTCCCGGGTGTTAACGGGCACACGTGTTTACTTGAATAAACCTCTGGATTCTATCCATTCATTTCGTTGTGGTCATTTCTTTCAGTGGGTTGCTTTATTTTAATGTCTGACAGTTTGTGTCATTATTTTCTTTTGAAACTAAAGATATTATACGATGCTTGGAAAGGCTCATGATCAAACATAAGACATCCATTGTCTGTTATATTTAACAATATTTGTTTGAATAATGATCTGCTTCCCCTATATACACACACACACATTATATATATATATATATATATATATATATATATATATATATATATTAGTGAGGGGAGAGGCTTTTGAGGAGAAAAAATGCTAGAAGAGAAAGATGAGCTAAATTCTACAAACTGATTCTCATTTCCATGCAGTAGATGCTTTCTCTTTGTTTGTTTTAAGCTTTTTATGCCATTCATCTGCTCTGAAATAAACAAAAAAAATGTTTGTGCATATGGTGGTTTTCTAAACATAGCTTAGATGTGACAAAAAGCCAAATATGTGGATCACCCAGTGAGGATCAAACTCACTACTTGGTTTTAATTGATCTAGCAAGACAAGCTTGCTAACCATTACACCACGTAGAAGTGCCCAAATGTTGTTGAATATGAATAGTATTATCTTGAATAGATATGACCACATAAAAAAGTTTAGACATTCTACTGTAAAAATTTATTTCATTTCACAAAAACATTTTTTTTTAAATTTCCTGGAAAAAAAAAAAAAAAAAAAAGTTTTCCAGTTATTACATGTTGTCATTAACTCTAGCCACTAATAGAGATGTCTCTAGAAAAGAAAAAAAAAAGAAAATCTGGAATAAGAAAAATTAAAAACCTAATGGCTTATATTCAACTATTCTGTCAAGCTATTCATAGAAATGATCAATTAAGTCCTTTCCTTTCTTTTACTGGAATGGGGATTCTGGATCACAGAAAATTTCTTTTTCATTTTCTTTTCTTTTTTAAATATGGTTTCAGTAAATCTAATTTTATTAGAATTTCTCATTTAAGTGGATTATTTTGGGGGAGCTATCTAAGGTCACCTAATTTACACAGTAATGAAGCAAAGGTACAACAGGGTGAGCATTTTAAAGGAAACCCAATTTGTGAGCATCCAACATCTTGTTTATAGTGATAACAAAATGCTAGAAAGCAGCCATTTTCACAGTGTATCAAGTTTTTGCTCTAAGTCTTCAAGTTCTTGGTCACTTGTGTGAGAAAGTTCCACAGGTTTATAAACCATCTGCAAGAAAGAAAAAAGTTATCTGAATCATTTAACATCGCCTACACAAACACCCCACCACCACCAAATCATTTTTGTTTTATAATTTATTTCTTTTACTTAGCAAGTAAAAACTCAAAGTAAAGAAATCCAATTTAATTTCTAACAACTGGATCTTTTTTTGTGAAACCCAGTTGCTGCCATATGTATTTTCAGATGTGAATCTGTCATATCAACGGAAGATTTACCTTTTTTTGGGAGTGTTATAAATCAAAAAACATTCTTAATTGAAACCAACAAAATGCTGTAAAAATGGACTGTAAACAAAACTGAAATTTACTTTGCAAGTTAAATGCAAAAAATCTTTTCAAGAATATTTTCTTTTATGGCCATGAACAAAAAACAAAAAAAAAAGTTGGTAGGATTGCAAAGTTTTGAGTTGAATATCTCCATAGCTTTCACTTTAAACTTCAGCATGGCCAAAACTGGCAGCCTCTTTAAAACTATTCAGCTACTGAAGAATAATTTTCAACTGCTCTAAATTTTATATCTTAATCCTGAAAACCAGTTTTAACAACTATCCTCCGAAAGTTTGTAAATGAGATTCGTCTCCACCCATGTTTCTCTCTGTGTAACGCACTTAAAATAACAAACAAGGCAGAAAGCAAAGGTATTTCAGGCCAATGTTGAAAATCTCAAATTAATGAAATGACAAACTCAAGACATACATTACATAATTGATGTGATTTCATTGTGTTTTTGTTTTTTTTATTTAATCAATTTGAATTCAAATTTTTATTACTCTTCTGTTATGGAAAGTTATTCTCAGAGCAGAATTTAAATATAACTAAAAATTATATTATAAGTATAACCTACTCTTTCTAGACAGAACCTGTCTCCCATCAATGAAAAGTTTACTTATTTATACCTTACCTGTTTTGCATTATTTACAGGGTCTTTTTTTTCAGGGTTCAGAAACTTTGATTGTTCATACTCTTTTAACTGACCATCAACTTTGAGAAGATACTGCAAAATAGAAATTGGAATTTCGCTTAAAAGAAGAAAAAAAAGTTGCTCAATGGTAACTTTTTGTACTTCTTATAAGTCTGCTCATACAATAAACCAACAAAAATATGTAATGAATATTTAACAAACCAAATAGTTTAATTAGATACAAAAATCATGTGCCCATTTGTTTGTTGTCCAAATATTTATTACCTAACGTCTAGGAATTACTTTCATCCTCTTTTTCAAATTAACGAAGAGAAAGAAAATCTAATCATAAAAGTTTCAGGTGTCAAGATTCACAATTCAATTTTAAAATCTGAAAGTATCACTTTCCTATTCAGGTGGATATGAAGATTTTGTTCACTTACTGAAAACATGCAATATTTGATTAAAAAAAAATATCAAAATTACTTGAATATTTTTTCAATTAACCTAATATAGGAATAAGAACAATAATTCACTTATACCGTGTGTGTGTGTGTGTGTGTGTGTGTGTGTATATATATATATATATATATATATAAAATGGTGCAGCGTAATATTAGAAAAAAAAGTTATACAAAGAATAAATCAATGAAGTTAATGTAATTAATGGTGAATTCACTTCACTAACAGATTAAATAAAGCATTAACTTACTAACCACTCATTGAATGACATGATCTGTGTTTTTAAAAATTGTAAAATGGATTAGATGTTCAGTCCATTTGCAAATACTTTTGATGAATGCTTCCATCATCATCAGGTATGTATATTATTTTTCAATTTCTGAGACAAAAATAAATGTAATACAGGTCAAAAGATATTTTTTTTAAAACTTTGATATTAACAGTTACAAAATTTTGGAGCATGCAAATTTGTGGCACTAGTTTTATTTTGAATATTGTAAGTGAGAATGTTTTTGAATATAGTAATGTGCCAATTCACAAATTTTATTCTTGTAATTTTTTTTTCCATTAATGTGACATAGACTAATTGGTCCAATCATTAGAGTAATGTCCCAGCAGATTTTCAGAATTTTTTTTACTGCAGATCAGTCCTTTTAAATCTATTAAATGGTGCAGTGTAATTAATATTATTAAAAAATACTCATACAAAGAATAAATCAGCAAAGTTAATGTAATTAATGGTGAACATCTAATTCAATTTTTAAAACCAAAGATCGCATTATTTAAGGAGTGATTATTAAGTGAATGCTTTATTTAATCTGTGAGCAAAGTGAATTCACCATTAATTACATTAACTTTACTGATTTATTCTTTGTATGACATATATATATATATATATATATATATATATATATATATATATATATATATATATATATATATATTCACACACACATACATACACTGTTTATTTAGACAGAATATAAAATACTAATTTATCCCAAACTATTACCCATAATCTCGAAGACTGGAATATTCTCTTGGAATGCTGCAGCATTTTTAATGTCCACCAGGCAGACATGAAAGTATACATCAAAATGTTTATTTCTTGAGGGAGAGATAAGTAAAAGCTATACGAGGTTAGTAATTCTTTCACGTTGCCTACCCCAGAAAATTCATGACACCTTCCAGTCATACATGCGCATCAAAATAAAGATGGGGGGGGGGGGGGTTAAGGGATGCAAGTACATTAAAAAAGAAAAGAAAATGGACACACCCAAGTTAAATTGCCTCAGCTTCCTCTAACATATCAACCTCAAATGGAAGGGGTCAAAAGCCAGACAACATTGGCATTTTCTTTTATTATTTTCTTGGGGGAGAAAAAGAAAAGAATTTATCTTGTTATAAAGCAACTACTGCCTTTTCTTAGGCAGGAGTTGAAATCCTGATTGGGAGGGATGAGGGGCTGCAGCAACTGGACACCAAATTTGTTAAGGAGGTATTAAAATAAGAGACAAGAAAATTTTATGAAAAAGAGAAAGACTTGGGTTTGGCCCAGACAATAAATTAATTTTTCAATAAGTCCTTCACTCTGTAGGGAAGTCATGAACACGTTTCTCCCTGTGCTCTGTATCAGGACAAAATTTTTTATATTGGTATGCCATGTGGTCCAGTGAGAATTTCGGCAAATGATTGTCCCATAACTATTTTCCCACCTTGGCAGCATTAAGAGGAGAAACTCAAATATTGATGATGATAATAAACATGCACGACAGACTGAGGAGGTTGGATTCTGTTATTTGGAACCACATCAGTTACAGGTTATCTTCAGTATCTAGACATGCACTTGTGTCCATCAATAAATATACAGATGACTTTCCATGTTAACATCTGAGGAGCTAATAGCTTAGTTTTAATTCCGATCTGCCAGGACTACCCCCCCCAAATAGATTTGAGGATAGTGGTTTATGAAAGACATGGACTAAATATATATATATATATATATATAGTAAAGTAATACATTTCAGATGCATCAAGGAAGGTCTTCAGTGATGCACTGTCTTCATTGCCGATTTCGGGTTTTGCATCATATAAGCTCAAACAGCAACCCTGACCTGAATCCAATAGATTCAGGCCGCCTCCCTGATAGCATTGTGCTACGCATTGTGTTTCGCGCTATTTTCCCTGGAATTCATAACCAGGTAAGCTGGACTTGTTCTTGCTAAGTTCAATCCAATGCTTTACATTTAAATTAAATACTAATTCAATAACTAAACCTTACCACTTACATTACTTTCCAAAAAAACAAAACAAATACATTATAATTCTTACTATTCTATAAAAATCTTTAAGTCTAACCCTATACACTTAATCAAACGAAATTAGAAAATGCGATGCACGTTCAAGCCTCTACATATAAATGTGCTCTCACATACACGCACAGACGCTCAGATAAAACCCATTTCCCATATACATTAATTTACGAAACTGTTCATTACAAACTTATCTCGTACTATTTATTTGAAATTTCTTACTAGTTTTGTAATCTATGACTTAAAATAATACCATGGCCTAATCTAAGCAAGGAAAAATAATAATTATAAATATTTAAATAAGTAAAAAAAATCTAAATAACTAAGGAAATCTAAACTACTCAAATAAGTAACATATTCACATTTACTTTCTGTTAAATATTATTCGACATGAATCTAGTAAATTAATACTTGAATTACCACTAACTTTTAAACTATGAATACTACAATCTAACTTTACATACATAAGAATTAGGGTTGAAGATGATAACAAGAAAAAACAAAACAAATCAGTTAAGCATGGAGAAATGGTAATCAGTGGTCATTAAAAAAAAAACAATCCTTTGACCCTCCCCCAACGTGCGCTAACACTTCTCAACCCCCATCCATCCTAGATTAATAACTACCCTGAATTAACATTTCCTCAATATTCCCTTATAGATTGAAACCCTCCTCCATTTCCCTAAGTATATTTGGGAGTTTTTTTTTTTTTCCTTTCTCCTTCCCCCCTTCCTTCCCCCCACTTTTAGTTCTTCCATGGCCCTGATCTCTTAAGCCAAATCCACTTGGAAGCATTTAAAACTGCATTGGTAATGTCCTTCAACGCTCTCGCCCTCACTGTTCCCACTATGCCTATTTGTGCTAGGGGTCTACACAATGACTGACCTGCATAGCCCCTGCAACCAACTTCTATCGGATCATAATATATTCTCCATGACTTGCGACGACATTGTTCGACAAGTTCTTCGTATTTGAACCTCTTCCTCTCATTAGGCAATGTAATAAACTCCTCCCACGACACCGACAGTTCCCAAATTATACACTGCTTCGTGTTGTCGGAGTGTAATATCAGATCTGGTCTAAGTGATGTTACGGCTATGTGTTTGGGGAATTTCAGCTGGGTCTTTAGGTCCACTATCAACTGCCAATCATTTGCGGAAGATAACAAACTCGTTCTCTCTCTCCTGTTTCTGAACCTTTACTCCCGCTTTGATGAAGTTAATTTGATTCAGCGTCTTCCCTGGTTGATGTTTATTAGCCCTTATTGCTTTGGTCACCTCATCTGCTTGGTCGTGGCACCACTGGTACCAACCATCACCCAAAGCTTTTGGGCAACTACTCAGGACATGTTGTAATGACCCTTTCCTTGCACATAGTTGGCAACTGGGGGTATCGCTCTTCCCCCATATGTGCAGGTTAGTTGGGCTTGGTAGAACACCGTAGACTGATTTGATCAGAAATCTAATCTGGCTGAAATCTGATCGGCAGCATTCTAACCAGGTAATTTTTTTCTGATCAAGGTTCTCCCATTTTGTCCAGGCTCCCTGCTGACTTAGACCGACCATTCTGCAGTACCGTGCTTCTTCTACACTTGCACAGACTTCATCTTGGATGAGTTGGTGCCTTTCCTTGCCTTTGGCAATGTTGGTTTGTGGGCTGGGAAAAAAACCCAACCCGGCTTTGCCTTTAGCTATTGACCCCAGTATAGCTTTATGCCTAAGTCTCTCTTCCGCCACTTGCAACTCTCCCTTAGCACTCCATTTCCTGCCCGATCTTGTCTGAATTCCAGCTGCTGCCACTTTTGGATCTTTGGATTCTGCATACAGCAGCTGTTCTCTTGTTTTCGTGACTTTAAATTCTTCTACAAGGCTACCAATGGGGAGGCGCAATGTGTTGCTGTTACCATAGAGGGCCGCACTACTTAAGCATCTCGGCAAACCCAGCCACCTTCTCAACCGATTGCTTATCATTCTCTCTAACATTTCCACGGTGGTAATAGGAACATTATAAACTAGCAACGGCCACAATATCCTGGGTAGTACTGCATGCTGGAAAAGCCATGCCTTGAAACGTCCTGGCAATCCTGATTTGTCTATTTTTGTTGTCAGCCACTCCTCAAAATCCTTTTTAGTCTACTGGATTGCGGCCGTATCCTTCAGACCAGAGTTGAAGGTCTTGCCCACGTTCTTCACAGGCTTTTCGCTCAGGGTAGGAATTGTTGCTCCTGCAACTGAAAAACGAACTTTCTCCATGACTTTGCCTCTTTTCAATACAAGGAGACCTAGATTTATCTGGTTTGAATTTCATTCTGGCTCAAGTCATATTTTCTTCGAGGCCCTTTAATAGCCATCTGCCTCCTGTGACAGATGTCGTTGTCACAGTTAAATCATCCATATAGGCAGCTCTTCGAGGGGTTGACGCTCCTCTGTGTTTGCCCTTTTAAAGAGCTTCTTAAGGGATCATATTTCTTTTCTTAATTCCTTAATTCTTTTCTCCCTATGGTTGGCAGTGTAGGTTGTCTTTGGCTGACGGGGCTCGATGAAACCAAATCTCTCTGAAGCCATGCTAGTTATTATTGTAGTCATGAACTTCTGGCGACTATCCACGTCTCCCTTTGTAGCCAACTGGAGTATGTCGCAAATATCCATGTCGAAATCCTGCCAGGCCCCCTTGTTGTTCGCTGGGGGCCACTTTATCTTCTTTCCGGACTCCGTGCCCTGAGTGGGAGGAACCGTAGCTTGGAGAGACCGGACACTGTGGTATGACTCCTGGTCCCGCACCCCCTCCATGTAATGTACCTGCACGTTGCTCCTGATTTTCCCTCTCAAGGCGTTTCATCCAGCTCTGATGTATTTTTAAGCCTTTCTGATTTTTGCAAATCTTGCCACATCCGCATCTGCTCGTAATCGATTGGGCATTTCCGTCCGATACCATTAAATCCGTCCTGCTGGGGATCTCTTCCGCCCCCCCCTCTCGAGATCGCCTGGGGGTGTGATGCATTTTGGTACTTTGTAGCATTTTTAGGTTGCTCCTCGCAAATCATGCGAGCTGGGTATATATTCTTTTTATATATATATATATATATATATATATATAATTTAAATAAAAACAGACCACTTCAAGGTTCCATATAATAAAATATTTCACCACAGCCCTTTTAAAGAACCGCGGATCATCAGATTTTATTTCCAAAGGTTGAAACAAAAAATGAAAAGAAATTTACACATTTATGACGGGCAGTAATAGGTATATGTAAATTAATGAAGTGAGGAAGTGAAGGAGGGGGGGGCATGATTGAGTTAGATGTAACATTTCTATTCTTTCAAATTTAAATTTTTAGAGGAAATCCAGACATTACACATTAAATCGGTTAACTTAACGGAAGTTATATATTGATATGGAAGTGGGGAAAGGAGAAAAAGGCATAAAGAGAAAGAAGTTATGAGAGAAAGTGTCATTAACTTTCTTTGGAATGGATGCCGTTGTTTTGCTTTACTTTGAGAGTTCATAAATATTATAATGTTTGATATAAGTTTGAATGTTTAAACAGTCTAAGGAATTTAATTATATGTTAGTTAAAGTTTTTTTAAAAAACATTACAAAAATTTTGGGGATTTAATATGAAATAGTCGATTAGAAAAATATTCATAGAATTTACATTAAAACACTAAAATTTTATTTTCAAATATAAGTTTACTTCTAGTTGTAATTGATTATTAAGGTGATATCTCTATCAGTTTTAATTTTATTCATGAATTTAATTTGCAACTATTTTTAGATTGGTAATTTCTCTTACTTAAAATTTAGTTTTTAAGTTAATATGGAGTGATATTTATAAGGCAGCAGGACACTTTATAACAAAGGTTGACAATAAGAATTACATGTCACAGAATGGTTACCAGATTTAGTTACTAGTGAGAGGCAATATTGATTATTGCTTTTCTCATTTAAATTTTCAAGCAAACAGATTTC
Source organism: Acanthosepion esculentum (assembly GCA_964036315.1). NCBI lineage: Eukaryota > Metazoa > Mollusca > Cephalopoda > Sepiida > Sepiidae > Acanthosepion > Acanthosepion esculentum. The sequence goes on from OZ038494.1 coordinate 6,169,094, forward strand.
GATAATTTATTTAATATGTCAGGACAATAAGAATAAAACCATTAAAATGTATTATTCCAAAAAGTGTATCAAGAATACTTTATTTTTAAATAGCATATTTGTAAAGTCTTTCAATGTGCTATCAACAATTCAGATCCCGCTACCGTACATTACCGTATCCATAAGAGAATATATTAGCCTAAATACAAAACTGCTGGGTCAGTAACTTTTTTTTTAATTTTCAGGTTTTTAATAATTTTGCACAGATGTAAGTGTTCTAAGTCTCCATTTGAAATACAGGTTTGGAGAGTAAAAGGATATTATATGATAGAAGGGTGTCGGAATGTAGTATTTGCTTGGCCAAAGTTGAAAATTGCAGTTAAAAGTTTTCTGCTGTTACTGCTTCAGAGTGGTTTCTCTAAGTGTCTACTCTCACCCACTCTCTTCTTTGCCAATCATCATGGTAAACCAGTAACGTGACCTTTTGTCAGGATATGCAGATCATTTATTCTACTTTCAACCCCCACAGTATATTGAAACAGATATGATGTTATCTAAACTTGACATAAAATAGTTGCTTTATTGCCTGAGGGTGAAATGATTAAAAAAAAAATTAAAAAAATGATGCAAGGGGTTACTGAATGTAGAAGGATGAGAAAAAAGACAAATATTAAGGAGAGGGAATAAGAAAAGAAAACAGAAGACAATGACTGACATTGATCTTCAAAAATTTAAATGCAAATTTGACTGGACTGGAAGAGAGTTCCACAAATGAGAAGTGTGCGTGAAGAAACTGTTAGCATAGAATTTATGGTTACATCTAATCATTTCAGCTGTAAAATGATGAGACCTCACTGCCAATCTAGTACTGCACTTACATTCATAAAGTCAAGGCACCAAAGAGGAAAGCTTAGAACAATTACCATGAAAATATTTATAGAAAAGGCAGAGAGAAGCTATGTTACAACAGTTGGAAAGTGACTGAAGCTGAGATGCCAAGTCAAGACCAATAACATTGCAGATTCTTTTTTAGATTTTATCAAGAATCTGTAAATAAATAGCAGAAGCACTAGACTAGATGTGGTAGCAATATTCAGGCCATAGGCAAATGGTAGAAATATGTTGGATATTTTACTTATCAATAGACAGGTCCTGCAAATTCAAAAGTAATAAAGGCCATGAATTTGTCATGGAGAGAATGATTTGTAAATGGGTGTCGAGGTAGCTGTCCAACTGGACTTAGGCTGGAAAGATAAATTATATAAGGACTGGCCAATGAAAATTTGGAGCAACGAATGGGACTAGAAGTGCTTACAATCATCATAATAATCAACATTATTGATGTTGTTATTAACAATAGCGCTAAGCAAGGCAAGAATAGAGATAGTAGAAAAAAAATGATATGACACCCAGAGTGAAGGAGGAGAAGAAAAAAAACTTTGGTGTTAAAAGAAATCTAACTTTCGGTTTTGTTCTCTTTCTTCCCAAAACCTCAACTGCCATGATATTGCATCGTGGCAATACATTATTGTTCCTTACTTTATCATCGTATTTAATACCGTAACTGAAACATGGAGGATGAATTTGGTTGGGTGGGTGGTTGGGGTTTCATGGCATATCAACCACTATGGGTTATTTAAGGCCAGATCCAGTTTCCACATATTTATTAAATATATATACTTTGTAAACACAATTTAAGGATAACATTGGCAACATCATTGTTTCAAAAAAAGTATAGCTGGCAACATCATTGTTTCAAAAACGCACAGTTAGCAACACCACTGCTTCAAATATGCGGATGCAGTTTGTCGTCACACCCAGGACGCGGATGCAGTTTGTCGTCACACCCAGGACGCGGATGCAGTTTGTCGTCACACCCAGGACGCGGATGCAGTTTGTTGTCACACCCAGGACGTGGAAATGTGCTGGAAAAGACCTGGAAGTTCACTATTTGCCCATAGCTGGGACCCCAACAGGTGCTACCACCCCGGGTCAGGGTGGACTTAGGAACACCAGCAATTAAGAGGTGGTTCCACACTTCCTCAAAACCTCCTGATCAGAGGCCTTGCTGTTGGATGCAGTTTAACGTCGTACCCAGGACGGGATGAATTTGAAACAAATACAGTTTTCATGTATACGATGGGAGACAAGAAGTTGCCAACATGTTGATGTAATTACAAATTTTATAGATGCCAATCTAAATCTTCATTCATATGTCATGAGTGTTCCACAGCCCGTGAGACAAATTTTGAATGCCAAACTTGTCTCAGCTCTTCTTTCCAGTCCATTTCTTTAGACTGGAACCAAAAATAGGTGGACATATTTGTTTTTCAATACCTCACTATCAATGAAGGCTGATGGTCACATCTTGGCTTTTGAAACTCTTTACTGACACTCTCAAAGAAAGAAGAGACTGTTAGCAACAAGAGCACAAATATTAGCAAGAAGATTATAGATAAGCTGTAGTTTTGGTTTTGGCATTAAACCATTGTTGATTGTAGAAAACGCCATTTAACCTGATTTTGGCATTTACACCTTCAGAGAGATGTAAAAGAAAGATGCCCCTACCTGCCTCAACAATAGCAAAAATTTACTAAAAACACTTAACAAAAATAAAATCACTTCTTCCTATTCAGAAGATCATAAAAATAGGCCATTTAATCACTAATGTTTTTTTTCTCACTATCAATAACTTATTATAGACAAAAAAAATTGGTTTACTAATGAAGCCGCTTCTTAATGGCATTTTGGCTTGTCTATTTTTAGTATTTCTAGAAATGTGACACACACACACACACACACACACACAATATATTGAACTGCACATTTTAATTACAATTTTAAACATTTATATGATAGTAAAACCTCATCAACATACAGGAGATTTTTTTTTTTTGGTTTCTTCTGTTACCCATGATATCAAGGCTTAGATTACTTTTAACAACTTCAACAAGATTGTCACTTTAAGGCTTATATTTATTTAATGACATTGCAAATTCTGTGGTGAATGAAAGGAAATGAAACTATACACCTGAATTCACTTTTTTCTTTTTTTAGTGTAGAAATTCTATCAATACTAAAATAAATCCATGATTACAAAACGCCCAGATTTTGAAATTTAGCACCTAAAATAAGATTAAAAACAAACTACCAAAATTTCTGACAGCTGACACAATTTTTTAAAAGTTAGATTTAAAAGTTTTTTTTTTTTTTTTTTTAGTAACATGTTATGAAAAATGTCCCAATAAGCTTCTAAAAAAATGGCAGTTTAACTCTCGGTTTACCAATCAGCCCATCAAATTTTTTTTTAAAACTAATTTTTTTTCACCCTTATCTTTATTCTATGTGAATTATTTTTAGTCACTTGCATCTTTTTATTCATTTTCTATTATCTATATGAAGGAAATAAATTTAGACAAAAAAAAAAAATTTGGTAGGTGACTTCTCTTATTACCAAGTAGGTTAATTGGATCCATGGTTGGAATTTCTAATTAAATAAAAACTATTGTCCATTCTAAATAGGTGCCATTTCTCTTTCTGAAGATGACAATGAAAGCGATAATGTCAGCCCTACATATTGAGAATTGGATGAAGATATGAATGATGACAACAAAGCTGACAGAAATGATTCTTTAAAATCTTCAATGATAAATGAAATGTATTATTCAAAGGAAATGTCTGAAATTCGGTCTTCTAAATCAATTGAAAGGGCACAAGGAAGAATTCCAAACGATAATATTATACATCAAAAGCCATCACATTTTGCAAGAAGATCTTGTGATTCAGCTCTTACATCATTTATATTGTTCATGAAGGTAAATCTCCTGGAAATAATCCAAAAATGGACAAATGTTAAAGGAATTTGGGTCTGAAAAGCACTCGTACAACTACAAGCTCTAGTGAGCAATACACTGAGCAGGAACCAGCCAATGAGAGAAAGAAAAAAAAAGATGCAACTTGTGTGATGGTGCTAAAATGGATAGAAAAACACAAATTGTCATATTTGCCAAAAACATGTCTGTCAAAGCCATTTGAAAATATTGTGGAAAATGCAGCAATGAAATGTTATTTGAATTGTTTATAATTTCAAACTAAATGCAAACATGTTTTGTAATTTTTCTGTTTCAGTGAATAAATTTTGATTAAAATTGTTATTTCTTTATCTATCTAGAATTATACATACCTAATATCATCTAAAAATGCAAATAGTTTTGAAAAATAGAAATGGGTCCATTGGAACCAGATGGTATTTAATGAAGTCAGTTTTCTTGGTAGATGGATGGTTAAAATCAGAACCTCCACAAAAATATGATACCTAAGGTTTAAAATGAATTTTTAAAAATGAAAACTCTTAAAGTTTTTATTTTAGTTTTATTTTCAAGCTAATAGATTAAATGTAATATTTCCAATAAGCAAAGTACTTTGCTATATTTCAAAACTAATTTAAATTGACTAGAAGGAGGTATTTTTTTTTTGCTAAAATAGCTGATGAGCACTGTTTTTTAGTTGTCTTTCATAGCAATGTAATCCTCTATTATAAAAAATCTTCCAAGAATAAAATATACTTTTCTGAAACTTTGACAAAAACAAATTAATGATTTAAATTCTCCAAGGACTCCTGCTTTTAACTAATATAAATATGAAGAGGCTGGATTTTAATTTCTCAAAATTTTATAAAATTAAGTAAGTGAGGTAAGAGATGTAAAACATTTTTTTTTAATTCAAAAATAATTTCTTTAATTTGTGAATAAGTGCTGAAAATTTCATTAAATCCAAAAATTACTTGATTTTTGCAAGAATTTCCTAAATGATAAAAGAAAAGAAAAAAAAGAAAAGAAAGAAAAGAAAAGAAAAAAAAGAAAAGAAAGAAAAGAAAAGAAAGAAAAGAAAAGAAAGAAAAGAAAGAAAAGAAAAGAAAGAAAAGAAAAGAAAGAAAAGAAAGAAAAGAAAAGAAAGAAAAGAAAAGAAAGAAAAGAAAAGAAAAGAAAGAAAGAAAGAAAGAAAGAAAGAAAAGAAAGAAAGAAAAGAAAGAAAGAAAAGAAAGAAAGAAAGAAAGAAAAGAAAGAAAGAAAGAAAAGAAAAAAAAGAAAAGAAAAAAAAGAAAAGAAAAAAAGAAAAGAAAAAAAGAAAAGAAAAAAAAGAAAAGAAAAAAAAGAAAAGAAAAAAAAGAAAAGAAAAAAAAGAAAAGAAAAAAAAGAAAAGAAAAAAAAGAAAAGAAAAAAAAGAAAAGAAAAAAAAAGAAAAAAAGAAAAGAAAAAAAAGAAAAAAAAAGAAAAGAAAAAAAAGAAAAGAAAAAAGAAAAGAAAAAAAAGAAAAGAAAAAAAAGAAAAGAAAAAAAAGAAAAGAAAAAAAAGAAAAGAAAAAAAAGAAAAGAAAAAAGAAAAGAAAAAAAAAAGAAAAGAAAAAAAAAAAGAAAAGAAAAAAAAAGAAAAGAAAAAAAAAAGAAAAGAAAAAAAAAAGAAAAGAAAAAAAAAAGAAAAGAAAAGAAAAAAAAAAAGAAAAGAAAAAAAAAGAAAAGAAAAAAAAAGAAAAGAAACAAACAAACAACAAGCAAACAATAACAAAAAACAAACAACAAAAAACAAAAAAAAAAACAAACAAACAAACAAACAAAAACTAATTTTTCTAAATACCAATCTTTGACCAACCTGATGATGCAAGAAAAACAAAATTTTTAACCAAAATTTCAAACATGCTAGAAAAGATTAAAAAATTTAATAAAATCAAAAAGACTTTGGTCTTGCCTCTTAATAACATTTTGACAATAAAAGTTTGTTTTATCAAGATTGGGGCCTTTTTCATCATGGTATCCTTTTTCTTTCTTTTTTTTTATATCTAAACTGTAATTATTAAATTATAATTTTGGAAAGTGAAAGTTTCACTGATATATGTTGGAAATTTTCCAAGTTTTCTTTTGAAATCAAGAAATATAAAATTTAGGCAAAATGGTAAGAATATAAGGAAAAAAAGGCAGCAGCAGTTTGAAGAGCAGAAGAAACCTCAACAAATATTACACAATTAAAAGAAGCAATCTTTCATAGTCAAGGGAAGGCAAATGCTGATTTGTCTTTTAAAATAAATTTTTACATTCCCATCTTTCTAACCAAATCAAAGATGTATCAATTGTTGTAGAGTAGTGTATTAAGAATGGCTTAGTTTTCATGCAACTTCAATTCTGAGCAGCAATTAAGGATTGAATTTACATTAATCAATTTGTAATGTTCTTCAAGACCAGCTGTCTAACTCTTACTTCACGGCAAAACACACAATATTCTTAATTCCAGACAGCTTCTCACAAAAGCCAAACAAGAGAATGTCTAGGGATTTTTAATGCATTAAGGCTAATCGGAATATTTTTGCAGTTTCATGCAATTTGAATTTTGTGAGAAAACACTCCACTAAAAAGGTGTGGTTTTCCAATTAAGAATTTTTTCTTATATTCCAAATTACTCACCGACATCAATTTTTCCCTTGAGTAGGGTTTCTTATTTTTCCTTTTTTTATGGTTGGCTGCATGCTTTTTCTTGGCCATTGCCTATATTTGTGCAAAAAAATGGAATTCACTTGGAAACACCCTGAAAAATAAACAGAAAAGTTTATTAGAGACATACACAAAGAGACCAAATGGCAAAAGATGTGAAAGAGAGAGAGAGAGAGAGAGAGAAGGACAGAAGGAGAGAGAGAGAGATGGAGAGAGAAGGATGGAGATGGAGAGAGCTGGACAGAGAGAGAAGGAGAGAGCTGGACAGAGCTGGAAGGAGAGAGAGAGAAGGAGAGAGAGAGAGAAGGAGAGAGGAGAGAGAGAAGGAGAGAGAGAGATGGACAGAGAGAGAGGGGGAGGAGAGAGAGAGGGGAGGAGAGAGAGAGGGGAGGGGAGAGAGATGGACAGAGAGAGAGAGATGGACAGAGAGAGAGAGAAGGAGAGAGAGAGAGAGAGAAGGAGAGAGAGAGAAGGAGAGAGAGAGAAGGAGAGAGAGAGAGAGAAGGAGAGAGAGAGAAGGAGAGAGAGAGAGAGAGAAGGAGAGAGAGAGAGAGAGAAGGAGAGAGAGAGAGAGAGAAGGAGAGAGAGAGAAGGAGAGAGAGAAGGAGAGAGAGAGAGAGAAGGAGAGAGAGAGAGAAGGAGAGAGAGAGAGAGAAGGAGAGAGAGAGAGAGAAGGAGAGAGAGAGAGAGAAGGAGAGAGAGAGAGAGAAGGAGAGAGAGAGAGAGAGAAGGAGAGAGAGAGAAGGAGAGAGAGAGAGAAGGAGAGAGAGAGAGAAGGAGAGAGAGAGAGAGAAGGAGAGAGAGAGAGAAGGAGAGAGAGAGAGAAGGAGAGAGAGAGAGAAGGAGAGAGAGAGAGAAGGAGAGAGAGAGAGAAGGAGAGAGAGATGGACAGAGAGAGAGAGAGAAGGAGAGAGATGGACAGAGAGAGAGAAGGAGAGAGATGGACAGAGAGAGAGAGAGAGATGGACAGAGAGAGAGAGAGAGAGATGGACAGAGAGAGAGAGATGGACAGAGAGAGAGAGAGAGAGATGGACAGAGAGAGAGAGATGGACAGAGAGAGAGAGAGAGATGGACAGAGAGAGAGAGATGGACAGAGAGAGAGAGAGAGATGGACAGAGAGAGAGAGATGGACAGAGAGAGAGAGAGAGATGGACAGAGAGAGATGGACAGAGAGAGAGATGGACAGAGAGAGAGATGGACAGAGAGAGAGATGGACAGAGAGAGAGAGAGAGATGGACAGAGAGAGAGAGAGAGATGGACAGAGAGAGAGAGAGAGATGGACAGAGAGAGAGAGAGATGGACAGAGAGAGAGAGAGATGGACAGAGAGAGAGAGAGAGATGGACAGAGAGAGAGAGAAGGAGAGAGATGGACAGAGAGAGAGAGAAGGAGAGAGATGGACAGAGAGAGAGAAGGAGAGAGATGGACAGAGAGAGAGAGAAGGAGAGAGATGGACAGAGAGAGAGAGAAGGAGAGAGATGGACAGAGAGAGAGAGAGAAGGAGAGAGATGGACAGAGAGAGAGAGAGAAGGAGAGAGATGGACAGAGAGAGAGAGAGAAGGAGAGAGAAGGAGAGAGAGAGAGAAGGAGAGAGATGGACAGAGAGAGAGGAGAGAGAGAGAGAAGGAGAGAGAGTGAGAGAGAAGGAGAGAGAGTGAGAGAGAAGGAGAGAGAGAGACAAGGAGAGAGATGGACAGAGAGAGAGAGACAAGGAGAGAGATGGACAGAGAGAGAGAGACAAGGAGAGAGATGGACAGAGAGAGAGAGACAAGGAGAGAGATGGACAGAGAGAGAGAGACAAGGAGAGAGATGGACAGAGAGAGAGAGACAAGGAGAGAGATGGACAGAGAGAGAGAGACAAGGAGAGAGATGGACAGAGAGAGAGAGACAAGGAGAGAGATGGACAGAGAGAGAGAGACAAGGAGAGAGATGGACAGAGAGAGAGAGACAAGGAGAGAGATGGACAGAGAGAGAGAGACAAGGAGAGAGATGGACAGAGAGAGAGAGACAAGGAGAGAGATGGACAGAGAGAGAGAGACAAGGAGAGAGATGGACAGAGAGAGAGAGACAAGGAGAGAGATGGACAGAGAGAGAGAGACAAGGAGAGAGATGGACAGAGAGAGAGAGACAAGGAGAGAGATGGACAGAGAGAGAGAGACAAGGAGAGAGATGGACAGAGAGAGAGAGACAAGGAGAGAGATGGACAGAGAGAGAGAGACAAGGAGAGAGATGGACAGAGAGAGAGAGACAAGGAGAGAGATGGACAGAGAGAGAGAGACAAGGAGAGAGATGGACAGAGAGAGAGAGACAAGGAGAGAGATGGACAGAGAGAGAGAGACAAGGAGAGAGATGGACAGAGAGAGAGAGACAAGGAGAGAGATGGACAGAGAGAGAGAGACAAGGAGAGAGATGGACAGAGAGAGAGAGACAAGGAGAGAGATGGACAGAGAGAGAGAGACAAGGAGAGAGATGGACAGAGAGAGAGAGACAAGGAGAGAGATGGACAGAGAGAGAGAGACAAGGAGAGAGATGGACAGAGAGAGAGAGACAAGGAGAGAGATGGACAGAGAGAGAGAGAGAAGGAGAGAGATGGACAGAAAGAAAGAATGAGAGAGAGAGTGAGAGATGGACAGACAGACAGAAAGAAAACAGAGAGAAGCAAAAGTAATAGGTAGAAAGAAAGACAACAAAAAAAAAGGAAAATATAAATAAGAGACTAAAATCCAAATGGAAGAAAATAAAATGACCCACCCAAGTTGACAATCAAGTGACTTAGGGGTGGGGAAATAGACAGAGAGAAGGATAAATAAATAGATAAATAAAAGTGTATGTGTTGGGGTGGTATAAGACAACCGATTGTATGCAAGTAATAGACTGAATCAACAGTTAAATCTCGGACACTTTTTTCTGTTGATTCAAGGAACCATAATTTCTATTGAAACATTCAACAGAGTCACAACAAAACCAGTTTTGATTTCATGCTTAAGAGTAAAAGTATGTGCAATGGATCCTGCTTTTTGCTCGTATCCAACAGAGAAATACTTGCAACTCCAAAATACTCCTCCCTCTTGCTGAAGGCATTTGTCTCCCTCAAAAGTAACCATTACTTGTGCTAGACGATCAATGACACCTTTTCAAGAAAGAAAGTCAATCAAGGAAATGGAGAGGAAAAAAAAAAAAAAAAACTTAACATGAAATAATGCCAGAATTGAATCTCAAAAGCTGTAAAAGGTTATTTTTGAGCAAAGGCTGTTCACCAACACCCAAAATAATTATTAAAAAGTAAAGAGAACACTATCTGAAGTGAAAGAAAAAAGTAAAATAAACAGCTTGATTAAGGATGCTCTTAAGAATGTAGTTTGTAGAACATGACCCTTATTTTCAAGTTAGTCCATCAAACAATGATCCATAAACTTTCACAATAAACTTCGAGTATCTGTTTGATCATAACTGAAATTCTTTTCATTATTTATTTGGTTATTTGTCAGTGTTCAAAAAAAAATTTTTCTTTAATATTTGTTTATGTACAGTTAACCTGGCACAAGGCCACAATAGTGGAGAACCTATGAGGATCCAGATGTATATATTGTTATCCAAGATTCATAGATAGATAAATCTAGTTAAGATCTTTATCTTCAACAATATATCATTCAGATAACCAAACTTATTGGTATTATATCATCAAATATTCGGAGGGAGGAATGAAAGGGGGGGGGAGACGTTTTGATTGACAGATAAATAATGTACAAGACTAAATTAAGGATCTACCAGAATTGTCCCAACATGTTTTATTTTACTTTTTTGAGATCTGTGCATTGCATATTTATGTTCAATGTAAACATTATATATTAATAGGTTATTGATATTATATATATTTAAGTTAACTTTACATAACAATGAATAAATAAGCAAATGAATATAAAATAGTCACTATATTTCTGATATCTTCAGGCATGTTTTGAAATGTGGAGCTGGTTTCCTGTTGTAGTTGCCCATCATGCTTAAGGTTGAATTGGCCTTGAGACCTCAATTCCATCTTCGATATATGCCCCCATAAGAATCTTTTATGGCATCCAGATTCATTGAAGAAAAAAGAAAAAGAAAAAAGCAAGCAGTGCATATGAAGAAGCATTTGGCACATTCCATTCTTTGATATGCTGTCAGTCTCTGTTGTTTAATTTTTTAACTTTGAGGCCAGGAAAATTCTGTTGAACTAAACACAAATGAATTCAATGATGACAGCTCAAAAGAATGTACAAATATACTAAAACCAGAATATTTATCTTAATCATAAATATGCTCTGCCCAGATTGGGAAAAAAACAGGACCATTTTCAGCATTTCAGATTCAGCATCCCCGATTTATTTTAATGCAGCATTCGTTTGGTTAACAGCCAGAAAAACTCTTCTTCCTGAATGAATGCAATATGCTGGGTTGATCTAATCAGGCGCTTACAGGCTTGGAGAATTCTGATTTCAGATTCAGAATAAACTTAATTTAGTCTAAAACACTAGCTTTTAGACCAATGTAATCTAGAATTTTAATAAGATCAAACATTTTCTTCTTTATATTCAAATTGTCTGTTGTTTTTTTTTAAAATCATTTCACCTCAATCAAGGAGATAAAACCACTAAGACTCAAGGAGTTTACTGAGAGTGAAAGAAATTGAGAAAGTGGCAGAGGAGAGAGGACAATAAAAGAACAGAAAATTGATGACTGACTGCATTTAAATTTTTAAAGACAAAATTAATGCTTCTGAATAGAGTGCATTATTTTTTTATTTTTACAGTAAATTATGCAATTTCAAGATACTGCTTTTGCTATTCAGATGCATTACTTGATACACACATGCAACCATGGGGTTGTTAAGTTTTGGGTCTAATGAAGAAGGGATTTAAGGGAAAAGAAATAAATGTGAAGTTTAATCCTGCAAGACAAGTTAATCAACAGTTTACTTGCTTCTTTTACATTTAGTCAGACTATATTCAACTGAATCAAACTTTTACATCATTCTGTTTAATGTGTGTGTGTGTGTCTCAGCAAAGACCATACTTCTTTGAACCGTGTGGACTGCTGCTATAGAATCACAAAGAACTGTTTCAAATAACAGCAATCAAATCACTTGAGGACTTTCAACAACAACAAGTACTAAAACTGATAACACATGTAACTCAAAGAGATCTAATCAAAATGCTGACGTTCCACATGACTTCAAACAAAAGCCACTGCTGGTCTTGAGAAAACCCATTTTCCTGAAAAATTGTTTTAACAGAAAAGATTTTATAAATTTCAACAGAATGCAGCACTGGCTTCTCAGTTAACTGAATGCTGAATGTTTCCTTATAAGGAAATGGCTAATATTACCGTTATCATACACAGAAAGAAACAAGGAAGCTGTCAATTACAGTTTGGGTCATATAGCTCAACCCATTTCCCAAAATCTGACCAAATATCAGAAGTTGGGAGGAGATAAGAGTTTCTTGATCAGGCTGACAACTTTTCTGCACGTCTTGCAGAAGTTAATCTAAGACCTATTTATAATGTTCCTAAATGTAAAAAAATGAAAGAAAGCCGTAGGTTAATTTTACTTTTAAAAACACTATCCAGTAGCAGACATTTGTTTCCAAACCAGTTTTAGTTCAAGTAAGCAAATAAAGACTCTTTGGTAAATTTATCCTAAATTCAAACAGATCTTTTCCGGTCTGGATGAAGGTATTTCTTGGTTTTGTGAGTCATCAATTTTTTGAATCACGAACTAAACAGTAAGCGCCGGCATCTGATGATTGGGTTTGGTCAATTTCCTACTCTAAGATGTCCTAAATTTATACCATTTACAAACAAGATAAAGCAAAGGTGTAATTGTGCATTGTCAGTGGCAAACGAATGAAACTCATGTACCTTTCAGGTGTTACACTTTTGCTCTATATCTTTGAACAAGTTCCCGTCTATTTTTGCTGGCATTTTAAAAATATCTGACATGTCAAGAGAATAATTGTTGATTGACCCCTTGTGATCTGGATTGAGTGTCTACATTCCACGACCCAGAGTCCCTTCCCATTAAATTGGGTGAATAGGAAGAAGGCTGTTGGGGATAGGAGGTTTAAAAAAAAAAAAAAAAGGAGGGAGAAACAAGAGTTGATTTGAGGAGAGAGAGAGAGAGAGAAGCAGAAAAAGTGGGAGATGGAAAGAGAGAAAGAGACCATCATGGTAGCAAGAGGGGTAGTAGGATTAATGATGGGAGAGGTGAAAGTTAAATGAAATAGAAAACTGAGCAATTGTTAAGATGAGAGATAAAAGGATTGAAAAGAGCCGAGGTGAATTGTGGGGAGGGAATCTGAAAGATATAGGGTTCCTGAAATAAACAGCTACATATTAAAAATTATGAATCAAAAAGACGAGGTAACAGAAACCTCAGATTTTCTCAAGCAGCAAATATTCTTCTTCTATGTGCTGTGTCCCTTCCGGATATGGGTGATCACGGCTCTTCACAATTATGTCCATTGTAGACCATAGTAAAGTTTGTCTTTTTCAACTGATGTTCACCCAAAACAAGGCTCGAAAGTCACTCAAAATAGAGTGGAATTGTATTAGCATAAGAAAGGACAAGAAGTGAAGTTCTTGTGGCTATGCAAAAAAGATAATAGCTAACTCGAGACTTGAAGAGGTCAAAATTTAATTAGTGAATAAAATTTCAGAGTTCAGGCAGAGACATTAGTTTAGCATGGGGTTGAAATAGACTTTAGAAGGAATACTGCTAATGCCTGTCCTGCCAACCATTTGCACAAGCTCATTATGTAGGTTACTTGCTGCTTTCCCCTGCCTCTCTTGCCTTCAAATATGCTGTGTGAGTGTCAAGGCCCTCCTTCCTCATTATGGACCAGAGAAATTCCAAATGTCTCTTTCTGATGCTGATCAAAAGTGTCCTTTTTGTTGACACTTTCTTTAGAACTTTGTTGTTGCTCACATGTTTAGTCCATGGTATCTTCAGCATCCTTCGGTAGAAGTGCAATTATTTTCATGATTAAAGACAATTCACACCAAAAATATCATGGAAAATAAGGGAAAAAAATTAGCTTACAACAATCAATCCAAAAACTAAACTCTGCTTGGAGGAAAAAATAGCCATAATTACCTTCTCAGACCAAAACAAACTATTAAATAAATGAGCAGAACTCCTCTCAAAATACAGGCATGAAAATAAATTTTGACTACGTTACTTAAACATTCAAAACTTAAAACGAACAAGAATAAACAAAAACAAATAAAATAAATTAATCTAAACAAATACATAAAGTATGTAAATAATAAATAAATTAACAAATCATGTATCTATAGATAAATGCAAGAAAACTTACAAAAACAACCAACAATAAAACAGTCAATAATAAATAAAAAAAGTTAACAACTGCATTTGGATCCACAATTATTCTTACCCTAAAACATTGCAAAACAACCGTTACCACATCCGTTTATATTTCTGACATGAGGTATTGTAACTATTTACACAGTTCAGGCCGTTGCCTTCATTTTTACAGATTAAAGTTGGCTGCAAAGCATGAAGCCGCAAAGGAGTTCCACAAGCAAGAAGTGCTACAAAAGAAACTGTCAGCATAGAATTTAGATTAAGAGACAAGAGGAAATCAGAGAGAGTATCCAAACCAGGAGAAAAAACAAGTGGGATAATAGTAATTAAAACAAAAAAAAGTCTCTTTCCTAGTTTAAGACCTGTTTTACAATAAAAGACTAAGGGTTCATCTTAAGCATAAGGGGGGGGGGGGTATCAAGAAACTTGTCTGACTGCTGTTTCAGTAAAGAGTATGAAGATGAATAAAATTCACTTCTTAAGAAAAGACAGGTATTTACACTTGAGTGGATTGAAAATCACATCACACTGCCTAAGAGTCACCCTTTATGCAGACTGAGAAAAAAAAACATTTTGGGAAGAGATAGAGAGAGGGGGGAAAAAAAACAAAAAAAACATAGGCCAGCAGAGAGGAACGAGAGTCACTGTTAACTAGCACAGTTAATAGTCACACTTTGTCTGTACAGTAGTCATTTAATTAGTTTATCTTAGTCTGGCACAAGGTCACCATAGCAGGGAATACAGCAAAAATAGAATTACAAACTGAACTTCACAGATCTGGGATTTATTTGTACAACAGTTTCAATAAATGATAATTTGTATCTGGGGGGTCAGAAGTGTGTCAAGAATGAATAAAAAAAAATTGATGGGAAATTGACACCTACGGGGGAGGGGGGGGGCTTGTATAAAAGTTGAATTTATTATCAAAACCCTCCTATTTTGTTAGAAGAAAGTCTGGAGAAAATTTTGATATAAAAATTATTTGTGTACATTTATAGAACTGGAGATCTTTGTAAAGAGGAACAGATTCTTCTTTGCTTATCCCCCTTTGGTTTTCTTATGAAGAGGAAACGGGTGTAATTAACAGTTAATAAACCTGGAGTTATCTCCCTTAAACATTACAAGAGCATCTTATTCCTACTTAAAAATTACTCAGAAACAAGTAACCCAATTGGACTGGAAAATTGTTTCATGCACCAAATGAGAACATTTTGACAGTATTGTGCTAATACAAATTTTCATACACTGTGCCATTTTTTGTTATATTACAATAACATGCAAAAATCAGATTGTTATTAGTAATAATAATTATCTATGAAGCAAGGTTACTGACCATCAGCCTGAAGCAAACTACCAAAGTAAATATTTAATGGATTTTTTGTTTGGAATAAAGTCAAAATAAAGGGTAATCCAATAAGAATCAAACTCAGTGAAACTTATAGAATAAATATTTGCCATTTGATGTGTGGATAATGTAATCGTGAGTTGCTCGGAAACAGAAATTGATGAACCAAGTCCAAATTCTAGCCAAGCTGGTTACATTCCATTTTGCACAAAAACCCTCAGGGAAAGGTACAGATCCATCTCTTCTCTTCCTGCTAGCTATGGATTAAATAGTAGGGCAAACTGGGCTTTCTAGCCATGGTTAGCAGCCAGTCAAAAGATGGTGACTTAACAAAAGCACTCAGCACCCCAGGCCAGTTATGGAGTTCATGTTGGCCTGTAAAAATGTATAATGATTAAAATTCTTAAATTATGTGAATTGCATAATTGGCCACAGGCAGAGACAGTGAGTTCTTTTAATCTTGATTATCTGGCAAAAGCCACTTGGAACTCTGCCACGTCTGATCATTAAAATATCTCCAAAAGCTACCTGGATTCATATTTATGCTAAGACAAATATATAGATGCTTTACCATAGAATTGTGGTTAGTAAGGTAAACTTGAAGTCCATTAGTATTACAGAGTTAGATAAATACTGGGAACTCCCATTTGGCCTTGTGCCAATGTTTGCCACTCCAATTTGACATTCAGAGAAGTGACTAAAAACATTTTTTTCTATCTACACTATGATTTGCTGTAACCCAATGACGCACAAATAAGTTTTCAAAAATTGGGACCAAAACAGCAAACAGATTTTATGACCAGGAGAATGAAGACGGACAGGAGAAGGATATATAAATTTATTTTTAGCTTTTATTATCTCACCAGATTAATGGTTAGCATGGTTGCCTTCAAAGCAGCCGATCCAGATTCAACTCCCGACTGACACACACTCTTGAACCTAGAGAGCGGTGGGCTTTGCCAGGTTAAAACACCCAAGACACGCCACATGATCAGCCTACCAAGAAATCATTCATGGAGACTGCGACAGATGGCAGAGAATAGTGGATAGTTCAGCATGTCAGTGCCTCAACAACTACTTCCAGAGTTAAAGGCAAAAGAAGAATCTTACCAGTAATCTTTCATAAAATTTATTCAAAATATTTCATCATTTCCTGGAAGTCCTTATGTAAGTAAATCAGCAAATATATCAGTTGTAAAAAAAAAAAAATGAAAAAAAAGAAAAACAAATCTCCATGGACTGCTGTTTTGATAAAAGAAATTTCACAAATGAAATCTGAATTCTTCAACAAAATCTGATGATATAAAATGTTTTTTATACGGGACTATTCAAAATAAAATTGGTCCTCATCAATTTCTTTTTTTTTTTTTTTCGTCTTCATAATTTTCTGCTTTGGTACTATAAAACTAAAGAGTTCAACAAAAGTTATCAGCATACTTGGTTTTGCTTTGGTTCTATACCATCTCATGCAGAATATATTATAACGTACACTTGAGGAAGGCTGGAGAGCACACTGATCAACATGTGAATGAAACCAAGGATACTAGCTGGAATAATTCACAAAATAAGGTATCTTAAAACTGACAATTTGTTTGACCAAAGTTTGTCATGAAAGGCCAAAATAGATGATCAACAATTAGAAAAGATAAGTGTATTGACCTACCTTTGTCAAGACTGATAATAGATTTAACAGCTTTTTGATCTTACTTCCTGAGCAGGTAACAGTTATAAGAGAGAGTTTGTTGCTCACTCATTACCAACAATTATAGAATATCAGTGTCAAGACATGGTGTTGGGACTGAAGGGAGAAATGATTTTATGCCTTTCCACAAGTATCAGTTACATGAATAGATATTACTTCACTATATAGATTCATATGAAAATAGTGAAAAACTTAAGAGATTCACTGTTATGTTAGATATCTAAAATATTCGACAATGGCATTTTGGTTTTTATCAGAAAGAAAAGCTTTTAAATTTGGAGAAAAGGTATGCTATTCCCAAAAGTTCTGCCTCAATCAATGTCAAGTGATGCCTTTGTTCTTGAGCTTTTGTGACTTCTTCATCACAAGGTTTGTTATTGCTTATATTTGGAGACATGCTTTGTAATGATCAGGTGTATATTCTTATTCCACAGGCATTTTTAGCTTAGTGTGGTCAGGGTTCGAAATATGACCCTGTGTTTTTTCAAGACCAGATCATTTCTTCTGTGTTGGTTCTGATTGTATGTTGTTATTGTGATTTTTTCACTATTTTCCACATTTCAGCACAATGTCCGTGCTGCTTGCCTTCATTGTGTTTCCAATTTTCCAGACATTGCTTTCTCAAACTAATTGTTTAATACTCTCCCTTTCATTTTATCTTCAGTTTCTTTCCTGTATCAATCTTTTCAAATCAGACTTGTCATCCGACGAGGGCATATCTTTCCATCTAGGCAACCTTGGAATGGTCTCGCATGATTTGGCTAATGAAGATACAATTATGTTATTTGATTCCTCTATGTCCTTTTCATACAAATTTAGTGACACCAATTTGCACTAATTCATCACAGAATTCAATTCTTACAAGCAGGATGATAATGCTAGTAAGAGAAAAGTGTCTACTGGGAGAAAAAAAAAAGGATGAGAAGACTTTAGAAGGAACTGGAATTCAATCCTAAACATGAAACAATGGATAGGCATCTACTCCTGTTCAAAAGACTGGGGGGATGAACTGGATGATAGGTAAACCTATCTACTCCAATTTGCCTCGAGTATTATAACTTTTAAGATATGAAACATTCGGTATAATCGTTTTGCTACCCCAAATCTTCTATAAAATAATGGATATGTAATTGTAATGCATAAATTTTTTGAAAAATTCATTTAACTATATTTTAAAATAAACATTATAAAATGCCTACATTACTGCCTTAATTACTGTTAACAGAAATTTGTAGGCATTGTATAATATTATAGTTTCAAACATGAAAATGTTTGTGTAGTGATATATTATAATATTTTGCTCTACTTTGTATTGAGCACTTTTTAAAAAAGTTAATGCTAAGAACTGTGGATTCTTAACCTGTCTGTTCTTTCTCTTTATTTTGATTATATATATATATATATATATATATATATATATATATATATATATATAATTTCATTCCAAGCAAGGATGACAAGGAAACACTGAAAAGTTCTTAACCTAAAACACTTCCCAATGACCAAACACATTTGTTAATAGCTTCTTGGTCAGGCTAGTAACTTTCAGTACTTCCTTGTAGAACTATACCATTCAATAATAGGCCAAACTCTCAATAAAATTGAAATATCCTTTTCTCTGACCATTGCTCCAAGAATTTTTGTTTCTTAGCCAAGGTTTTGTAAAATTTAACAGAATAGTCAAGTTAAGGAAAGCATTGAAGAAAATGAAGAATTTCATACTTTTATTTTTATTTTTTTCTTATCTCAGATACAAATTTGTAACATAGTTGAAAAAATAACATTTTTTTTTCATTGCATTAATATTTGTATAACTCTGTCTTTTGTTGTTAAACAGCAAAAAATGTACTTTTGGGCGAGTGGATTTCAACAGGTCCTAAATGTAAATATAATACTTGGCAATGCGGGGGGTGGGGGTCACTTGAGTAAGTAAACGGTGAATACCAACAGGGTTGCACTTAAATAAATAAATAAATAAATATTGATATATTCATGATGTTTTTCTTTTTAAAAACAGAAATTCCTCAGGTGTGCATCAAAGGAGAATTTGTTGATTCACACTTAAGCAGCCACCGAAGCTGAACTGGAAAATGAGAGAGGGGAAAAAAAAAAAAAAAAAATGAAAAGTTGGGAGTGGGTTATTACCCCAGGTGTAAAATTACCAAACAGGAAATGAAGATGCTGTGTAGTAACAAGTGTAAGTGAGGTTCTCAACTTTATTATTTCAGAAACACAAAACCTAACACTTGAACATTTAAGTACCAAACAAGTATACATGACTTTCATTGCTGAGTCATACTTGTCATCTTAACTCTTTTGACACACAATTCAGGTGGAGTTAGGTTAAACTTGTCCAGACAGACTTTTCACCTGTGGTCCTTGTAAACTCCAACAGAGAAGACCAATCCCAACAATGTTAGAGAATCACCACTATCTTGTATAATACTCTTGATGTGTTCAGAGGGTGTTCAAACTATATCGAAATGACAATTTTTATCTCGACATCATTATTACTGTCTACTCCCTCAGAAATGTTTGTTTTAAAACGCTGATTAGAATTTTAATAAAACCCAAACATATGAAACTGGATTCTTTTTTTTCTCTAGAATTGACAACAAAATAATTAAAGTATTTATTTTATTAGACTGTTTATTTACAAGAATAATTCGCATTTGGATTTATACAATTTTTCTTGAGAATTGACAGCAAAAATGTTCAAACACTTTATTTATTAGATGTTTTATTTACAAGAATAATATTTAATTTATTTGTTGTCAATTCTAGAGAAAAAAAGATAATACTTAAATCCAGTTTCATACTTTTGGGATTGATGAAAATTCTAAAAATAGCTTTTTAAAATAATAAAAGTTACCAATGGAGGATACATTCATAGCAGTGTCATTGAGTTTTTATTTTGGGGGGGGGGGTATGAATATTAAACTTTGCAGGAAATTTTTCTTCAAAGGTCTTTCAAGAAATTTCACTATCACTCTTTCTAGTACTAATGTCAGTTCCCTTCCAAACCTTTTATTTTTGGTAAGTAGTTACCTGTGCTATCCATTTCTGTTGTTACTGCTCTTGGATGTCTTCAAGTGTATAAGAGTTGGTAATGGAATAGGACTCAACAGACCAGGTTACAGAACAGATCTTCTGCAGTCAATAGCAACATTTTCTCGTCCAACTGAGATGCACTAACCAATGACATGGAGTCATTAAGGCTATTCTTATTGAATGACAATCATGAAACTCGATGTAATACAATGTTGTACAATGTGTTCATAACTAGGCTGACTAAATTTTATGGAGCGTTCCACCTTTGTTAAGTGGTCACCAACAGTGGGATTCTAGCAACACCTGTGTGCACCTGCAGCTTTGAAGCACCAATGATTGTCCAGAACTCACATATACATAGTATATCTCTTCCTAGTGTTGCTAAAAACAAACATTGAGTGATTGCCCCAACAAGGATTCAACAGCCAGTATTAAATTCTTTTTGTTTCTCATGACTTTCATAGCTACACATGTCTATACCAAGTCATAAAGACATCATCCGAGTCCATTTCTACAAACCATCAAGTGTACTTTTCTTTAACACCATACACACTTCTCATTATATATATATATATATATATATATATATATATATATATATATATATATAAAAATAATAAGCCAGTTAATAAAATTTGAAGGCTAAAAAGCCAACAAAATGACACCAATATTGTCAATAGAATTGATATTTATTACATATTAGTCTTTTGAATGAAGCACAAAGAGATAGATTTTAAAGTCGGAATTTTCTGACACACCTGTGTTCTTTTTCAACAATGCGAGGAATAAACAAAGTGGGACTTACTCTTCTGAGGAATGTTTTTAGTTGGTTAAAGATCTCCCCGTTGAAGTTATACTCATTGAGTAAACCCAAATCTGTTTAATCCCTCAATGGTTGAATTTATTTTGAAAATAAATTTCAACTCAGATCCACACCTTTTTCCTCTCAAGCTGTTGAATGAAGATATGCTAAAAGCATGCATCTGATGTCATCAGTGTTATGAGATGGTTAATTGAAGTGTACTCCTACATAATTCTCTTGTTCACATTTGTGGCAGAAAAGCAAATATACAACATTCGATGTATCACAGCCCAGAACCTGGGGGGGGGAGTGTCCAAGGGAGGGGGCATTTCCGAAACTGCTATCGGTTATGATCCGGCTACAGACTTGACATTGGGCTTTATTGCAGGCCATATTCCCTTGGTGAAGTGGTGAAAGATATATACCAAATGTTGTTAAGAGAGTGTGTAGGTTAGGGGGGCGGCACCTAGCATGAAGCAGGTTTTCATTGAATATTTTTCTAATTGTTTGGTCTATATATATATAAGTTTTAAAAGGTATATGGGATTAAAGCACCCAATATCAGAGTTAAAGCACATGTAATAAGAGTGGACACACAGATCAACACCGAGTGGTGACAGTCTGTTTCATTGCTTGGGGGCAATCTTCATGGCCTGAAGATTGTGTTCAAGCATTAAAGACATTCGCCACTCAGACTTGACTTCAGTGTTCACTTTATATGGGGATGGGCTGAAAAGTTGATAGGCTGACTATGAAGGAGTGATGCTAGAGATGTGAAATCTTGCATGCATTCATTTCAAATCTTCTTATTAATTAATGCATTGTTTCTTTCCAGATAAACTGACATCTGACTGTTCAAAGATGACTTCAAAAGTAACTAGTAGTGACTTCTCTTGAAAATGGACAGAATTTGGCATTGTGATATTATCAAGTACCTGCAGAAGAAGGTTTAGCTCCCAAAGACATTCATGCTGATGTGGTTGCTACATTAGGTGATGATGTTCCAGCTTTATCAACAGTGCAAAAGTGGGCAGCTGAATTTAGGAAGAGAAGGGAAAGTCTTGAATATTACCCAAGGTCTGGACATCCTGCAACTGCCACCAGTGAGGAAAACATTGAATATATGGCATATCCTGTGAAAGAATTGAGAATATTCTCCAGAATGAACCTGACATGATAACGGTTTCTGCTTGGTGGATGCCTCATCTTCTGATACCTGACTAAAATCACATTGGGCTGATCACAGCAGGGGGAAAATTTGACACTGTTTGAGGCAGAATTCAACTGGTCTGCTTGAATGTTTCCTAACCCAGGATGAATGTTGGGTTCATCACTGAACCAGAGACCATCCATGTAGTGAAAACACCCCCCTCTTCATCTGCTCCAAAGAAGGCCAGGCTGTTTCATCTGCAAGGAAGGTGAAGGCCTCAGTTTTTTGTGATGCAATAGGCATTGTGTTTATTGACTATCTTCAAAAGGACCTCACCATCTATGCCAAAATACTGAAGCAGTTATGGAGGGGCTATCAAGACCAAACACCCAGGAAAAATCATGAAAGGGGTCTTATTTCATTAGGATATTGCTCCAGCTCACAAATCCTTGCTTTCAATGGTTACTGTGTGTAACTGTGGCTTTGAACTGGTAGATCATCTTCCTTATTCTCCTGATTTGGGCCCCATTTGACTATCATCTGTTCCCCAACATGGAAGAAAAACACTTGGCTGGGAACTAGTATCGCAGTGATAATAACATCATCTAAGCACTGCAACACCAATTGAAGAAATGTGCGGACCGCAAGGGGGGCTATGTTGAAAAATAAACCTCATTCAGTCACATTCCGTGAGAGTATCTTGGTCAGCCTATGAAATTTTCAGACGACCCTTGTACACAGAGAGAGAGAGAGAGAGAGAGAGAGAGAGTTGATTTGCTTGTTTGAATTGCTTAAGTTTCTATTAATAGAGACAGATATTCATAAAAACATTAAAAAAAAAAAAATATGTAAACTAGCTGAAGTACCCATGCAGGTTAAGGGGTCAAGACTTGCAGTTGGTTATAATGACCCCCTATTACTGATGATAGTAAGTGTTACTAGAATGAAAATAAAATGTTATGCTTGAAATTTGTCCATGATAATTTCTAATAAAAAGCCCAAAAAGAAAGTGAAAGGATAACTGAGAAACATCTAGTTTACAAACTTTGTTGGAGATTAAAAATTGGTCATTTCATTATTTGTGCACGTGTTTGTTTTCAAAAGCACCAATCATGTGTAAAGCAATTAGTAGCAGAAAACAAAAACAAATTTTGTATGCTCCTGGTAGGTTTCCATTGAAGATATAAAAAGTAGGAATCAGGTCTAATTAATAATGAAAGAAAAATTATAGTCTTACTCAAAAAAAACTTACAAATGCTAACTCTTACCAAGATATTTCCCCATGATAGAAAAGGGAAATTCTTTTCACCAGAATAAAAAAAAAATATTGATGCTAAAACATCCCCCCAGGGTCCAGTAAGTATGAATGCTAAACCTTATATGGTCATGTATAATAAACAATTTCTCCCCAATTATATTGCAAATATTAAAAAACATAACACCCTGCAACCAGCACATGCAGTGATTTCACATCAAGATTATTTCTATTAATATTTGATTCTCTCAATCGTGATTTGCTGAAATACAATTCTTGCAATACCAATTTTTTTCTGAGGATGTACTATTTTTACCTTATTTCTTGAAAGAGTTGCTGGCAGTAAATGAAAATTTTAATTACATTTTTGTAACAATATTATCAAAATGACTTTTTTTTTTTAAATTTGTACTATCTCTCTCTCTATATATATATATCTATATATATATCTATATATATATATATATATATATATATATATATATATATATATATACACACACACACACACACACACACACACACACACACACACTATCAAAAAGAGTAGTAATTTTCTAATTGCATTGTACTTGTAAAATATTAAAAACTCTATGTTGATCTGCATGTTCATGTTTATGTTCAATACTTAATTTTAAACAACATTCTATTCCCCATTGAAAAATTATGAAATTTCAACATAAAATTCCATTTCTATATCTGCTGGTGACGCCAGGGGTGGCAGTATTGTCTTAGCCACTGAAACGGTGTTACCTCCCCTGGTTGGGAGCTGATGAGGGCAGGGTATTGCACATGCTTTCACATGTATGTAGAAAATTGGAATTTTAACATAAAATTCTATTTCTATATCAGCAGAAGAACCTGCAAGATGGAGACGGGCAATTTGCCCAGCAGAATCATTTCAGGGAAAAGTAACTAAAATGAAGATAAAAGAAACTCTTCTATTTTTCATTTAAAAGTTTGGAATTAAAATTTACAAGATTTTAAGTTGTCATAAACAACTTGCACAAAATGAAAATGTTACGTTCTAAATACAAAATATTTTTGTGCAAATGCATTTAGAATTCTCCCCCACCCCCGTTTGATTTGGGACAGACTGTGTGCAACATTTTGTCAAAAGAAACCAAATTTAACAGGAAGAAAAGAGATTAGCCTGTTGTCTTTCCCATCAACTGCCTGATAGAATGAATATTCCTATTCTAAGATTACATTTCTTTTTGTATGTCTGCAAAAACAATCAGGTTTTCGTCATAAATTAGCAAAGGAAACAGCAGCTAGGCTTACTGACCAAAAACAAAATAAATCAAGTCAACATATTAAAACAGAAAAATTCTACAACCAAATTAACTGATATGACAGAAACATCACTATAAACATAATAAATCATTGTGTTAAGTTTCAATTTACAAAGATATTAACAGGAGAATATATAATAAGCATTTATCTCATGAGATAATGGCAGCATCCTGTTTGATCAAAATTTGGTGGTGAGACTGGAGTGACCCCACCAGGATACAGGCCTGGGCAATGGTAGGCAGTGCACAACCCCCAACCACATGTCCTCCTGCCCTCTTGGCTGCACTGATAAAATCCAAAGAAATACTATATATATATATATATATATATATATATATATTACCCAGCATTACCCTGAAGATCCATTTAGGTGAAACCTAGGTAGGTTTGCCTGGCTCCTTAGGATTATATATATATATATATATATAATACAGCGATGTGCCAAAACATATGGGATAGGTGCCTTGTGTTGGGTCCCTCTAAACTGGTAAAGTACAACAACTTGAAATTGATTCCATAAGTGGTTGACAAAAGCCTCTAGAGCAGGGCTGGGTAAACTTTTCTTCACAAAGGGCCATATCGTTGTCAAGTCTGTGTAAAATGGGCTGCATACAATAACCAGATCACAACTACAATCTAAATAACAATCCTACATGGGCAAGTTATGTGTACATTTGCTTATTAGACATACATTTTGTGAACAGACTGCATAAAAGTAGAAATTAGTTTCATATTTAAAAAATTTGCTACTATTAACGGGATTTCTACATCCAAGAAAAATATTTTACAATAATAAATTCTCAATAAATTTTGTGAGACATTTATAGCAAAGCAGAGAAATGACATCCTATCAATACACAGTCACCTAGATCCCTATGTGAGTTTACACTGTGCCAATGATTGAGCATTGACATTGGCAAAATGTGTGACATACTGATCCAGGTGCTTGTGGAAATAGATGATGCGATATGTTGGTTTTGTAGGAAGTGAGTTTCCTGATAATAGAAGTTCACTATTGAAGGTATATGGTTTGCGTCTTTGTTGTTATCTTGATTATGATTTTGTGTAACAGGTAATAAAAAAATTTAATGGAGACTTTAAAAATAATGTTTGTTGTGCTCTTGCAAGCTGTATAGAAATCATCAGTTGCATGTAGTCTGCAATTCTACCCACCACTGCTCTCGCCATACTGTCCACAGATTCAGGATCTTGCATTAGAATACATCTCTCCAGCACATTCCATGACTGAATTCATGTCAAATAAATATGATGACTGAACCATTTGTCAGAAGTCTCCAGAATGTTTTCCAAACCAATTCTGTGCAACTTTAACCTGATCATATATTGCATTATTCTGGTAGAATAACCCATTGAGAGGGGGGGGGTACACAGAGTTTATGAGTAAAAATGGTCATGGAATTAGGGCAACATAGTGGTCATCCATCAATGACATATCCAGGTAGGCCAGTAGACTCAACTCATGTCAGACAAATGCATCTTGCACAGTGTCTTGCTGACAACTGGGGTCAATGGCATCATGGGGTTTGTACCACACCCAAACCTTACTGTCAAACTGAATTGGAATTGACTCATCAGACATTACCAGTCTCTCCAGGATCCAATTAGCAATCTCACAACCCCAGGTGAAGTGCTGTGTCCAATGTCATGGTGTTAATAACAGGCATACCCTGGTGGGTCTTCTGCTCCCATAGCCCATGGAAGCTAAACTTAGCTGTTGGATATGTGTTTGGTACCTCCTGTGTTGAATGTCAATGTCATTTATTACTGCTGACAATTCTTACCAGATATAGTCATGATCATTAAGGAGCCACAATCGGCTATTGCACTGACCCTGATGAAAAACAATGCCTCCCATCAGGTATTTCTACTACACACCTGACATGAGTTCCAAGAATATCCAAATGTCAACACACCATCACAGAAATGAAACGTTCCAATTGTATGACACTCACTACCATGTCTGATTCAAATTCATGTTATTACACGAGTAGCCTAACTCATGTTCACACTGAGTCACCAGATGTTAGAGCACAACTGATAGAGCAGAGGTGGAGTCTTTTAACATTCTCTTGTTTATTAAAATATGCTTCAGTTTATTTAATAATTAATCAATAAATTAAAACAAATTATTCAAATTTAAAAATCCTTCAACATTTTCTATTGCTATTAAAATTGTAAAACCCCTCTATAAAAATAATCCATGTATATGTATAACTATAGAAAAAAAACTGAAGATTTTCAGTAATATATGCATATTATTTAGAATACACCTTCAGAGTCAGACAATCTTGGTTTGGTTCGTTTTACAGCATATCAACGTGAATGGGTTATTTAATGCCGACAAGATTTTTATTGCTGGTAATAATTTTTTTACAAAGTATTTCTGGTATTATTTTACACTTTCATAGTGTTTTAACCCCAGTTTGGGAGTTAACTATTTACCCATAGCTGGAACCCTAACAGGTGCTGCCACCCCAGGTCAGAGTGGACCTGGGAACACCAGCAATTAAGAGGTGGTTCCACGCTCCTCAAAACCTCTTGATCAGAGGCCTTGCTGTTGGATGTAGTTTATCATCTTACTCAGGACGCGGACAATCTTGGAAAGGCAGGTGGAATGACATATGGTGAAAAGGCTGCATTGGTCAAAAATGATGGAGACCAACTATGATAGAGGTTCCATGATCTTATGGTATAGTGAAACCACCTATCATCCCCTTTACATCCCATCACTTTGCACGTATGATAGGTTGCTGAACTTATTGATGTATCTACATTGAGTGTCAGCACAGAATGAAATTGATTATTCAAAAAGTGAACAGTTATTTTAGTCTCCTCTAATAAGGAGAGATAGGATACCTTGTATTTGTAGAGGTAAAATTATTATAGAAAAATAAATGATCCTTTTTAACAAAGCTAAAGTGTTTTCTGCATCATTCTAGGAAACAACAAAACAAAAATGAATTATGCCTTTTTCTGTTATCTTCTTATCCTGCACCACCTCCCCAGCAATTTACACTCATTTTTACGTTTTGTGTTTTCATTTTTACCTGCTCAGGACAATAAAGATGACACCAAAACTCGGTTCTTTGCAATGTATCATCGCTAAGAGAAGAAGAAAGTGTTTTCTTAGCCAACAATACCTCCCCTATCTGAAGCCAAACTGACAAGAGGTGAGAAATGCTGATACTTAAGTATGGGCAACAAGTGGAATGCTTTGAATTGGGCGGGCGGGGGTAAGGTGGGGGATAGGAATTTAAGTGGTTCCATTTACAATGACCAGTATTTACCCCCCCCCCCCAAAGTGGTTGTTTTATAGATAACAACCAAAAACCTCTGGAGGTAAATTAAATGGCCAGTGTGAAATAAGAATACTTGACAGATGTGGGCTACGGTGATTGATGAGTTCCATCAAATTGCTTAGGAAAAACAGATTCATTGACAGAGACATGCATAGAAAATGTGTTGAAATCTTTAAATAAAGACGGCTTTCAGCTGAGAGAAACAAATGCACAATTTAGTTGCCACAACAATGAATATGCAGCTAAAATGAAAAACATTTTGTCTCCTTTTGCATTTTTCAATATCATACAATACAGAAGAACTAGAAAGACTTTTTTTTTTTAAAACAATCTAATCTTTGATGATAAAATTTTGGCGACCATTGCACTAGAATTTAAACTTTGATTCTTCCCTGAATCATTCTATATAAAGAACTTGAAATTGATAATGTCCTAGAGACAATAAAACATTAATCTTGGATGACTGGTTAGAATTTTGGGATGATACCACAATACAAGATTTTTTTTATTTAAAAGTTTATATTTATTCTAAGAGAAACTACTCTCCTAAAATTCTTTTTAAACATACAACTGGAACCCAAATAAAAAATGAAGTTTGAAAAACTTAAATTTAGATATTTTTAGTATTTATCTCTAAATGTAAAAAACATTAGGATCTGATTGGAAAAAACAATTTTGCTTTAATAAACAAAGCAAGAAAATTATATTATAAAACCCAAATGAAATTTGAAGAACTTAAATTTAGATATCTCTATCATTTATCTCCAAATGTGAAAAACATTAGGAACTAATTTTGCTTTAATAAACAGAGCAAGAAAATCACATATTTTTACGCCAAAACTTCAATGAATCATTAATAAAACAACATTTATGTGTTGTTTTTTGCTTATCAGACTAAATTGAAAATATAAGAGAACTTAATGATCAACAAACCTGTAAAACTAAGTCATGACACAAGTCAGAAAAATTATAAATGAAAATGTTTTAATGTAGATTTTGAAATACTTTTTTTCAATTGTAAATATTTGTAATGTGTTAGTATTCTTTATATAGAAAATGAATGTCAAGAGCACAATTCTTAAAGTCTGACAAAAGTTACATAAAAATTAAGAACATTTCTGTGAAAAATTATTCAAGGTGATTTAACTGAAATGCTTAAATAAAACTAAAGGTTAACTAATTTGTTCTCATATTTATTAATTTTTAAAACTTAATATTTTAATTTTTAAATTTTGTTACAATCTCTGTGTGTGTGTGTGTGTATACACACGCAGTCTCCCATCTCTCTGAATGAAGAGCATTTACTAACCTGAAATGGCACAAGGCAAATGAAATAATTACCATTTCCAAATATGAGAAAAACTTGCGATATATTTTCATTATGGGCAAAAAGTACCTTAGGGTGTGTTTGCAGGTATACAATAAAAAAAAAAAAAAAAAAAAAAAAAAAAGATATTTGAATCCAGAGGCTAAGTAGCCAAGCCTTATAGAGCCAGACAAAGCTAAATTATCTTGGAGGTCTGGGAACACTTAAATATTTTTCTCATATAAATTTATGGTAACTGCTGTCCAAGTCCATAATTGGACTTCATTCAACATGTATTGCACATCTTTTTTCTCCAAGGTTCAACTCCTTCCAAGGTCAGATAATCACTCCTTTTCTTAAAGATGGAAGTAACAAAAACATCAACTTTACAGGAAAGCTGCAAAGTTGAAAAATAACTGATTTATTAATTTCTCAGTTTTGAGGTTTCAAGTTCTTCTGACAATTGCAGTGTGGTGATGGGAAGACAGGAGATGGCGACAATGCCACTAAGACGCAAGGGGTTACTGCGAGTGAAAGAGAATGAGAAGACTATAGTGACGCAAAAGGACAATAACAGAACAGATTTCAGGAAGACAGAAGACGGCCATTAGCTGTGCATTTAAATTTTTGAAGATTGTAGGCAGCAGAGCAACAAGAAATTGGAAGGGCGCTCCACAGACAAGAAGTGCAAGAAAAGAAACTATTAGAATAAAACTGATGGTTGCATCTAGCAAGTTCAATAGTAAAACGTTGAGACCTAGTTGCCAATCTAGTAGCACACTTAAACTCATGAAATCAAGGCATCAAGGAAGAAGGCTAATCAGAAGAATTGACATGAAAATATTTGTAGAAAAGGCAGAGGGAAGCCACGTCATGTTGGTGAGAAAGTGACTGGAGTCGAGATGCCAGGTTGGAATCGATTACATTTCAGACTCATCTTTGAATTTTGTCAAGAATCTCACAATATATGATAAGAGCCCGAGACCACATACGACAGCCATATTAAATGCTCTGCTGAATGGTAGATGTATAAATATGCAAGATGGATTCTAACGAGAAAAATTGTCTGGTACGACACAGTGAACCAAGCTTCCTAGCAGCAGCCCTAGCAATTGATTCAATATAATCGTTCCATTTCAGGTTAGTGGAAAACATGAGCCTAAGAATGTGAAAAGTGTTTCTCTTCTGGAGGTTAGCATCAGCCATGCTGATGGGGGCAGAAAAGATTCTCTAAGGTGATTAAATAAAAGCAGTTTTGTTTTGGAAGTGTTTATTTCAGGTCCCTTTCAAGAACAATTGCCAGTTTTACTTTGTCAAACCTGTTGGACTTGCTACTAAGGCAGGAGGACATAATTGTGTCAACATATTATAAAAATAAATGTTTTAAAATATTTAATATTAAAAATATCTATTATTCATAAATGATGATAAACTTTGTCATTTCATTTACAATATAAATTATATTTCCTAACTGAAATTACTTCCATCTAGAATACTCTGAAATATTAGACTTAATTATGGTACTTGAATTACAACTAGTATATTTACTCTAAAAGTAATTGTTCTCATAAACCAATTTTGATTTGAGTAATCTCCAAAGATTAAAAACTAATTTAGAAAAGCTGACAAACAAGTAAAACAGACACAGGAACAACGTATAAGCTTTAAAGTCTATTATCTTAGCATGGAAACAGTTCAGTTATGGCAATGAGATTGATTTACTAGACAGAAAAGGTGGATTGAAATCTAAGGACTTGTCAGGTACAAAAAGGAGGAAGCTCTGATAAATTACATAACATCATTGTGAAAATAAAGTTGCTAAATAAACATAAACAAACATGGCCCAGTGGATAAAAGCATTGGTTAAAGTAATCCAGTGACATGATCAAAAGAGTTGTGAGTTCAATACTTGGCCACAGCAGAGGTGAACAAAAACTTGGAGAGTTGAGTTACTAAAAGGAAATAACTCCAGAAAAGGAATGGCACATGAAACTAGAACAAGTTCTACCAGAGTGCACAAAATACAGAGTTCAGTTTGAAATTCCAATGAATATCACCTGAAGAAGGCTGGAGTGTACAACAACCAAAACATTGTGAATACGACAAAGATGAGGACAATTGTCTGAATAATGTAAATACCTTTCATTTAATAGCTAAATTTTTTAAAATTCACAATTTTACCCCCCCCCCCCATAAAACAAATACAGGATCAGAAAGAATAGTTTTGGGGCATGGTCTTAAAACAAAATAGTAATATTGATAATGATTTAGAATAATGATGATGAGGTTACTGAAATCAACTAACACAAACTTCTATTATTTGCCATTTTTTTTTTTTTTTGCTGATTACATTAGATGAGCTCTAAAGGACATAACTTCCCTTTTTTTTTTCCTTTATTAATATTAAAAATTGCTAAGTAAATAAAACAGTAAAACTCCCATTAAGACCTTACCATTGACAATACCTCCCCAATTTTCTATGCATTCTATACTAAATTAATTTAGAATACATTTCTATAAAAAAATTATTTATAACACTTCCCTATTGACAAACCATAAGCAAGGTATTTCTATTATACACACAACTCGTATATTGTTAATAAAGCTTACATTCATTCCTGACCATTGACAATCCTTTTTTATTACCAATATACAAACTGAGTGACAACATTTCCTGTAACATATTTGAGGTAAAACATTGAAGAAGTGTTTAATCATCAATTTCTTTTTCCTGGCGATAGAAATATTCAGTTTATTAATGCAGGAATTAGCTAAACTAAAACTGATGAATGGGAGGGTAGCCATAAAGACAGTAGACAGCAATATTCAAACTGCTTATACCAAACTGAAGTGAAACTCAAATGGTTGTGGCACTGAGGCATATGACAAGCGTAAATATTGTTGAGAAATAATGAATTTTTAATTTTATCTTTGATAACATTCATCTGTGGGTTTGGATTTTTGTTTTCAAATAATTGAAACCCGTTTATATGCTTTATTGTAAAATAAAATTTTTTTAAAAAAAAGTTGAGATAAATTTTGGTTTTATTAGAAAAGAAGAACATTTGAAAATAAAACAAATTTCTATAAATTTTTGTTCAAATTGGAAAGGAATTATTCTGTAAAAAATTTAATGTCTGATTAATATATAAAATATAATTAAAAATTAAATTTGAGGGTGTATATGTTACTCATACAATATTTCATCTTCACCTAAGTCCATCAGAGTATTCTAAAACCATCAAGCTGTAGTTAAATTTTGGAATGTGTAGGTCATACTTAAAAAAATTCATCTAATACGTTCCTAACCAAAAATTTTGTTTAAAAATATAAATATTTGGTGAATTTATCCAAATAATTAGTATGTCTGCCTCAAATTTAGTGTTAAAGTCATGAGTTTTCAACCAGTGTACCCTTCACCTTCTTCAGGTGTCAGTCATGTTCAGTAATGTTCTTGAAATTTCAAACAAAAACCCTATATTCAATTCACTGGGTTAAAAGGTTCTCATTTTACTGTTAATGCAAAAGATACTAAGGAATATCTTGCGTCAATTAATTCTTCTGGTAAAATCTTGGGAAAACTTTTGAGAACAGCATACACCGATACAAGGAGCATTTAAGAGAAAACTCTTGGCAGAACAGCTCTAGTCAGATATCACTGACCTTTTAAAAAAAGGTCAGTTTTACACAGAGATAATCATCAACCAGGTCACCCAGCAGTTTCCATCTTAACTGAAAATGTTCATGACAAAAAAAAAAAAAATCATTGTTAATTAGACAACTGGCTGAAAATGTTTCCGAGAAGGTTTTGCAATGCACTAAATTGAAAGCACTTCATAAATCTTTTAAACACTGCACTTGTAAGTTCAATTATTTAGCAGATCCATGGTAAGTAGAGGTCAATCCAATTTCTCATCATTCTTTCAGCAAATATGGACAAACTTGACCGCAATAAAACAATCTTAAAAAGGATGGTTTTGTCTTGTGACTACCTTTTTTTTTTTTGATTTTTTTTAAATCAATGTTCAGAATTGGAATAAAACGCTAAACATATAATGAAAGTGAATTCATACATATTTTTGTTTTTGTTCTTGAGAAATTACAACAAAAATATTAAACATTATTTATTAGATTTATTTACAAGAATAATTTTATATTTAAAACATTCTAAAAACTAATTGTATTGAGACTAATGCAATACAATATTTATCATTTACCAATTTATAAAGAAATAAATATGAAAACAGTTTTTTTATCCATAAATTTATAAACATTTACTAAATTAAAATGTGGACTAACTCTAAGGAAATCCTTATTATTTATCATTTTATAAAGTTTGAATCAATTGGCAATGAGCTGATGTTTTGCCAACCATTCCAATAAATAATAGTGTAAATAATCTAATGAATAAATAGTGTTTATTATTTTTTTGTAAATTTTCAAGAACAAAAAAGTGTATAAATTCACTTTCATCATGTATTTAGATTTTTGGTGATCATTGCCGAAAAGTAAGGGTAGTTAAAAATGTGGTGTCATGTGAAAATCCATCCTTCTGACATTCCATCTTATTGCAGGCACGTTTATCCTTATTTGACATTTTTCTCTCTGCTTCCAGGTTTCTAGAAATCAAAGTATCAAGAGGTACTTCTAAAATCTCAATTTATTGCTTGACAGACACATACCAGAATGGTTGTGATACAGTGGCATGCACTAAGGTGAGAGAATAGGCAGTCATGGGAGTCACTGAGGAACCATAAAATGAAAGTAGGTACCGTCTATAAATTTATGACTATCATGCCATACATTGTTGAAACAAGTGAACTTATTCGGTCAGGGATTTTATACTGTTTCAGCCAATTCATTCTACAGCCTTCTTCAGGTATATAATCCATCAAGAAAGAAAAGGATCTCTCTCTTTTTCTCAAACAGTACTAGATAAACAAAAGTGATAACTAATATACCAATGAGCAGTGTTCATTCCCAGTAAAGCAAGAGCTTCATTCTCTCAACATTTACAGCCATTTGTGCAATGCTGGCTGTGATTCTAATTTTTTTTTTTTTTTATACACAGGAAATGCTCTCCAAATTCTTTCTCTGCTAACAAAAAACTATACCATGAAATCTACAATATATGCAACAAGCAATGTCTTTCAATTTTATCCCCCTCCCCAACAGTGTTTCCTCCCATCATTTATCTCAGAGAGGGTAATGCGCTCTCTTCTCTAAATTCTAAATATAGGGTCCAAGTGCAGTAAGGAGGCCGCGGAAAAGCACACTGTTCTCATAAACTTTGAATTTAATTTGTTCAGCCACACCTTGTGTGTGTGTGTATATATATATATATATATATATATATATATATATATATATATATATATACACACACACACATGCATACATACACAGAGCTTGTTGCTTGCTGTATCTACATAGAGTTTCTGGAAATCATTCTCCTATTTTGCAGTCTCAGGAACAACACAGAATAAGTTTACTTGCCCAGGCACATTTCATAAAGAAAAAAGTAAACAAATTTTAATAACTGAATTAAAAAAGCAAAAACACTTTCTTCAATTTGTTTGTGTTCTCAGTATGAATAGGCCATAAAAAATAATTCTATCAGCTTCTGTAATTTATAATGTAAAGAATCTTTTTCTTTTAGATAGACTATTACATTTTATTCAAATATAGACACATTAAATGAAACCTTCAATTATTTGATAGATTCTCCATCAAAACTGAACCCTGATTTCATCAACACATTCAGCAGAAACAAGTTTTTGTTAATTTTTTAAAAATATAAAAATTAAGGTAATCCTTCATTTTAATAGCGTAAAATAAAGTGTCGTGCTTCATTTAAGTCATGTCACATGAGAGACCGAGTGACCCTCAGTTAACCGTCAATCCAAATTATCATGAGAAGATGACACCATATATACTCAAAACATAGAAAATATTTTGATGTATGTTAAGTATAAACTGCATCGACAGTTTGGAACTTATGGGGGTGTTATGCACATCACATATTCACAAAAAAAGAAATTAGTGACCGTTTTGGGACGTAATTTCAGATTGGGTGTCCCCCCTCCACTGGTTGTTTGGTATTTATCGTTGTTCTTTTCCCCATATCTGCTATATCCCAACTGCACGTATTGTACGATGTACCCCGACAGAAGACACGCCTCTCATCTTCCCAATGGTCTACTTATAATCGTGAGTCACCAATCACTTGCCCAGATGATACTAGACATACAGGCACTTCAGAATCGAGCACCCACACACCCGGATGTCCCTCCTCGATTCTGCCCAACCTGTGTTTGCTCACTGGTGATCTGTGTTCAAAGTCAAGTGTCGGCAGCGACACCTTATTCCTATATAACAAATAGACTGCCCAAAACTGCATAAAGGAAAAAGATGACAACACTTGGTTAATTAGTAATTAGTTGCAAATGATTTATGCATTTT
The DNA here is from genome assembly GCA_964036315.1 of Acanthosepion esculentum. NCBI lineage: Eukaryota > Metazoa > Mollusca > Cephalopoda > Sepiida > Sepiidae > Acanthosepion > Acanthosepion esculentum. The sequence continues at coordinate 6,204,604 of OZ038494.1, forward strand.
TCAAAAAAAAAACAAAAAACAAAATTGTTCTAAGCTAACAAATCTTTTTCTTTTTTTACTCATAACTTGTCTTTACTGCGTAAAATTCCACCACCATCACTAAGTAAACCCTGAAATTTCACCTAAATGAAGGATGGGTATATTAATATTATGTAAAGTTGCTAATGACCCAATTTCTTGTGGGGCAACAAAGAAGGGTCACTTTTGACAGAATGTCGCACTCACCTTCTCTCAAATTGAAATCCTATGTGCCAAACAAAGACTCTCTTTCGTTGCGAATAAGGCAAGTCTTGTTCACCATTTCTGCCATTCAACTTGGGTTCTGGTTCAATATGTCTGCTACACACAAACCTACTGGTCACCATGGATAGAACAGTGAATGGTAACTGGTTATAATTGTCTCTAGGCTTGTGATGTCACTAACTGAAGCCTGGAACAGTGTCAATGTGTGTTAAGTCATGGTTCCAGAATCCATGAAGTGTCATCACATGGCATCAGCTTGCTGACCCACCTAAAGACATCATTTATGTCATACTGCTTTATGACTATTTGCACTCAGTCATACACAGATTATTGTAACCCAACAATTATGGGTTATTCCATGTTATCAGGCTCATATTATCTTAGAATTGGTTTGAGAAGTATTCTAGAAACTTCAGTTGACATGAAACCAATTGAGAATTTCTGGGATATTTCAGAGAGATCTATTTGACACAAGACCCTGTACCCACAAATATCAGGGAGTTGTTGCAACTAACTACGAAGACAACATGGTCTTCAGACCTCTTGTGGAAGCAAGGGCATTTCAATTTGCTCATTTTGGTTTGGGGCTCACATGATATGATCACTTATCCCATGACCTGTCAATGTAATCAGAAATCATTCATCTAAAAACCCTTAATAAAAGTACATTTTCAGTAAAAATTAAATATTAAATGAATGATCTGGTGAATCAATTTTGAGTATGTAATAAAAAAAATTAAATATTAAATGAACATTTTTGGGGGCCAGGGGGAGACATGATGAAAAAAAAAGAAAAAACTTACAACTAACCATTCTTTCTGGCTCAGTAACCAAATATTGATTACCGTTTTTTAATAATCATTTCATCTCAAGAAAGGTAATAAAGCCACTAATATGCAAGAGGTTACTCAGTGTAAAAGAATATAAGAAAAAGAAAAATATTAAGGAGAGAGAATACAAGGTAAGGATGCTTCTTGAGAGAATACCCATCCTTCATGTCGGTGAAATTTCAGGGTCTACTTAGTGAAGGAATTTTATGCAGTAAAAACAATTTATGAGTAACAAAAAAAAAAAAAATTTGTTACCTTAGAACAATTGTTTTTTATTTTTGTTTTTTTGAAAAATGCATAAATCATTTGCAACTAATTACTAATTAACCAAGTGTTGTCATCTTTTTCTTTTATGCAGTTTTGGGCAGTCTATTTGTTATATCGGAATAATGTGTCACTGCCGACACTTGACTTTGAACACAGATCACCAGTGAGCAAATACAGGTGATTCCATTATTGAATTAAGTTGACCACATGACCAGAGTGAACGCATATATGGAAGGTAGCATGACGTCTAATTGATTTGCATTTCTACTCTCTCCTCCATTACTATACAGACTGCTATTCTCTATACTATTTCTCTATTCAGATCACTATATGGCTTACTATTCGAGCGAGTAGTATCAAGCAAGTACTATTAGTGTGAGTGCTATTCGAAGGCATCTGACACCAGTATTGTTCAACGGCCTTACTATAGTTGTATCTATGATTACAAGTTTCTACTACAACGAGCATTTCAAAAGTGACAAGTATTCGTTGGCATCACAAAACTATTCTTCTTCGACTGTTGAATAGTAGTAATACTCAGGTTGTCTTGAAATTTCAACAGCATGTATTTTCATCATTGCATATATTTTTAATTATTTTTCAATAATCATGTGTTTAAAGCTTTAATTTTTTTTTAAAGTAAAAACATGTGATATTTTAATAAACTAAACTTTTGCAATCACAGAAGAATTAAACCCAGAATTCTGTAGACATAACAGCAAAGATTTTGGCATGGATGATTTTGATGTAAAATCTCTAAGACAGCCAAGCAGTTTTTCGCAGATCTGGGATAATGGCACCGATTATTTGACACCTTGAGAATCAATATCTGTTTTAATGTTCGTTTAATATTCAAATGAAAAGGGAATGAAATGAATTTTAAAAAAGTGGTGAAATTGTAGAATAGTAGGTAACACCACAAGATGGATAGAGTTTTTTTGTTTTTTCGAAATGAAATAAAAAAAATACTTTTTTATTTGTCAAAAATCGGAATTATCAGATTCAAATTTTTAGTACTTATTTCATGGATAAATTGTACAGTGAATAGGTTATTTTATTAGAAAATTTTGAGTAAATATTTTTGGTAGCCGGGGTAGGGTGGGAGCAGTCATATATAAAAAAAAAAAACTCCATGAAGATATTATTTCAGTAAAAACTTTATCAAGTGTGAACATACGGAAAATTTGTCCCAAATTTTACCAAAAATAAATAAAATTCAAAAAATAAATTTGGTACTTAATTTAATAAAATGTTATTTTCTTTTAAACTGGACAGAAAAAAAATTAATCCTTAAATTTACTAAACGACTTAGAAACAAATTTCTATGAAAGATATTGAACTTTTAAATTTGTTTACCTTTTTTTGCTTCATGACGGTTTCACGAGTCAATGTTTTAAAAATGCTTAAAAACTTAATTTACGGAAATTAATTTTTCTTCTTAAGTTGGATTATCATCAGTTTTCGAATAAAACCGAAATTAAAGTTCAAAGAAGTCATTTATTTCAATTTTAAAATTATTTAAAATGCGTTTTTAGGAATTTTTTTTTTTTTTAGAAGTCTATGTCGGTACCTTATTGTGACTAGAAATAAACTTCTTTTTTTTTTTCATGTTACTAAAACTAAATAGAATATTTTTTAAAGGTTGAAATTCATAACTTGGAATGTTTATGTAGAGAAATCGTTTTTTAAGAAATCACGTTACGGTTTGGGGAGTTTTGTTTTGACTTCTGTAGGGAGTCGGGGTCAATTACCAAAGTGGGACCCCCATTTAATTTTTATAAAAATTAATTCGTCATCTGGAATGATTCAAAATATAAATTTATTTATTTACTTATATAGAAATAATTTTTCTGGTCGCAGTGCCATAAAAAAGGTAAAATCCCACCAAAATACAAAAAAAAAAATTAATACCATTCTGCTTACGACGTGTCAAAAATCTCTTGAGATCTCTTACACCTGTCACAAACAATTTTTTAATTTAATTTTAAAATCGTTTGCGTGTTCAGTAAGATAAATTATTAAGATATATTTATTAAAATAAATTTAAGAAGCCGAAAAATGTCGAAGTGAGTACAAGAAGTTAAAAGTTTAGTTTTAGCCACGTGGATTTTTTTTTTTTTTTTTACGTGAACAATTCAGTAAATCTGAAATAATAGTTTCATAATTTAAATTGAATTTCAATTTTAACACAAATCTTATTGTGAATTTTCTCAACATTTGAAAAAATAAATATAAAGGGTTCTTTTACAGAAAGTTTTTCTAGAGATGTACCCTAGTTCTCGTTTACTACCGATGATTGTTTTTAGTTTATAAAATTGTGACAAATGAATCTGATCAAAACGACCGCAGGATTAATGTTGTTAAAATTATATTGGAGTTTAATTTTATATCATAAATTGCATTTTGAAAATTCAATAATGTACTTACTGTAATTAAACACATTCACAACAAAATACTTTTCACTTTCAGCTGAAGCCACATGGTTACGACAAATATAACTTCCGTTTCCGGTAACTTTAGTGTCACGTGACTAATGCTTTCACGCACTTGTAAATTTAGTCTTTAATAGTTTGTTTTTAAAAAACAATAAATAAATAAATAACAAAAAGAAATAGCCAATAAAATAAATGTCGAAGTGAGTACAATAATGTATTGTTGGTAATTTTACTATAAATAGGTATTGTTTGTAATTTTTATATAAAAATGAATTACTGGTGTTTTTACTATAAAAATGCATTTTTATACTAACTTTCATAATGTTTTGTTTTTATTTGTGAGTTCGCTATTTGCCCATAGCTGGGACCCTAACAGGTGCTACAACCCCTTGATTTGGGTGAACCTGGGAACAACAGCAATTAAGAGGTGGTTCCATGCTCCTCAAAACCTCCAATCCCCCCAATTAGAGGCTTTGCTGCTGGATGTAGTTTATCATCATGCCCAGGACTAATATTACTTAACAGTTTAGTACTCTTTTCTTTGTTTCTAATTAATTTTTCCTGTTTCTTAATACTTTGCTTAGCTTTTGGAAAGCATATTTTGTTATTCTAATGCACCTTTGGATTTAGGCATCACATTTTTTTGTCCTCTGTTAAAACAATTCGTAGATATTTAAATTTTCATACTTGCTTGATTTTGGTATCTCCAATTGCATGTTGGTCTGTCCCTTTTGCCGACAATCAAACATTCTGCCTTACAATCCATAGTCATTTTTTCTCACTTTCTTTACTATCATTTGTAGGAATTATCATTATTATACACTGTTTTGTTTGGACTAGTATCCTTATCTTGTTTGTTAATGTCACAAATTTTAAACTGTGATATTCTCTGGCCTTCTTCAGGTGTCTGCTGATCTTCTCTAAGAATTTCAAACTGAACTCTTTATTCAATCCACAGGGTTGATTGTTTTCATTCTACTGTCTATGCTAAGGGGAGATAACTTGTATCATTTAATTCTATCTAATTTATTTGTCCTTGTGATATCACTTTTCTTTTCAACTGAAGCAGAGTATTTGACTTTTTGTACCACCATATATTTGTATTGGACTCATGACAGCCATGTAATTAAATTTGTTTAACTAATGATTTTATCTGTTAGTTTATGTATCTCATAACACTGATAATAACCAAGATGAAGGCATTAATTCAAACCAACCAATGTATAATAACACATTTTTCTTTATTGATTCTAACCTAGAAACTAGTTACATTTTTTAATGCATTCCAGCATAGAAGATGAAAGAAAATAAACAAAAATTTCAGTCACTGATGCTCCTTTTTTATTTTAAATGATTTATGAAGTTTATGGATAAGGTAATATAATTAATCAAATGTGTCAAAAGTGGTTTGCAAGGTTTCAGGCTGGAGATTTCTTGTTAAACAATACCTCATCTGGTAGACTAATTGAGATTTATAACAATCAACTCATTAGTTGAGAATAGCCAACATACCCAAATTGTCCAAATCAGGTTTTGAAAATAACTTTTACTATCTAGGTTATGTTAAATATGTCTACATTCTTCTTCCATGTGCCATGACTCCACAACTTCCTGTCTTTTGTTGCACTAAATAACTTTTGACTCATCCCTTTGTACCCCCGTCCTGCGATCCATTCATGCAAACTCATTAAGTAGCCCACTCTCTGTCTCCTTCCCACTCTCTGTCTCCTTCTGCTTTCAATATGTCCTGTGAGTGTTAGATTCTTTAGATCTACTTTTCTCATTATACGTCCCAGAAATTTCAACTGTCTCTTCCTGATTGTAAGTATAATAGAAAATAACAAACTATTAGACAATGTTTAAATGTTCGGTTTGTGAAACAAATTCTAATGAGTGATGAAAAGTGGATATTTTACAACAATCTAGAAGACAAGAGATTGAGTGGCAAGCAAAATAAATCACTGCTAACTACACTAAAAACCTGACTTTATCCAACGAAAGTGATGCTATGAATATATAGAGAGGGATCAGAAGGAAATCCTCTACTCTTAGCTGTTTCCGTAGACCCAAAGGTCTGATTTGAATAAATACTGCTCCCAATTAGACCAACTGAAGACAGCAATTGTGAAAAGACCTCCAGAATTAGTTAAGAGAAGTTATATTTCATCAGTACAAAGGCAGACCATATATTTCTTATGGGTTGATTGGAGAATGTTCACTCACCTGTTATATTCACCAGATATTATACATTGTGATTATTTATTCTGGTGTTAATTCTCTTAACAAAAATATTAATTCCCTGAAAGACTGTAAAAGGTATATCAAACAGTTAAGAAATATGCAAGAAATGTTCCAAAAATAATGCCTTGTAATTATTTCCATGGAAACTAGAACAAATACAAGGAGTACAATAACCCCATTGGATGGAGCACGTTTACAGCACCATCAAACACTATTTCTCCACCATTGGTTATGCATCTTCAAGGAGCTCTTCATTTCATGATTTAACAGCTGCACAGGACCACCCAAAAAGTGGTTTCTCACACACATCTGTCAACATTGCTGAAATGCATTAACCATCATCTAACTGTGCTCACATCCACTGTTTGGTTTCTGTAAATATTGAGTCAATGTTGATAAATAACAATAGGTGTAAGTTTTTTTCATATGGAGAAATCCAGTGGTACCCACCTGTTTCATATGCACTTTCATGCCAGATGCCATTTTGCCAGACTACTATTTGTAACAAGCCCCCCCCCCCCACACACACACACACAAATGATGGGTTACAAGGAATTTCAAACTGAATCCATTATTTAATTTACGTAGGTAGATTGTTCTTGTTCCACTGCCCTTATTGCTGGTGGTGAAAATTGTTACCGTAGAATTCTCTCCCTTTGCACACTGTAGGCGCATTCTGTTGCCTCAAGAGGATTGCTATAAATAAGCACTTGTCAACTATTATTTAGCGTTTATTTATAGCAACCCTCTAAAGGTGACAAAATGTGCCTACAGCATGCAAAGGGAGAGAATTCCATGGTGACAATTTATGCCTCCAGTGTGCTTAAGGTTAAACATATCCACTGGACAATACTCTAGTAGATTAAAGCATTGGTTTATGAATTTGGCTACATGTGGATTGTGAGTTCAATCCCTGGGCCGGGCAGTGTGTACTTGAAATAAGGTGAGCAATAACTGAACAGTACTAAATAAGAACTAAATGAGGTATCCCTGGACATGGGCAGCGGAACGAGAACAGTTTAGAAATTAGGTTACCTGTATCAACAGGCACCTGATAAAGGCCAGAGAATGGCTGAAATGTTGTGATAATAACAACAAAGATGAGAATAATAGTCTGTGTGTATATGATGTATATAATTTTTTTTACATTACCCAATATTTCCACAGAAGTATGACAACAGTAAATACTACTTATATATTGGATTGAAAATTATGGTTTAAATTTTATGGAAGTTAAATGAAATGTTAAAAACATGTCAAAAGGTTGACAAATCTGTGATTACTGGGTGGTGCCCATTTGAGAGGAGATTAAAATAGCTTGAATTGACTGAGGGTATGGTCGGGTATACTCTTTATATGTTTATGTGACAGCCATAAAAGAACAACAAAAATTAAAACTTTTCATAAATTTCTTCAAGTTGGAGATGGGATTCAAGTCAATGGTAAGGGTTATGGTAATATTAGCCATTTCCCTATAAGGAAACATTTGGCATTTATTGACTGAGCAGCTAGTACTGTTTTTGGTTGAAATTTATAAAATCTTTCTCTTAAGACAAATTTCTCAAGTCTCGTAGCTCTTATTGCTTTTTCCAGTATTGATGGGGAGTTTCCTTCCCAACCTTTTATTTGAAGTAGTGTGGAATGTCAACATTTATTTTGTCATCTCTTTCTCTTTCAGTTACATGTGCTAACCATTTTAGTTATTGCTGCTGTTGGTAGTCCTCAAGTAATGCTCTTTCTCTTATTTGCTACACTTCTTTATGATTCTGTAGCACCAATCCGCAAGACCCTCAAGTTTTACTAACTCAAAGCCATTTTTAACCATTGATCTTAGAAAGTGGTTGTTTACAGCTGACAGTTTAGATATTTTCAAACAGGTTTGGCACCATTTATGACATCCATATGAAAGTCTTGATCTGACGTGGCTATTTAAGAGCATAACTCAAGTTTTCAGGTTGATGTTTTGGTTTTGTAGCAACTGCCAGTGTTGGGCGAAACTACCTCTAGTGAAGCTTATTCTATGTTCAATTTCCTTATCTTCTATACTAAAATTGTTATAACTGATCCATATGCCGAGGTATTTGAAGTGTTTAGTATTTACTAATTCCATATACTGAATTTTTATTATAGATTTAAGGTAAAAATGGAAACAAAAAGGAAATAATAATACTTGTAACCTACTTAGTGAGCTTAAGTAAATGGATGGCAGAACAAAGTATAGAAGAAATAGCAAAAAGACAAAAATTTATTAAGAGCTATGAAGGACAGGAAATTGTGGAGAGCCATGATTGCCTATGTCCTGAAGGGACACAGCATATAGAAGAAGTCATCACTGCTTTCATTCAAATTCCAAATGTTCATCTATTCTTGGAACACTTGGTAGAGGATGTGGGGATGTGGATCATTCCTATCCCAACTATGACTACCTATATTTTCAGTATAACCCCTTTCATCCTCAGTACATTGGTCTTGGGAGGGAACGCAGGATCATTGTCTTCTATTCGTAGATTCATACTCTGCATTATCAAGCTTATAAAAGAATTGCCGAATTGAAAACAAGTAAAAATTGTTGAATGGTTTTTGGTCTTTTGCGTTCTTTTATGATTTCTTCCCACGTTTCTTTCTCTGTTTTTAATTTGAAAATTTGTTCTATTTTTATAATTCTTCCTGACACCAAGTGATATTAAAAGAGAATTATCTATAGTACGTACATCTTCAGACTGATTTTTACTCAATCTAGCTTAGTCTGGCACATGGCCATAAATACGAGGCACGCAATAAGAATAAAACTCATACAGTTCTAATGATCTTGTAGTCAATCTAGGAAGGCTGTGTGAATATTTAAAATTGTGCTGCAAATAAAATATGCAATATCCACAAACATAAATTATAAGAAATGGCCAAATGGTAACGATATTCAATCACGACAAAAAATACATGTTTGAAACAACAGATTAAATTTTCATTATTCGGACTATTTTCCTCATCTTTGTCGCCATATTTATTACAACGTTTCACTCGTTGTACGGTCCGGCTGAAATGTAATAAATATGGCGACAAATATAAGGACAATAGTCTGAATAATGTAAATAGTGTACATAATACCTCATCTCAGAAATATAGACAGACATTAAATTTTATATATACAATTTACAATTTCTTTGTTTGTAATGATGTGTGTAAAGATAGATTTTAGAGAAAAAGTTCTTTGCTGTTTCAGAAATGTTCAATGTCTGAAAAGTTGTCTGCCTTTGATTAAAAAGGTTGAATTTAAATTAGACAAAAGATTTTTCTATGAAAGATATTGAGTGATTTTCTAATCTCTCATAAAGGAAGTTTGTTTCTTTGGTGGTACATAATTCCCATGTGTATCTTTCGAGTGTGTGAGTCTCAAATGCGACAAAATTTTGTTTACTGTTTCTATTTATAGTTTTCTTAACAACGAAATCGGCTCCACAGGGCTTGGTAGCTGTTGTGAATTTTTCTGAGAAATGCGTGGGCGAATGTTGTATTTTTTATTGTTTAGCCAATAGGATTTCTTGAAACATTTAAATTAGGGAAGAATTTGAGAAAGATTTTTTTATGCCTACTTTTGCATAAATTTTGACTGTTTTGTTATGGAAGTTTCTCAAAGCTTATTTTTTATTTAACAACCAATGAAATTCAAGAAAATGTTTGAAATTGAAATGAGGGTTACTAAAATCTAAAAAGTAGGAATTTACCAAATTGAACTTCAATTGGGCCAGGGTTACAAATCTGTAGCACAAAAGACTGAAAATGGAATTAACTATAGCAGATCAAGAGAAATAATGAAAATGTCCAGAATACATTCTGCACTATTTGTTTCTTGCTTCCACTGCTGCTTGACCAAATATTCCACAAAAGAAGTTAGTAGCTCAGATAAATCTGATGTTTAAAATAGTAAAACATATAAAAATTATTTACATTTGGACTATTGTCCTCATTTTTGCTATTATTATTATTACAAAGTTTCAGCCATTATACCCTCCAGCCTTCATCAGGTACTTGTCAATCCAGTTAACTTTCAGGAAATTTCAAGTTGAACTCTTTATTTATTCTATGGGAGTAGGTTGTTCTCATTTCAGTGTCACTGTCAAGGGATACTTTGTTGTGTTTGTTTTAATACTACTTGCCCTATTTCCACTGAGATTAAATCTACACTACTCAGTCCAAGGATTGAACTCACAATCACTATGTCACCAAAATCACCAACACTTTAATCTACTAGGCTATTGTTCTTTAAAATTGGAAAGTCCAGCAAAATTTAAAGATTTTGTTTGAAAATAGAAATGTTGACTTACTTTTATCAAGACTAAAAATTTGTTGTTTCATTTAGTACATTTCAACAGGTGATTTATTTTTTCTTTTAAATCAATTAATCTCCCAAATTTCAGAAGCCCAAATCTCTCTGTAAAGAATTATTTTTTAATCATTTCACCCCAAACAAGGCAATAAAGCCACTAAGACACAAAGGGTTACTGAGTGTGAAATAATATGAGAAAAATAAAACATTATTGAGAAGAGAGAACAATAAAAAAGGAGGAATTAAGAAGATAACGATTGACATTGCACTTAAAGTTTTGAAGATCAGAGTTGACTGGAAAGTAAAAAGCCAGAAGAAAATTCCACGAGTGAGAAGTGCAAGAGAAGAAACTAATAGCATAACATACTAAAATAAAATAAAAAATACCAAAATATACTAAAAAGTAAATAAAAACAAATACTTAAAAATAAATGCAAAAAGTAAACACAAAAAATACTATTAAAAAAATTAATAACAAAAAATACCAAAATTTAAAAAAAAATACTTTTAAAAAATTCAAATACCTAAAACATAAATACAAAAATGCTTTTAAAAAGTAAATACAAAAACAAATACTAAAACATCAATACAAAGAATAAATTCTAAAATACTAAAAAATACAAAAATAAATACCAAAAATAAATACAAAATATTTTCCAAAGTTCGATGTCAGTCTTATTTGCCGTGATTTCCTGACAAATGATTTAAGATTCAGTTTTTGCTGTTATTTAAACATGATTCAAATTTTGCTTTAAACCTCAACAATCAAGGATTTTGCAAGTATTAAAAACTTTATGTGCTAAACGTGAAAGAATTTCCTCAGTTTATCTACCACCAATTGAAGTGCCTTCACTTGTTCTTGCAAGATCCACATTTTTTAGTATAGCATTGAGAGAATGAATCTTAATCATAAATTGGTGAGAGAAACTTGAACAGCATCACCCTCTGATAAATATTTCTGAAATACAGATTAAATTTAAAAACACTAATATAGAAAAGGCCACTAGAATATGAGATCCACCATAACCATAAGTCCTGTAACTCCTGAGGGTCATAGGGGCACCATATGTACTGCGGCTGTAATAGTGTTGGTATGTCTTGGGCAAGGTAGCCTGATAGAGCCCAAACAACCCTCTGCAGGTTGGTTTGAATTCAGTGTTTTCCTTCTCATCAAGTGGTTGCTAACCAAGGCCAGTTTATCCTGCTATTTACCTACAGCTGGGGAGGGGGGAGAAGAGATAGATTCATATATTTCCCAAGCTTATTTGCATGTAAGGAAATGTAACAAACCCAACTGGAATTTGAACTTGGCTCTCCGATACTCCACTCAGTGAGGATTAAATTGATACAATAAATGTATGTAAGACTAACCCAAAACTTGTTTTTTGCCTTTGATGCTAGGATCAGCATCATTTATAAAAAAATATGGCACGACCAGAGAACTCTACATTTGAAAAAGGCTGAACCACAATATACCAATTGAAACATTAAAAAAAAAAAAAATGATGATATTAGTCTGATTAGATGTAGGTGCTGAAAATTTTTCATCCTGATCAAGAATGTATTTAAAAAAATATTTGATGCTTGATGGCATGGCAATCGTATTTACCAATCCACTACGCAACCCTTGACTTGAAGAGGTTAAGATTGTAGTGTTCAGGGGAGCATCTCTGCAAGAATCTGTTCCTCAAAGTAGCAGTTCTTGGGGAAAAAGCTCTTTGAGTTGAACTTACTTCTTATGTTCGGAATACAGAGGAAATGAGTGTGATTCAACTCTGTGGAAATGGCACAGCATGTCCCAGATGTGAAGGTCTGAACTGATAGCGCTAAAGAATGGAGTTTTGGCATGAAAATAGCAACAGATATGTGACTTTGTGTCTATGGGGAAAGAGGTTGCAAGGTGGAAAATAAGTCTTCCCCCCACAAAACTGCATAAATGATTTTGAACCCTATCAAGGCTGGGAAGTGAGGATTGAACAACCCCGGGCCAGATATGACAGCAATACCCCCTTTTTAATCTAATCTGACTCTTGTAAAGATAAAGCAGGGCAGAGAACTCAAGTACTTCTTGATAGTAATGTCTTTTTATACCGTACATGCTGAAAAACAATCTTGAAATTAAATGCAAGTCATAAAACTACCTTTAATTTTAATTTGTTATTTTGCAAATCAAGCTATAAAAAACATTTTAAATTTTAATGATTAAATTTTAAAATACAAGTCATAAAAATTGTCTTCAATTTTAATATTTAACTTTTTTTTTCACCAGAGTCAAACTCAACATTGATATAGCTCAACACAGTGCAAAAGCAAATAAAAAGAAAACGTTGTGCAGGAAGAGTGCAATGTGTCACTATTTTAAATGGGGAGGGCCTAACTACTTTGTAGGTCAACATTTAAAATTTTGGTTTTTACCTGAAACCTAACACCAGCTAATATCCCCCAAGAAGAAATGCATAACTACCTCAGCCACGAGACCTAAATTCTGCACAGTTAAAACAGAACAACAAACCACTTTGCTTTTGCTAACTGAATGAAACGCCAAACTTAAGTAGCTGTAACCTGGTTTTAGATAATGTTGTCTTTTCTTTTTTTTTAATTTACTCAAGCCTAAATAGTAAAAATAAAGAAAAGAGGAGAACCCCAAAAATTTAGTCTTTTATCAAGTGGCAGACAAATAAAAGTCTCTTGCAGATCAACAATGAAAACACCTGCTGGGGATTTTAAAAGCACCACCACCCTATTGTGGAGAATTAAATACTGGATCATTAAGCTAAATGTGTCTATCTTTATTTCACAGAATTACTAGACCCAATGTAGACTGAAATAGATAAATTTACTTCTTTGTATGGGGAAGGCACAATACTTTGTGAAAGGTATTAATAATACAACCCATTTAATTCAATGGCCTCTTTTCTCAATGAAAATATCACATCTTTATAAAACTATCAACTAACACAGTTTGCTTTTACCCAAATACCAATGGGAAAGGCATGAATCAATCTCTTCTCCCCCACCTCTCACCAGGTAAGTGTTAATAGTAGGGAAAACTGGGATTTCTAGCTTTGATTGGTAACCTGTTTAGAAGAACAACTGAATTCAAAACTATTTTTGGGTGTGGAAAGAGCAAATTAGAAAAAACTCACTTGCTATGGAAACCACAGCAAAATTACCCAGCATGGTGAGGCTATAATCCTACATTCCACAGGTGAGTTGATCGAATTAATATACATACACCATTACTTATAGATGTTAGAAATCATTTGAAAGAAAGATCAACAACTTGCTGTGGAAAATGAATTAAAAGATGGCAATCCTTATGATATAATGGCAATAATGATATGATAAAGACAACAAAGATGAGGAAATTGGTTTGAAAGAATCATTGTATAATAGTAAGAACACTTTATCTCAGAAATTCAAATAGAAATAATTCCAAAGTGTACCACAACAAAAAAGTGATAAAGACAACAAAGATGAGGAAATTGGTTTTATGCCAGTGGATTATTACAAAATGTCTGCAGAAACATTTATTTTGTGTTTAATGCCAAGTTGTGTTCCATGAAATGGCTGATTATGAATTGAAAAATAAAATAAAGAATTTTTAATCAAATGTTCTATCAAAGTCAGCTCCATTTAATTTTCTGACAGATTTCACAACAGATTGAATACAAAATTCAATTCAAAATTCATTCAAACATCCCATCTTTATAAACCTCTCTACTTTTACAGGTGAGAATATCCCATCTTTATAAAATTTTGTATTTTTTGAGGCTAGCTAATCTTCAAAGGCCAAAATAGCCAGCCTTTGAATGATTCACTTTTTATATTGGATAAAAAGTTCAAAATGTTCTTTTATTGTGGGTTGCATTTCTTCAGAAATTTGAATGAATGCACATCCAAATATGTATGAAGATGCTATTTTATCCTATTTTACCACAGATAAAATTTAGGAATTAATTTAATATAGACAATTAATTGTATGAATTAATTTCATAACAAAAGTCGAATTATAAGAGTAATACAAAACTGCTAAATATTGTATTTTAATCAATATCTGCTCCATTTAGTTCATTGACTCATTTTCAAAAAGGTTTGTCACGAAAATATCCCATCTTTTTAAAATTATTTATTTTCTGATGCTAGAAAATCTTTAAAAGTCAAAATAATGACTCTGTTGAATTTTATATCTTAGATGAAAAGCTGAAAATATTTGAAAAAATGAAAAAGGTGATAGTTGGAGATAGGTCAGAGGTTAGTATATACTCTAAAATTTCATATCCTTTCTTATTCATAAGACTTGACAATACTATTGCAGGTGCACCATAATACCAGACCCCCAAGCCTCATAAATCATTAACAGGAAGCTCAAACCCTTAGGGTATGAAATGTTAGAGCATCCACTGCACCTACCCATCTCTAAGAACCATAAAATTAAATGAAGTAGATTTAAAGATATAACTCACTGGTTAAAGGTGTAGTATTATTTCCCATAAGTTGTTCTGTTGAACTCATTTTTTATGTTTAGTTTAGCATACCATTTGGGCTAATCCGTTCAACAGTTCTTTTTAGGTGTACAATCAGTAAAGAATGAAAAGGTTTTCTCTTTTTATAGTGAGCAAATAGAGAAAATGTCACCTGACTTGGATTTGTTCAATTGCATTTGGTTAGCAAGCTCATCTCGCTAGATCAATTACAACTGAATAGTGAGTTCAATCCTCACTGGGTGCACCATACTTTCGACCTTGTGCCACAACTAAGTTATACTTAGAAAACCTCCTTTTTAGCACTTCAACATGGTGTAACGGATAGCAAGTTTGTCTCACTAGATCAATTATGACTGAATCGTGAGTTTGATCCTCACTGAGTGCCCCATACTTTGGCTTTGTGCCACATCTAAGTTATGCTTAGAAAACCACCACCATCATTATCTTTGTGGATTGTACATTTGAAGAAAGCTGCAAAGTGGATCAGCTTAAAATGTAAACAACAAAATGCAAAAATTAATGGATAAATGAGATATTTCCTTATAAGGAAACATTTGGTATTCATTAACTGAGCAGTCTCATATTAATTTGGCCTGCTTAACTGATGTTTTTGCCACCATTTACGATAGTGAATGTCTAACACTTATTAATTTTTGTAAATAGTTGTTTTGATCACTATAATACATATGGGGTTACATTTTTAAAAGTTGCCATTTTCCCCAGCCCCCACAGACAATTCTACATATGGGGAGGATTAGTTATGACTTCATAGAGCAATTGTGGTATTATGGTGACTGTAGTAAGAATGTGGTGTTTTGGTGTAAGGAAAATTATAGTATGTTTGGGTCAGCGATTGTGTCTAAGTTAAATGTAGGACAGATGAAGACCAGCCTATACATATATATATATATATATATATATATATATATATATATATATATATATATATAAGTTTAAAAATCAGGAGGTCAATTAAAATACATGACCATTTTTGAAATTAAATAATTTTTGGAAAATAAATGCACGACGAGACCCCCATGTCAAAACCATGTTATTTTTATTTTATTTGTTTTTTTTCTCACGTATATTGAGCACTTTTTAATACTACTGTTCCCTGGTCTGATTCAACTCTGACCATAAACCTTTATATATATATATATATATATATATATATATATATATATATATATATATATATATATATATATATATATATATATTAATATTTTTATTGAGTTCACCCCAAGCACTGCAGTAAAGTACTTGGATGCAAGGGGTCACTGGGTGTGGAAGAGTTAGAAAACATTAGCCCAAGAAACTGCAGCAAGTCACCCTCCTGGAGGTCAGTATCAGTCGTGCTGATGAACCGCAGAAAGTGTTGTTCTTGCAGATGATGAATAGAGAGCAGTTTTGTTTTAGCAGCATTAAAATTAACAAGCCATCCTTTGCCCCAGTTAGCAACGGACTGAAAGTCATTTTGGTTATCAGCTGCCGTTTTGATCTTATCAAACTGATCAGACTTACTATCAAGACAGGAGTAAATGGTTGTATCATCAGCGTAGATACCAAGTTATGAGTTGATGTCATCAGGAAGATCATTAATGAAAACTAAAAACAAAATAGAACTGTTACTTTGAGGTACAAACTCCCGAGGGGATGCTTCCCTGACAACAGCAATCTTGGTCTCTAAGTCCAGGGTCAACTGATATCCTACATATCCTCATAATATGCATTCCTTACTTCCTCAGTCTGCCTACCTTACAACAATCTCAATAATTCTCTAATTTGAGTGGCTCTTATAATCATAAAATAAAAAATGCAATAAAATTAAAACATTGTTTAATTACTTTTATGCAAAAAATAGATTATAGGCACTATTATCTTAAAAAAGAAAATTTTTTGAGGAATAATGAATTAAATTTTAAATCTTTTAAAATTAAGTATTAATTTGTTGTGGTCAAATGATATTGTTATTAAATGAGTACAGTATTTACTAATTATAAATGGAAAAGCTTACTACAACTCAATGGCCCACAATATTTTAAAAAGAATTTTGGATTTATTTTATACGTGTATAAACATGTTGATTTTTGTAAAGACTGATGTCCAAATGCAACATTATCAGAAAATAAGAGTAGGAATTATTGTAAAGTTAAAATTTATTCGTAATTTTTTAACATTTCCTTAAAAAGTGTCTTCATTAGTTAGACTATAAAACCAAAATACCTAAAATTCAACAAAATATTAGACTGCTTAAAATATTATCTTAAATTTTTAAGATTACTGGAAAATTATATAAAAAAGGCATTCACACTATATTTGTCAAGTAATTGTTACAGTTATGTCCCCCTTAGAAAAAATTCCCAAACATAAGTCTATTGAGAGAGTTATCAACACCTCATAAAAATACCCACCAATGTGTTAAAAAATGTTTTTCTGCAATATTTTAAACTAAAAATAATATTTGTTTCAAATCAGATTAATTAAAATTCAAATCAGCTAATCTTCCTCAAATAAAATTTCAGAAAAGTATATTTTATTTTGAAAAATTTTTAATAAAAAGAATTATGTTGTGTTGACAGATTTGTCAATATGGAAGATTTTAGAGTTTTTATTGGTCTGCACGCAATAAATGTAAATGTGTCCTCAAAGGAGCTAAATCTTTGTTTGCTGATAGAATGAGGCACCATATTGCATCCACCAACTTTGTTTCTCGTGATTACTGTTGGCTCTGTAATAGTGTATTAAATAAGAGTAAGTTTTTATTCTTCCTCTTTTCAATCAATTTCAGGTGTTAACATCTTCTACTGATAAAGCTGAATGTTTCACCCGTAAATTCTCTCTAAGCTCTACACTTGATTAATCTGGAGTATCCTTGCCTAACTTTCCATTTAGAACTGAACCTCTATTTAGTGATATACATATAACCTCTTCTATGGTTCCTGCTATCATCTCTAATCTGAATCCTCATAAATTATGTGGACTTGATGGTATCCCTTTAATTGTCCTTAATAAGTTTGCTCCCAAACTGGCTCATGTTCTCTCTAAACTGTATAATAAATGTCTCACTGCCTGTTGCTTTCCTGCTTATTGGAAATCATCATCTGTTGTTCCAGTCTTTAAGAACTCGGGTGAACTGTCTGACCCTTTCTATCAGCCTATTAGTCTTTTACCTCTTTTTGGTAAACTACTAGGGGCCCTAATCAATACTGAATTGGTTAAGCATCTCACATCACAGGGCTTTAAGTAATATGGCTTTCAGTTCTCTAGGTCAACTGATGCATTGATGATCATTGTGGAAAGAGTCTACCGAGCTTTAGATAAGAATGGTGAAGCTTGAGCTGTTGTTTTGAACATCTCAAAAGCTTTTGGCAGGGTTTGGTATACAGGTCTTCTTCACAAGTTGAAAATTTATGGTGAATCCATTTTTGAATTTTTGAACTGATCCAGTCTTTCTTATGAAATCGAGAAATCAAAGTTATCCTGAACGGCTACTTTTCTAGATCCTTTTGTACTAACACAAATGTCCCCCAGGGTTCCATCCTTGGCCCTACTCTGTTTTTAATTTTCATTAATGACCTTCCTGATGACATCAACTCTCAACTTGGTATCTATGCTGATAATACAACCACAAATTCAATAAGGTCAAATTAAGATCTGATGTTAAAAAACAACTTTCAGTCTGCTGTTAACTGGGCCAAAGAATGGCTTGTTAATTTTAAGGTCTCCAAAACAAAACGGCTCTCTATTAATCATCTGAGAGAACCCTTTCTGCCTTCCATCAGTATGGCTGATGCTAACCTCCAGAAGAGTGATTTGTTGTGCCTTCTTCAGCAAGACTTCTCAGCTGATATGAAGTGGAAAGACTATATTGAATCCATTGCTAGGTCAGCTGCTAAGAAAGTTGGTTCACTATGCTAGACAATTTTTCTCTCCAGAATCTATCTTATATATCTGTAAGTTCACCATTTGACCAGGCTTATAATATTGCTGACACATATAGTCTAGTGTCCTTGCTATATATTTAAAGATTCTTGATAAAAATCCAAAGAACCTGCAATATTACTGGTCCTGACCTTGCATCTCGGCTTCAGTCACTTTCCCACCACTGTAAAGTTGCTTCCCTGTGCCTTTTCTATAAATACTTTCATAGTAATTATTCCAATGAGTTCTTCCCTATGGTACCTAGACTTTATGAATTTAAGCACAGTACTAGATTGGCGACGAGGTCTCATTACAGTCAAGTTGGCTAGATGTAAACATAAGTTTTATGAGAACAGTTTCTTTTCTCACAATTTTTGCCTTCAGAAGGCTCCATGCTTTCCAGTCAACTTTAATATTAAAAATTTTTTTAAAATAGTCAATCACTATCTACTGTCTTCCTGATTACTTCTCTTCTATTGTACTCACTCCTTAGTAAGGTTTTTGTTTTCTAATTCTTCCACACCCAGTAAGCCTTTTTGTCTTAGTGGCTTTTCTGCCTTGCTTGGGGTGAATATAATTATTAAAAAAAAAAGATAAATTATAAAAATAAAAAAACTCATTCCAGTCATTTTAAATTCAGTTTGAAATACAGCAAAGTATTTTGATTATTGGAAATATTAAATTTAATCTATTAGCATGGAATAAAAAATAAAATAAAAGCTTCAAGAAAGATTTTACATAAAAAAATGCATTTTAAACATTAGGCATAGCTTGTATTTGGAGGCTTCTACATATATGGAAATAAAATAATAAGGGACTTGCATTAGATTGCATTTTCCGAAAATTGGAACAGAAACAAAACAAAAATTAAAAGGAAAGAAGAAAAGAGTAAATTGGAAAAGAGAGAAAACGAAAATTAAAAAAAGAAAAGAATGGAAGAAAAGAAGTGAAAATTGGAAAAGAAAAAACAAGAATTAAAAAGAAAAAGGAAAGAAAGAAGTGAAAATTGAAAAAGAAATAAAACAAAGACTAAAAAGAAAAGGAAAGAAAAAGAAAGGAAGAAAAAAGAGAAAATTGGAAAAAAGAGAAGACGAAAATTAAAAAAGGAAAGAAAAAAGAAAAGCAGAGAAAATTGGTAAAGAGAGAAGGCGAAAATTAAAAAACAAAGGAAAGAAAAAGGAAAGGAAATTTGAAAAGGGAAAAGACGAAGATTTTGTTTGTTTGTTTGGGGTTTTATGGTATATCAATCACTATCGGTTATTTAATGCCAGATCCAGTATTTACTAGATATATCAAAAATGTATAGCTGGAAACATCATTGTTTCAAAAATGTATAGCTGGCAACGTCATTGTTTCAAAAACGAATAGCTGGCAACATCATTGTTTCCCATCACATTTTAGGGGTAAAGTGTTAGTATATTTAGTGTAGGGTTTGGGTGGGAAAGTTAATTGTAAGTTGTAGTTGTTTTGGGATAGGTTAGATGTAGGTATGTCCAATATTTCGCTAAAAAGTGGTATACCTTGACGACAAAAGGTCCCCAAATTGATAAAACAATTTTTAACGTTTAAATATTTATGTTGTTATTAAAGAGGAAAGACCAAAGTATTTTCTGAATATTTTTTCAGATTTTTTAATCCTTCCTATAAATGTTAAAAATTTTATTAAAAAATCTTGTTTTTTTTCGAGTCAAAAAATTTCGTAAAATCGAACTTATCGACATTTCTGTCGGAAAGATCATAGTTTGTTAGTTAAAAAATCATGAAAAATCAATTACACCTTTTTCTTTTGTTATCTTAGGAAATTTAGAATGATTAAAGTATATACTTAATGTAATTTGAAAGAAACATTACTTACATTTTTAGCAGAAAATTTTTTAAGAGAGATATTTCCAACCGTAGTCCTTCCTTTTTTAAGCAATTGACAGGCGTTAATTGATGTACGTCAATATATTCACAACTTACTGCACGGAAATTTATTGGATGGTAGCACAGAAGTGATATAATTCGTTCTAATTTTAAGTGAATCTGGTTAGTAGATTTTTTTTAAAAAAATTCACTTTCAAATTTTTTTTTTTTTTTTTTTACCTTACGTTTGAGGAAGAATTCTGCACTGAAAATAACATTTAAATTATGAAAGAAAATCAAATTTTACAAGTAAAAATAAAACAGTAAAAAAAATTCATTTTTTTAAATTGAGGTTTATTATTTCAGTCATGAAATATTTTTCTGAGAATATAAAAATTACATGAAACACCATTAATTGAAACGGGTTAACTTAATGAAATGAGATTTTATTTCTTTTTTATTAAGGCAGATTTTTTTCTATTTATTAATAATTATATGGCAGTAATTTTAATATGAGTTTTATTTTATTTATTAATAAAATTAACATGCTATGTTGGTTTTGTTTTGACTCAACAAGTATTTTTTAGTTTGAGTAGTAGCGAGCTAACTCCAGAAAATTTAAACTCCAAAAATCGTTTTAATTGATAATTTGTCGTGTGGATAATAATTCCAAAGTAATGTACAATGAATTTATGCATTCGATTTCAAACTTGAAAATTTGGGTGGACTTCCAAGGGCGTTTTTTTTTTTTTTTTGTAATTGTAAATAGTCGATATTTTCTTTTATCCCACTATTCGATTATATTTGAATAGAAAAAGAAAAAAATTGAAAATAATACGACGATATTCAGAAATCTTGACAAGCGTTGTTTTCTTGTTACTGAACGAATCAAAGCCATTTCTGAAGTAAAAAAAAAAACTTGCTTCTATCAAAGGAAACTACTCATGTGACATTATTTCAACAATGTGCATCCGTACTTTCGTTGTAGACGATTTTAAATACAATTTTGGAATATTAAAAATTATTTTAAAAATAATTATGGTTGTCAGATTTTAATAAGCTTTCAAATTTATGATCTTTAAAAAGTAGAGAACATAATATATCATTTCCATAAGGTTGCAGAAAGAACTTAATGTATAAATATATAACAACCTTTTGTCATATTGTGTACTTAAAATTGAAAAAAAAAAGAAAATTAATGTAAAAATTCATTGTTCATCAAAAAATTTTTTTTCTTTCAGATAATAATTACCTTCGTATATATTATTCAGAAAAGCCATTAAAAACTTTCTTAATTAAATATTGTCTTAGTTTTATTGGGTTTTGTATTTTTACAATTGAGGTAAAAGTTTGGACAATTTCGGACATTTTTTTAACAAAAAAATCGATGATTTAGATTTTTCAGAGTTTTGTGCATTTAATTAAAAAAAAAAATTCAGGTTGCAAATAAATTTTTTTTTGTTTTCATAAAATTAAGTTCGAGGGGGGTAACAGATATAAAAAAAAATATTTATACCATGACTTTCAAAGAGACAAACATTTCTAAAATAAGTTCATTCATTTCTGAATAAGTTCTGAAGTTTTCATTAAAATCCAACAAGTAGTTAATTTTTACAAGAATTTCGAAATTAATGTGTCTTTCAACTGACAAAAAAACAACTAAAAAAAAACGCTAAAAAGGTCAAAATTGGACATACCTAGTTAGATGTGATGGGGCATGACATGACCAGCCGATTGATCGGATCGACGGCCTTTTGGTTGGACGTAGTTTATCGTCATACCCAGGACGCGGGATTTTACTATTTGCCCATAGCTGGGACCCTAACAGGTGCTACCACCCCGGGTCAGAGTGGGCCTGGGAACATCAGCAATTAAGAGGTGGTTCCACGCTACTCAAAACCTCCTGATCAGAGGCCTTGCGAAAAGACGAAGATTTAAAAAAAAAAAGGAAAACAAACAAGAAAAGAAGAAAAGAAAAAAATTGGAAGAAAGAGAAAACGAAAATTAAAAAGAAAAAGGAAAGAAAGAAGAAAGAAAGAAAAGATGAGAAAATTGGAAAAGAGAGAAGACGGAAATTTAAAAAAAAGTAAAGCAAAAAGAAAGGAAGAAACGAAGTGAAAACTAGAAAAGAGTGAAGACGAAAATGAAAAAGGAAGGAAGAAAAAAGAGGAAATTGAAAAAGAGAAGATGAAAATTTAAAAAAGGAAAGAAAAAAGAAATGAAGAAAGAAAAGAAAACTGGAAAAGAAAGAAGACGAAAATTAATAAGGAAAAACGAAAGAAAAAGAAAGGAAGAAATGAGGAGAAAATTGGAAAAGAAAGAAAACAAAGATTAAAAATAATAAGTAAAGGAAAAAGAAAGGAAGTAAAGAAGAGACAACTGAAAAAGAGAGAAGACGAAAATTTAGAAAAAGTAAAGAAAAAGGAAAGAAAGAAAAGAAGAGTAAATTGGAAAAGAGAGCAAACAAAAATTAAAATGTAAAGAAAAAAGAAAGGAAGAAAAGAAGTGAAAATTGTAAAAGAGAGAAGACGAAATTAAAAAGGAAGGACGAAAGAAAAAGAAAAGGAAGAAAAGAAGAGGGAATTTGAAAAGGGAGAACACGAAAATTTAAAGAAGTAAAGAAAAAAGAAATGAAAAAGAAGAAAAATTGGAAAAGAAAGAAAACAAAAATTAAAAAAGTAAGAAAAAGAAAAGAAGAGAAAATTGTAAAAGAGAGAAGACGAAAAGTAAAAAAGTAAAACAAAAGTAAAGAAACAGGAAAGAAAGAAAAGAAGTGAAAATTGGAAAAGAAACAAAACAAAGATTAAAAAGAAAAAGAAAGGAAGTAAAGAAGAGAAAATTGGAAAAGAGAGAAGACGAAAATTAAAAAAAGGAAAGGAAGAAAAAAAGAGGAAATTTGTAAAGGGAGAATTAGAAAATTTAAAAAGGAAAGAAAAAAGTAATGAAGAAAAGAAGAGAAAAATGGGAAAGAAACAAAACAAAGATTAAAAAGAAAAAGTAAAGAAAAAAAAGCAAGGAAGAAAAGAAGTGAAAACGAAAATTAAAAAGAAAATGTAAAAACAAAGAAAGGAAGAAAATAAGTGAAAATTGGAAAAAGGTTTTTACTCGGTGACATTTAAATACTAACGGCCGGGATACATCACTGCTACTTTTACACCCCCCCCCCCCAAAAAAAACATCAGTACAATATATAAATTTAATAATTTGCCTGAAATTTAAAATTGATTCTCTGGTTTCATTTCCTTGTGCCGTTAGACAAACTCTGCACCTTCATTCAATGGCGGAGGGGGCGAGAGGGGGTTAAAAACAGGCAAAGCTCATTAACATGGTCATTAAAATGTCACCTGTTTCAATGAACAAGAAAACCTGGCTGCAATATTCTGTTTAATAAGCCGGTTCATTTTTGTTTGTCTTTGTCTTTTAAAAAAATCCTTTTATTCCCAGACTCATTTTTTTCTTTTAAATTTGAAGATGTATTGCAATCAAGAGATGATAGTGATGGTCGTCGTCGTCGTCGTCTTGTAATTCTGTTAGTCTCTTTGTTAATAGCGTATATGCTACGCCATGCCATTACCTCAGATAAATAATGGACAATTTCGATTTGATTGCGAGGAAAGACAGAAGAAAAGATTTATCAGAGACTGTTGTTTGATTTTAGCGAGAAAAAGAAAGAAAGGGGAGGCAATAAAGCGCTCATGCGGTTAACGTTTGCTTCAATTTCAAATCTTTTCATTTGTACCCTCTTACTTCTTTAAATAATGACTCTCTTTCATATTTATGATTGTTGTTGCAATACTTTTTAAAAGTTGTTAAGCTCAAATATTTAACGATGTACTAGGGGAAATTCCACGGGTACTCTATAGCTGTGGAACTTGCAAGAAGCTTATTTAATCATTATATTAAAAATCAGGATTCATCGGAAAATTCAAATAGAAACCCTTCTAGTTATTATTATTTACTTTGACTTATGTTGTATACACATATTCCCTTCTGGGTCCCAACCAGAGACCTAATGTCAGAAAAATGGCTTCATGACATTTTCCCATGATCATTTTAGTAAAAAAAAAAAAAAAAAAAAAAAGACCACACACATTTTACATAGATAAAGCTCTTCGTAATGTATGAGCTGTACTTGTGAATACAATTTTTTTTTTTTTGCATTTCTTTAACGCTTGGACTATCAGTAATCCCTTCAATGAGTCTATCGGAACCTTTTCTAATCAAACCGAGGGCTCCAACTACAATTATTGATGTCCTCATGTGCCACAATTTTTAGATTTCCACTTCAAGATCCTTGAATTTTGATAGTTGTTTGAAAATTTTCAAAGATACATTACAGTCTGCAGGAAATGACATGTCAATAAGAAGGCACATTTTGTCCGTGATTAGTTTTGATTGTTCTGTCTGTGTGTAAAGTCGCATAAAATTGTTACAGGTCCTGTATATGTAACTAGGCCTGGATGATGTTCATACCAGTTTCTTGCAGTTTCCTTCCCGTAAAAGTTGCATATTTTCCAGTGCAGATATTGACCCCACACTATCAGGTCGAGTTTTATATTCAGTTGGTGCTAAGACAGTGAAACCTGATACAAGATGGTCAATTGTTTCTGGATATTTATCACAGAAACTGCATTTCGGGTTAACACTATTTTTCAGTGTGTGTGTTTAGTAATTTCTAGATGGTCCTGTACAGCAAGAATAAAACCTCCAGTTTCAGCTTTTATCCCTACACTACGTAACCACAGATGGGTACGGGGTTTGTCTACATCAGCTTGTTTGGTACGGTCAGAGTATTGACCATGAAGAAGCTTATCTTGCCATCGTTTCTGCATTTGGTACATTGCATTTGCTTTTTTTAGGTTATTTGCCACTGCAGTCGGGGGTATTATGGTTTATTTGCACTTCATCACCTACTTGAAATTCCCTTTTGAATTTGTTGGCTTCTTTTATTACTGAATGACGTTTCTTATTTCTTTCATGTTCTTTGACACAGATCATCATCCAGACTTCTGTAGTTTCCAGGAATCTGAAGACCGATTGTTGTAGTTTTGTAAGACAGTTCTAGTTGAACTAATTCTCTGCCTCCTTTGGTTCTGGGCACATACAACAGCAGCCTTAGGATGAAGTGTAGAGGACCGGGGGTGAAGATGAGGGGATGTGATGAGAAGTCAGAAGGTTAAACTTTCCTGCTGGCCGGTCCAGCTACATGAGAATGTTGGACTATAATTAAGTTCAGAGAAGACAAAGAAAACAAACAAGACCGATATACATGGGTAAACAAATATATATTATGGGTAAACAAACATATTAATACACGAAGACATGAAAAGTTACAGAGTGTTTGTATGGAGAAGTTATGTGTGTGTTTTGTGTTGATTGTCCGTACGTACGCGTATTGTTCTTAGCGTGTTCCCAGAATATGGGAAACGCTGAATGTGTGAGAGGTCACATATTGGTGTAAGTGAAAAAGAGAAAGTTTTATACCTCGCCTCCGCACGAGGTAGCGGCTCAAGGCCTGAGTCGAAAAAGAGATTTTACCTTATCTCCCGCGAGATGGCCGCCCGAGGCGTAAGTCGGAAAAAGAGAAAGAGAGAAGGGTCAGCCAGTATTTATACTCGTGGGTGAGAGACCCCTGTTGAAGGATTAAGGAAATGAGGAGGAGCTAACTCCGACAGAAGCATGCAATGGCTAGTGAGAAGCTTCCGCGTTTTGACATCCATTCGCTTAATGTCAACTATGTTCTAATAGGGGAATTTCCACTGGTACTCTATAGCAGCGGAATTTGCAAGAAGCTTATTTTATCATTAAATTATGAATTATGATTCATCAGGAAATTCAAATAGAAAATCGTGAAATTTTCACGGGTACTTCTAGCTATTGTTATTATTAACTAAGTAAAGTATTAATAAACAAGAATTTTTTGTTAGAAACGAAGAAAAGGGCGCTGACTTCTATGTTATATGAATCTTTTTATATGGCAGTGAACGCTGGACAATTTCCTCACAGATGAAGAGATCTGAGGCAGCAGAAATACTGACCTACAGAGGGATGGTGAGAATACAGGAAAGAAGGCTTGGAGATTGTGTTACTGACAGGACAGATTAAAGGTAAGAGGGGCAAAGGAAAATAGCAAGTAACCGGCCTAGCGGAGCTTGTGTAAATGGACGACAGAACCGTGAACGGGAGGGATAGTACAAAGAAAAACATTGTTAAGCACTATAAAAGATAGGAAGTTGTGGAGAACCATGATCAAAAATTGTTATTCTAAGTTAAATGCTGTCATCAAATAAGCATATTTTTCAATGTCAGTTTCAGGTGTGTATCCCATAAATGTCCTTATCTTATTCATTATATACAATGTGCTGACCGTGTTTGAAAAATAATAAAATATTCCCATCACTTTATCTAGATACATATAAAAAGAAATCTATACATTCAATTAAAAATGAAATAAAAAAACATCCTTGATAATGGCTAACAAAATAGCCGAAAGCGCTCGGATATACAGAACATTTGGACATATTTTTTTTTTTACATATTTTATGTTCAGAAAAGAAAACACTTATACGAACACAAGAAAAAAGTAAATAAAAAGCTCAATTGCAGTACGTTGTCAGTCATCTTTAATGAAACTTGTATAAAGGAGTGATTGCTGCTCAAATCAATCAATCAATCAATCAATCTCTCTCTCTCTCTCTCTCTGAAAATGATATCCGATAATCCATTTTGCCTCTATGACTTCTTCAGATAACGAAAAATGTGTTTTTGTGTGTTTAACATAGGTAAATCTTTTATTATTAATTATTAAACACGAACAAATAACAAATGCATACACACACAACACATTTTGTTATTCATCTGGAGAAGCCATAGAGGCGAAATGTATCATTATCGGATATCATTTTCGTAACATACTTTCATAAATAAGTTTTTTATATATACATATATGTATGTATGTGTGTGTGTGTGTGTGTGTGTGTGTGTGTGTGTGTGTGTGTTTGAGCAGCAAACCCTTTTTTATACAAGTTTCATTAAATGTATACAATATGTGTGTGTGTGTGTGTGTGTGTGTGTGTGTGCTTTGAGTTTTTGAAAATCAAACACCATGTATTTAAGGATTATTATTGTATATGCAAAGGAAAATAAGAGTCACAAGGAATTGCATTTTGTTCTATATATTAGAAAGAAAGAAAGAAAAATAGTTAAGTTATATGTAGAAAATAGAAATCCTCAGATTGTGTTTAGTTTACTTACCTATAACACTCCCACCCCACCCTCTCAAACGAAACAAGGAAAAGAAAAGAAAGTTTATCAACCGTACATTCCTTCTTTTTTTCTTTCTTTATCATCCTCGCACTGTTTGTTGATATGGGCCGAAATAAAATCAGTGTATGTGCGTATATGTCACATAAAAAAAAAATGTTTTTTTTTCTTTTCTTTTTCCTACGTTCTGACTTATAATTATTCCAAAAGCAAGGCACGCACTCTACAACTGGTCGGTGCCCGTCCGGCTGGGCTTGTAGTCGGGTGGCTCACGATTTGAATCAACTTCCCCACCCATTTCAATCTCATCATTTATTAGTTCTCATCACTAGACTTAATACTGCTACCGAAAATCGACGCAAGTAGTACACGTTTTATTTTACGGGTGATGGCTGGGTAGAATACTGCTTTCAAATGTAACTGTCCAATGTCTACAACACACACACAGCACCCCGTCTTTAGTAATCAGTTTGTTGTAGCTTGGAGGTTTGACAGAGCCTGATAGAAATTATTATTTACAAAAGAAAAAAACAAGAACAGAGAACATGGATTAGTCGTTAAATAAGTTTGGTTAAATAAATTTAAAGTTTGCCGATAAACACGTAAAACGTTTTCTTTTCTTTTTTTATTAAATAAAAAAGAGGATTCAAGACTAAAAAGAAAGAAAGAAAAATATTTTTCTTACTGATAAAAGCCAAAATGGATAATAATTCTAACGTTAAAAAGTGGAAAGTTTCACATCTTGTTTTTGGTATCATTGTGTTTTTCAACGTCTACTCAGGTAAGTCAAAAACGTTATCATTTCTCTCTTTATAAAAAATATTGCACATTGAATGCTGGTGTTAATAAAATAGCGCTAAAATGTATAACATATATATATATTTAATAATCTATTAATCATGAAAATATAATTATTTTGGCAAAAACTCGTGTTTTTCAACAAGCTTTAACAAAAAACAGAAAATAACACGAAGAATAAATGAAAATTTTTCAGTTTGTCATGAGAAGACCATAAGTAAGTACGCAATGTATTTTTTTTATTTTTAAATAATTAAATTGAAATTTATGACTTAATCTGGCAACAAATATAGACCACCCAGTGAGGATCGAACACATTTATAAATTAAGTCACAATTTTCAAATTAATTATATATTAACTATGTTAATAATGGGATTCAATTATGTTCCCCTAACTTCCAAACACCTGTCCATGGCCTGTTTGATGGCTAACGTAGTGGGTTTTTTTTTTTTTGTTTTTTAAACAACCCGCACTTCGGGTTGACGTTCGAAACCAGAAGTCAAAAATTCGAATGCTGTTTTCGTTGCGGGAAGGATGGCGGAACACAATCTTCCGTGGGTTAGATTAAATCTAAAAAATGTAAATGTCAGATTCACGCACACATCTACACGGACCGACATAGTACGTTATGTGTATTTGACTGAACGATCAAGAACATAGCTATCACACAGATTACATCTTGTGTCTGATGAAACATTTTGGGACAGAGTTGGTGAGGTTCGTTGCCACAAACATTTCCTCGCGTGTTATAAGTTCTGTACGTGTATTTTCGCTAACCGGTGAATGTCACATTAAACTGTTATACTCACGTGCTATATAATTTTTTTTTTTTTTTCGTGGGTCAGGATCGGCGCCTATATAATAAAAAGGTTATCGCTCATCAATCTCGAGTCTGACGTACTGACCCCGACTTGGACATGCTCATTACTATGCACAAATCTCAAAAATATTTTATTGGGTCTCTTTCGTTGATTGATATGAAAAGAATATATATTTCTTATTATTTGAATTTTAGGCTATCATCTTCATTGTTATTATGACAAAGTATCGACCGTTGTGATCTCTGGCCTTCTTTAGATGCCTATTGTTCCAGGTAATCTCAAGGGAATTTCGAATTGAACCTTTTATTAAATCTATGGAGACAGATTATTCCCGTCCCGCTGTCAACGTCTATCTCGTCTCGTTCTTTTTTTTTTTTTTTTTTTTTTTTAGCATTGCTTAGTTATTCTTCGCCTTCTTTTCCCCACGAACTTTATTCGGGCCCTGGGATTGAACTCAGTTACGATGTCTCCATACTCACGAACCAAGGCTTTAATTGACTAGGCTATATATAATGTAAATAATAATATTTCCTCATCTCAAATACTCGAACAGAAAATTAAGTACTTATAAAATCCGTTTGACGTCATACCAAGTTTTTATAACTCGCTTTTGAATACCGGGTTAACGAGGCTTATGAGAGTACATTCATTGAAAACTTCACTTCCCAGCGTCGACCGAGTTCTGCACAACCTTGTGGGTGATGAATTATCCTCCTCCCTTCACCACCAAACATTGCCATAGAAAAAACGTTGTTAGTCTTTTTTGCTACTCTACCGCTATTTTCATGGCAGGTGTTTGGGCGAACTACATTCATTCGTTAAACCAGTTCAGACTTTTACAGCTAGGAGCCGCCATGCCACACTCACAGAGCTGACTCATCCTCATTCCCTCATTCATATTCCATTGGTAAGGAGGAAGTTCCACTCAGACAACTTCTTCCCCAGAACTGTTGCAGTGTAGAACGGGCTACTGGGGGAATGCTTCCCTGATCACTACAATCTTAATCTCCTCAAGTATCAAACGTTATATATCCTACCTATCCTCATAATATGCAAACCTTGCTCCTTCTCTATACGCACTTACAACATCCCCCATTTACTAACCCTCTTCATTGAATGGCACTTAGACCTTATATTAGGCTAACAATAGCAAAACAAATCGAATCATATATCTGTACTTCTTTTATACTTGTAAAATCCTCGAAATTTATGAGAAATATAAATGTATGCATAGAGCGTTTGTTATAAAGCAATGGTTAACAAAAAAAACAGCTAATCTCGCAAGTAATTGTTAGTGAGTTCGATTTTTCCGGGTGGTTTGTTGAATATTTGGGTTTCATTCAGTGGAAAGACAACAGGTGAACAACGTTTGTCATTTGTTCAGTACCTGACGCAACACATAAATAGCTCTTAGTTTTCGTCCTTGATCCGTGATTAATGAATTGGATCCTCATTGGGAACCCCACACGTGACAGCTTAAGTTTAGTTAGTAAATATCAATATCTCCCTTGAAAAGTTGTGCTTCAACAGATGTCTCTGAAAGAAATTTAATCAGGGGTACAAACTTTCTTTCAGACCATCGTCTCCATAAGTCAGCCAACACCAGGTAATATCATGGATCATAAGGCGTAGAATATAATAGCTCTCCACAACTTCCTTTCATTTGCTGTAACACGAGGGGAAGTGGAAAAATCAGGTGTGGCTGACCACATATGGAGAGAGAAGGGAGATCACCTCCCTCTGTAGGATCAGGTTGAAATCATAGACAAGGAACACCATTGGAAAATTCGTAAACTTAAGGAATCAGTACATATGCTAGGCCACAAACATCTCCTGAGCCGACCAAGCATAGAAATGAACACGATATGGGAACCAGTATTAAGGAGTGCCAGAGAAAAGCGATAATAACAAAGTTACAATATGAGCTCTGGTAAAAACATGTTGATATCAGCAAAAAATTGCAATATGAGCACTGGTAAAAATGGTTGCTGAAGACATTAGGTTTATAATACCCAGAAATTCAAACACAGATGTCCTCAAGTACACATGGCACAGTTGATAAAGGCGTTGGTT
This sequence comes from Acanthosepion esculentum, assembly GCA_964036315.1. Taxonomy (NCBI): domain Eukaryota; kingdom Metazoa; phylum Mollusca; class Cephalopoda; order Sepiida; family Sepiidae; genus Acanthosepion; species Acanthosepion esculentum. The sequence continues at coordinate 6,236,156 of OZ038494.1, forward strand.
AGATCCAGTGACAGGACTCAAAGAGTGTGAGTTCAATACCCGGTTAAGGCAGTGGAGAACTTTCAGAGGGAAAAATTAACAGGAGATAACTGACATCCATTAAAACATGGCACGTGGAACTAGAACAGTCTACCCCAGTGAGTGAAATAAAAGGTTCAGTTCGACATTCCAACCACCTGAAGAAGGCCGGAGCGTACAACGGCCGACAAAGATGAGGACAATAGTCCGAATAATGTAAATAATGCTTCACTTTTTAACCTTTACCATCCACCTTAGTCTCTGTTCTTTTATAGAATTACATAAACTCGTTAAGTAGGCTCCTCGTTGTTTCCCTCTGCTTCTCTTTATCTTCAATATCTCTTTATCTTCAATATGTCCTGTGAGTGTTAAATTCTCTAGGCCATCTTTCCACATAATGTGTCACAGAAATTTAAACTCTTTCTGATTGTAAGTATCAGTTTCTTTATTGTTCTTATTTTCCTTAAGACTTCCTCGTTGCTTACATGTTCGGTCCATGGTATTCTTAGCATTTAGTCGGCACAATTGTCGTTTATAATCTCTTTTTTATTTGGGACGAGGGTGTCCAACAATAAGGGATTTTAGATTATTACATATTAATTCAGTACGATTTTATTCGCGGTCTCATAAAACTCACATCAAATATGAATGCTTCTCTTGAAATTATGCAGGCATTTTCTCAGATCTCACAAAATTGCCGCGCACGCTTTCACTTCTATACCCGCTTTGGATTCTCGACTCAAGGAACGATGCACTGCTCTCACCCCATCCTCACATCGCTCTCATAGACCCTGTTTTTCAAATATGAAAATAATTAACAAGAATTTGCGGTTGAATGTTTGTGGGTCCGAATTCCATCAGCAACTTTTTATTGGCGTCTATTTAGATATGAATTCTCAGATGTTTTAATCCAGTAATGAAAGCATTTTGTTGGTAAGAAGCATTGGATTAAGAATAATTATAGGTACTTCTTCCCTCCACAAAAAAACGAGACGTAAGGTTTAAAATGCATTTTAAAAATGAAAAATTTTCTTGAAGTTTTTATTTTAGTTTTAATTTCAAGCTAACAGATTAAATTTAATATTTCTAATAAGCAAAATACATTGCTGTATTTCAAACTGAATTTAAAATGATTGGAATTAATTTTTTATTATTTGCAAAATGCTAAAATCATCCACATTAACAAATCTGTCAGCACAACATAATTCGCTTTATTAAAAAATCTTTCAAAAATAAAACATACTTTTCTGAAATTCTATTTGAGGAAGATTAACTGATTTAAAATTTAATTAATCTGAATTAGAACAAATATTACTAATTTGTAGCTTAAAATATCGCAGAAAAGCATTTTTTTAACATGGAGTTTGGTGTTTTTATGAAGTGTTGACATATCTATCGATAACCTGATGTTTGGGATATTTATATAAGGGGGAAATAATTGAAGAAAAAATTACATGACGAATACAACGTAAACGGATTTTCTTAATACCCAGTAATCTTAAAAAAATTAAAATGTTTAAAGTCATCTAATATTTTATTGAATTTTATAAAATTAAAAAAGTGTGGAGTAACAAAAGTAAAATATATATATATTTTCTATTAAAAAAACATTTAAAAAATAATCTCATGCGTTTGTGAATAAGCCTGAAAATTTAATTAAAATCCGAAAATTAACTGATATTTGCAAGAATTCCCACGGTGGTCGGCGGCGTATCTTGAGTGACTCTTGGGCCTCAAACTCAACCCAGATCTCAAGAGGAACTTGTACATACGGTCCATTGCTAAAGATGCAGGAAAAATGGTCGGGTTCCCTGTATCGATCCAGTAAGTACCTGATTCCTCCTGTATCCTCTTGTAAGAGCCTGATCAAACCAAAAATGGAGTACTGCTGTTATATTTGGGCAGGAGCTACCCAGTCTTTACTTTCCAGTCTCGATAGAGTCTAAAAGTGTCTCCGCGTTCTTGTGGCTGATAAATTATTTCCCACCCTACAACCTCATTCCCAGAGACGAAACGTCGTAATCCTATCACAGCTCTATTGCTACTTCCATGGAAAGTGCTCAGACGAACTACATTCCTTAGTTCCACCAGTTCTAGCCTTCACGTCTAGGACCCACCATGCTACGCGCAATGTAGCAAGCCACCCTCATTCCCTTCGTATTCCATTGGTGAGAAGTTCCACTTGAGCAGCTTCTTCCCGTGAACCGCTGCTCTGTGGAACCGACACCCAAGAGGATATTTCTATATTTCTATAAGTCTAGGTTCAACTGTTATCTTCCCCATCTATCCGCATAAACTGTGCCTCTTACTCTGTTACCCTCTACCACGAGTGGTTCTCAGGCCTTGTACAGGGAGAATCTCACCGCAAAAAAAAAAAATTCTAAATCAATGTGTTTTTCACCGAAAAAAGACGATCAAATTTCCCATAAAAATTTATGGCCCCACGTTTACGCCAGAAAAAAAAAGCAAAATTTTTATCCCCCTCCCCAAGGATTAATAAAAGTAATTTTTACATAAAAACATCCTTTGGTCTTACCTCTTAAGAATAACAAATATTTCAACGATAAAAATTTGTTTTTATTAAGTTTTGGGAATTTTTTTTCACCATGTATGTTCATTTTTTAACGAATCTTAGGGGGGCACCTAGATTATAACAATAATTACATTTCAGTAAGAGTTCACACTACAAAAATAATATAAATCAACAGATATTTGCAAAATGTTGACTGGCCTTTCACAAGACCATTCAAGCGGTAACACTTAGAATCGTTTTACTTAGCAACTGCATCTGAGACCAGCCTAGTAGCTATTGCTTAACGACAGAAACTGTCACGGGGAAATTGCTTGATGGAAATCATATATATATATATATATATATATATGTGTGTGTGTGTGTGTGTGTGTGTGTGTGTGTGTGTGTGTGTGTGTGTGTGTGTGTTTTCTTCATATTTCTGATAAAGTTTAATTTATAAATTAGGCACAGTAAGAAATTAAAAATAGTAACTAATAATAAAACAGAACAATTCTCACAATAGACTGGAATAACAGTTCATTTTTCCTGTAAGTTATGAAAAATCTTAAAGAAAATTGTTAATAAAAGCAAACCGTCACTAGCTAATAATATAAACAGTGTTGAGGTTCTCATCCCCGTCGGATAAAGCTAAGTTCTTTGCAATGAATTTTGCTTCTAATTTCATGCGAGACGACAAGGACCAAGTCTGACTTCCTTTCTCTCATGGGACATAAAGACACGGGAAATTTCCAAACTCATTAAAAATGCTTTAACTCTACGAAGGCTTTGTTCTTACCGTAGAATAGATCTTATTAGGCCCAATAAGAGATTAACAACAATAATTAATAATAATAATAACTAATATTGAAATGGAACAATTATAACAATATACTGCAATAAAAGTTACGTGACCGATAAAAGATTCGTTCTTCTTACTGTAGATCTCAATACTCTCAGAATACCATTTTTTTGTTCTTTCATAAATCGAGAATTTTAATTTTAGGAGATATGTTTGAATAATATATATGTGCGTGTGTGTATATCAAAATCTGTTATATTTATGGGAGGAATGTAATAGAGTATCGGAAATAGAGCGTTTGCAGACATACAGAATGTGGACAGAGGAATCGACACGGAATGATGATTGTCAGTTTCACGCCTCAAGCGATCTTCAGACTTACGTCGTGAAAGTGACAGTCATTATTCCGTGTCGATTATATATATATATATATATATATATATATATAGATAGATAGATAGATAGATAGAGAGATGTGTGAGTACAAAAAACTAAATAACGAGATATTTTATGTATATGCGTGCGATAACATGAATACGCAAATAAATATTTATTTAATTTATGGTGTTCAATGCAGAGATATGAAGTAAATGCACATATACCTACGTTTGTAGTGCAACTCTCTCTCTCTCTCTCTCTCTCTCTCTCTCTATATATATATATATATATATATATATATATATATAGTCCCCTCCCCTAGTTTTGGTATATTTTAACATCAGTTGTTGAAAATATTTTTTCTTTTCAACCACTTGGTCTTATTTGCCGACGATATTATTTTTTCTGAAGATGTGTCGGCCGAAATGTATCTAAAATTTTAATCGTTGCGATACTTTTTGTATCTTTTTTATGATTAAAATATGATCCCTTTTTCCATTTTATCCTGACGTGGCAATAATAATCTATATATATATATATATATATATATATATATATATATATATATATATATATAGCCTGACGATTTTATATACAGTGTAACCCGGATATAAGAGAGTTGTCGGGACCGGAGAAGAAGTCTCTTATATCCGGGTTTCTCTTATATCCAGGGTTGGTCTATTATATATACATTAACACAGGCTCTAATTTGGGACCAGAGAAAATCTCTCTTATATCCGTGTTTATCTTATATCCGGGTTACACTATATATATATATATATATATATATATATATATATGGGTTGGTGGGCCTGAGCGTCAATGGCTTTATGGTTAACATCTTACTAGTTATATTCATTTGTTCTAACCTTTATAAATGGAACAAAGAGAACTGCCCAAGCATTTCTTGCACGAATCCAATGTATCCGAGAAATTTTGCTTACTCCACACACACATGCACACACAAATAAGTTTTATACAATTTAAATGTCTGAAGTTAATTTTTCTGTTACACTTGAAAGATAACAGGTTAAATCTAATCCGTAAAAAAGAAAAAAATATTACGTATTTAAATAATGTTTTTAGACATTTTTAAAAGTGTGGCGCGGCTGCTCCTCGCATACCGAACCTTGATTATTGACGAAAATTGACGAAAAAAACAAATTTAAAAATCTCTTAAAAATCCAATATTTATCCCAGAGATTTGTTTCAAAGTGAATTAATACATTTGTGGATTAATTAACTGGATTTTGTAAAAGTAATGTTATATATATATATATATATATATATATATATATATATATATATATATATATATATATGAAGAAATATAGTTTTAATGTGTGATATATTTATGGGATAAAGTGCTCAATATCAGAGATAGAGCGTATGTAAATATAAATATAAAAGTGAACATTGAAGTCAACACTCAGAGGCGACAGGCTGTTTCATGCTGGACGCAATCATCAGGCCGATTGATAGCACTTTTCTTAGACGGCCTGACGATTGCGTCCTGCATGAAACAGCCTGTCGCCTTTGAGCGTTGACTTCAATGTTCACTTATATATATATATAAAACACAAAAATGTTAAACGGACGTATAAAAAAGTGCTCAATGCTCTGGTATACAGTGTCTTACCTCTTTTTACTATATATATATATATATATATATATATATATATATAGAGAGAGAGAGAGAGAGAGAGAGAGACCAAATGTTTTGAGCCACCCTCTGGATTTCTAAGAATCACCTAAAAAATTGAAGACTGCGTGCCTTTTTCAAAATTAATTTACTTGCTTACTTCAGGACAGAGGTTCTTTCTCTTCCTGAAGGATTTTAACATATATTCAATAATAATAATAATAATAATAATAGTAGTAACAAATCTAATCTATTATTGCATGAGGTTTCCGTAAAATCTTACCTCTTTTTCCTTAATCTACCTTACTGGTTACTGATAATCTTAGGACTGGCAGTTTTTTAATTTTAGATAACACTCCTCTCTAAAAGAAAATGGACACCATGCACTAATAGGTCAAATAGTTTCAGTATAGTATGAATTAATGAAAACAAAGAAGGTCTGAAACTTGTCGGAGTTAGCTCCTCCTCATTTGCTTAATCCTTCAACAGGGGTCTCTCTCCCATGAGTATAAATACTGGTTGACCTTTCGCCTCTCTCTTTTTTTTTCGACTCAGGCTTTGAGCCGCAACCTGGCGAGGTAAAACTTTCTCTTTTTCACTTACACCAATATGTGACCTCTTACACATACAGCGTTTCCCATATTCTGGGAACACGCTAAGGACAATACACGTACGTACGGACACCCAACACAACACACGACTTCTCCATACAAACACTCGTAACCTCACATGTCTTCGCGTAATATATATGTGTTTACCCTCATCACACCTTGGTCCGCCACATAATGGTGACTTACCGACGTGATTTCAACTCCTGCTACCACACACAAGACGATATATATGTACAAGCAAATTCTTATACAGACCTTCCAAATGAGAGCCAGTCAAAACAACATAATATTGGAAACTTCTTTTCTATCCTACGCACGCCGTACTCTATTAACGAAAGAACTTTTAATTCACTACAACATGTCTACAAAACAACTTTCTCCTACACGGCAAAAGGAATTACTCCTACAACACGTGGAAACTGCTATTACTACTATGAGCGAGCCTTACAACTCTTTCTCCGCACTGGTCTATATTTGCTTGACCTTTTCTTTCTCTCGGCGACTTTTGACCTTAATTTCACCCGGCTTACCAAACGGAGAACGCAACGCCATTTTTAACTAAATTCAACTTTATTCTGAACTGAAATAGATAAAGTGTGAACCCCATCTCAAACAAAGGCGACTCACTGTCCTTATCTCACCCTGCAACGATGCAACTCGAATGACTTAAGAATTTGCGAGAACGATATTCCATCGTTAATAATAGCAAATTCTCTCAAACATGCATCCCGATTCGACACTCGGTAGAAATTCCACATCAGCTCAACTTCGCCACAACCCTACTTAAATCTTGGGCGCAATTTTATCCACGCAAACCAAACAAACTACGACCATGCCAGCAAACCAAACAAACAACTTCGTCTTTCAAACAAAACTACGACAAATCCAACTCAACGTGGAGCATTCGAAAAACAGACAACTTTGATAAACGCTGAACACTACCGACATTTCATCCAGGACGTGCCACAACTCTGACCCACTAGAGAAATATACAGCACCCTGACGACAACACAAGCACATTTGTCGAATCACGCATCGCAACCTCACTCAGACACAATCTCTTTTCAGTGCATAAGAACAATATTTAAAACTTTTTACATTTTAAAAGTTCGTTTCCTACACTTTTAATCCAAAGAGGGGGTATTGTCGGAGTTAGCTCCTCCTCGTTTCCTTAATCCTTCAACAGGGGTGTCTCTCTCACGAGTATAAATACTGGTTGACCTTTCGCCTCTCTCTTTTTTTCGACTCAGGCCTTGAGCCGCAACCTCGCGCGGAGGCGAGGTAAAACTTTTTTTTTTTCACTTACACCAATGTGACCTCTCACACATACAGCGTTTCCCATATTCTGGGAACACACTAAGGACAATACACGTACGTACGGACACTCAACACAACACACAACTTCTCCATACAAACACTATGTAACTTTTCATGTCATTGTAATTTGTTATTAATATATATTTGTTTGCATATATGTATCGGTCTTGTTTGTTTTCTTTATCTTCTTTGGACTTCATTAAAGTCCAACATTCTCATGTAGCTGGACCGGCCAGCAGGAAATCTTAACCCAGAGATATCTCTTCACATCTTCACCCCCAACGGTCCTCTACAAACTTACTAATTATTATGCCCAGAAGGTGGCTCAAAATCTTCGGCTTATCAGATAATGTAAATGCTACGTTTTTTTGTGGGGGAGGTGTCTTACTAAAACATTGAAAGCATAACTAATAGTTCTATGGTGATAGAACCGAGTGCCATGCGCTTAATAGATAAACAATATGTAATGTCTATCCATATTAAAAATGTTTTGAAAATTTCTTTTCAGATGTCATATTTTATGATAAAAACAAACTAAACACAATCAACATTTTCATTTGTATTTCTATATAAAATATGTAAATCACGAAAACATATTTGATTCACACAGTATTCTACACGCTTAAATAATTTATTTTATTATCTTCCATATCAATACGAGATCCTTAACATTCTATAACCTTCATCAAGCATTCATGTAACCTTCATTGATTTAATTCACTTTTCTACTGTTTTGACTACAACATTATTTGCAGTGATTTTTATTTAATTTCCATAAATATTCAGTGCCATGATTGACAATAACTGTTCTCTTGGATTAATATCTGGAGAAGATGGGTGCTATTCCATGAATTTAGTGTCTTTGAAACCATTTTTGACAAATAACGGGAGAGCGGGCAATAACATCTTCGCAGAGTATGAAGGAAAATTATCTTACATGAACTCATTTAAGCTTCTTAGCAACTCAAAAATGTCTTTTCCAAGAATTTTTCAGTATTTTTTTGACATTATTTTCAACTTTGAAGGGAAGATCTATATTTTTACTGGCACACAAAATTATTGTCCACGTGTCTTCTAATGTCGTATTGGTTGACTGTTTTCATGTCGGACTCAACCTGCAGGATTCGCCATCAGGTTCATCTAATGTAGCTCTTCATTCATCATTAAACATTACTGTTGAGAAATCATTTTTATGAATTTTTTCGCCCAATTGATGTTTCTCTTTACAATATTTACTTTTTGTTTACTTTCATGTCTTCAGTCAGTGTTTTAAATTTTCTGCATATTTCGTTCCCTTTTATTTACACTCACATATTTCATTCCCTTTCTTTACATTCACAACATCCATTTTCCAAATATTTTCTTGCTGGTCAATCGACTCTTCTTGCTTCTCTTTTCGTAACACTCTTGAAGCCAGTTGTTTCGATGTTATCTTGCACGTGTTTTCAATTTCGTATTTTTTTTTGTTGCTTTGTTTTATGACATTTACTCAACTTCTTCTCCCAATTTCCAATGTTGCGTCCCCATCACCCAGAATCGTTACAATATCTTATTTCTCTTTTGAGGTTGTATCTTACAAACCATGGCTATATTTATATCTGAGATTAAAAATGAATATCCATAACTTTTTTTTAAAAGCTTATCACCCCAAGCAAGGCTGGAGGCCACTAGCACGCAAGGGGTTACAGAAGGTTTGGAGGAAGAGCAGATAGGAGTGGTAAAGGAGAGGATGTGGAGAAAGATAGTGGATCGATCAAGGCAAGGGGGTTACAGAAGATTTGGAGCGAGAGCAGATAGGGATGAAAGGATGTGGAGAAGGGAAGTGAATAGATCAGGGCAACTGGAGATGTCGATGGACGTTACACTTAAATAGTTGGAGATTTATTTGTCAGGGAAACAGGAATAAGGAAGGGAGTTCCACAGGCGAGACGTGCGAGACACGAAGTTATCGGAGTAGAAGAGACGTCTACATCTAACAGTTTCAACGGTGAAGGGGTGGGAACGGGATTCCAGCCTCGTAGGTCGTTTAATTTCATGAGGCCTAGGAACCAGCAAAAGCTTCTAAAGTGCCGTGGGTGAAATACTCATGGGCGAGTGGTCCGAAATCAGAGAGGCCCACGCCACCGTTCCGTGTCCCAGTCTGTGTTTTTTAAAGCCCAAATGGTCCATTATTTTCTGTCGCGGCTACAAGCAGGAGCGCCTAGTTCCACTCTTCGAGACCACATGCGAGGACGATTTGTTTTTTAACCTACCTTGTTCTATCCTTTGCCTAAAGAGGCAGCTCCTAAAAGGAAGCAAGTGGTTTCAATTCAGTCTTTTCTTTCTCCTAGATTGGTTGCGGTCCAAGGGCATAGGGCCCAATATATCCTGCTATTTATCCATACTACTGCTACTACTACTACTACTAATAATAATAATAAAGATCGTCAACGCCTAACAAAACACGTAATCCAGTAAATAAATGGAGTTTAACGCGTTTAAAGGCGAGCAGATATTTGTAAACAAAGTGCTTAGTATTAAAAATATAGTTTAAAAAAAGTTAGACATATGTCCGATTTCAAGTTTTACATCACTCGTCACGGTCAGAATATATATATATATATATATATATATATATATATATATATATATATATATTGTATATTTAGGCAGCAATTCCTCTTTTATAGGTTTTATTAAAGACGACAGACACCATTATCAATGATTGTACAGTTTCTACACACTGTGTCCCAAAAAGAACACAAGAAAAATTAAATAGAAAACTTCTTTTTTTTAAATTTTTTCCTGTGTTCGAACAAGTGTTTTCTTTTTGAGACACAGAGTGTGTAGAAACTGTCTAAATGATTTGTAATTCCGAGAGCTTTCGGCTATACTTTTAGCCATTATCAAGGATGATCATCATTGATAATGGTGTCTGTCGTATTTAATGAAACATCTATAAAAGAGGAATTGCTGCTTAAATACACACTATATATATATATATATATATATATATATATATATATATAAGGCTCAAGCACTAATATTCCATGGTTATAATTTATTACATTGGAATCGTAATCACGATCCAATTCATCAGACCTACAAATTAGGTCTGATGAATTGGATCGTGATTACGATTCCAATGTAATAAATTATAACCATGGAATATTAGTGCTTGAGCCTTTTATATTATATTCTTACTCTGTCCTGGACATTGAGTTCTACCTGGATTCTATCCTCTTGGGAATTTTTATATATTTCAAGTATGTGGTGCAGTTCAATTTACATTACAATACATGAATCATTCATACAAAAAACAGATATTGAAGTTAATGATATAAATGGCGAGAATACATCTTCGCAAACAAATTCAATAAATGACATTAACCCCGAACATGTAGATGTAAAAAAAAGACTTTATGCAACTGGAATTTATAAACAGGGATCATAACATTCATCTACAGGTTCGGGGTTAATGTCTTTATTAAATTTGTTTGCGAAGATGTATTCTCGCCATTTATATCATTAACTTCAATATCTGTTTTTTGTATGCATGATTCATGTAATATATATATATATATATATATATATATATATATATATATATATATATATATGTATGTATGTATGTATGTATGTATGTATATATATATATATGTATATGTATGTATATATGTATGTATATATATATATGTATATGTATGTATGTATGTATGTATGTATGTATATTGACCATTAATATTAACTCTCTCTCTCTCTATTATTTTAATATATATTATGTTCATACGTTATTTTTTATAGATACAAATATATAAGTAAATGCTCTGTTTATAATAAACAGTATTAACTACATTTACTGGCCTGAATGTCCGAGAAATTTTATATCCGTGTAGGATACAGGTTCGATTCCTGTCGGTGGATACATACTTTCTATGAAATTTTGGGTTTTGACTATTTGTCCATAGCCGGGGCCCTTACAGGTGTTACCGCCTCGGATCAGTGTGGACCTGGGAACAATAGCAATTACGAGTTGTGCAATGTTTAAGAGATTTTAAATTTTCATCACTTTCCTCATCACACATTTGACTTAATTCTCACAACATAACATTTTCTATTCACGCGTTATGAAAATGGGAAAATCTTGGGTCAATTTTAGGGACATGGAATACCAGTTGAACATGGTGCTTGGCTCTGCTTGAGCCTCGTGTAATAAAGTGTGTTGATCGACAGGTGGACTGAAGCGTCATTTTAAATCACGCCTCCCATATGAAGAGATCCCAGCAGGAGGGCTTCAATGCCGTATTTATGAAGTGGCGGGCAGTTACAAGTCACAAGCTGGGACGAAAAGTTACCTTAGACGCCCTCTACGACAATGCAATTAAAGTAGACCGTGTTTTTGTTTTTGTCTGAGAAGTGGTCGTGTTTAGACACGAATTGAATTCCACTATAATACTCTCAATAAATGAAGACGATTATAATTTGATTGTTCACTTTGGCTGGCTTCTTAATTTTATAGATTTTTCTTTTGCACAAAAAGGGCACAGCATGGGATTTACAAGCTTCATTGGATAATCTAGCACTGATTCAGGAAGGGCAATCTTCTCACGTACGAAGAAGAGAGTTGAAATAATAGAGACGTGGTTCTACTGACCAGGGCCGGTGCGTACTACCCACGAACGTCTCAACCAGTGGTGGTTGTGACGGGGGGGGGGTAAGCCTAATTGGGAGCCTCGAGCAGTGATTTGTGACTCCTCGCTATCTTATCAGCTTTTTTCTACCTACATTAATATACGTTACAAATTAAACTAACAACTATTAGAGGATGAGAAATATTCGTGAATTTTTATGTCATTCTGGGGGTCATTTTGTTTTTCTCGTCCAAATCCTTGAATTTGTTTTGCTTCTGCTCAGCCTCAAAAGAAGCTCATATAAAATTCTCTATTTTTCATCCATAATGTTGAATGTGTTAAAATTCTTCAACTTTTAACAATAAAAAACTGAAGCTGATTTTAAAAATTGCCGCAAACCCTTGTCAATTTATTAAAGATGGAATGATCTATTATGTCATGTCTCTAATTTGTATTTAGATACATTGTATTTATCTTCAATGTTTCTAGTTGAATTGTTCATCTATATTGCATATGATACATTATTGTACATAATTAGGTTACAATAAAATTTGTATTCTGTATGAATACTAACTTATGAAAATTGAGATATAGTAGAGTGGAAGGCGCAGTATCATAGATTGGTGGGGTCACGAGACCCTGCACCGACCAATACTGCTAAAAAACTCCGTATTTGATGATATCTGTCAGCTAAGTGAGTCACACACAATGCTCACCTACCATGTAGTCCGAAACAGTAAAACTCGGTTGGGTATTGCTTGATTGGACACGTCTGTTCTTCTGACAGCTTTCAAACATGTTGGACTTGGAGGTTTGTCGTACTTTGCATGGCGATAGCACAAGCCATAGGCCAGGGTTTACTAATATTAATTACATTGGAATATAAGAATATGGCTACTCATGGACTATTCCCGTGTCTTGGTGTCAAGAAACAGGGGTATTTTTCGCTACTAAATGTGACACAAGGTTGAGGTTTAAAGTGGGTGTCAAGAAACAGGTCTCTGGGTTGCACTTTGTGATAAACACATTTCAGTGACGTCATCAACATATTACTTCTCATCTGAAAGCAGACCACCGCTAGATGGCATCGTTGTTCATTGAGATTATGACGATACCTCGTGATTCCTCAAAACAGGACGAACAGTCTTTTATTATTGATTCATTCATTTTTTAAGGATTATTAACCTTTTCTTTAGGTTATTTAAAGCCAGAAAATATTTTTAGATTGTAAGAATGTTTTTTTTAGATAATGATTTAGTAATACAAGAGAAGAGGTCGATCCATACATTTCCCAAAGTTATTTGTACATAAGTGAATATAATGAACCTGACTGGAATTGGAACACGACTCTAAGATTAACAATTCCGAGCCTTTATTCATTACACCACATATACTTCCAAGTTTATAGCACCTGGCATTCTCAAGCGGCCACCTATTTAGGCACTGACTCGACTGACGTTGCTTAACTTCGGTGATCGTACGGTGACCGGTCTTTCAACGTAATATGGCCGTGAGCCGGACAGTCTTTTATATCCCTACAAAAGATAACTATACACAGGAGGTCACTGCTACTATTTGTGAATTTGAAACTATGACTGTTGGATTTTGACTAATCAGTTTAAAAACAGAATAAAACATGCATTACTTTTTAACAAACTAAGAACTTGAGTCATGTTCTTAACCTCGTCAGATTGACACGTTCATAAGGAGGTGATGCATATCGTGAAACTCTTTCAGTATGGATGTGATACATGGCGCCAAACTCTTTCAGAGATATCAAAACTGCCAGCTGTATACAACCATTTCCTCAGATCAATGGTTATAAAAGGCTTTGAGCGAATGAAACATGCAGGTCTTAGCGAGGACCATCCTTCTTCGAACCTCGTGGGCTGGAGCTACAGAATCACAAGGAACGAACTGTACTAAATAAGATAAACCAGGTCACTTGAGGACTTTCAACAGCAGCAACAACGAAAATGGATAGCACGTGTACCTCTGTTGAGAAAGTAGTGACCTAATTAAGATACCGACGTTCCAAACTACATCAAATAGGAAATAATGAAGAAATCTCGCCATCAATGATGGAAAGAGCAATAACAGTTACTGGACTTGAGAAACCTATTTGCCTGAAGAATTGTTATAATAAAAAAGATTTTAGAAATTTCAACCGGATGTTGCACTAGCAGCTCGGTCACTGAATGCCAAATGTTTCCTTATAAGGAAACAGTTAATATCACCATTACCATTTGTATAAATCTGCCTCCCAGCAACTTTAGATCTTGGAAATATCAGCTCTTTTACTGATTGTGTCATCAGTCAACTGAATAACATGCTTAATAAAAGTTAATAGTAGAAAAATGGGGTTCAGACTAATTCACAGATACAAGCGTATTTTCCAGACTTTTTGCCTTCCGATAGACAACCATCGGTTGAATCAATATGTCATCAGATTCCTTGAATCAAAACCGACGTCGTTCTTTTAGGATCAAATACCCAATTTAGCTTAAAGTTGGTGCAAGGTTATAGAAAACCAAAATATTTCTTAACTAACTTTTCATTCAATACAAGGCTCAGGAGCCACTCAAGGTAGAGGCTTATTGAATGAAGTGGTTGTATAAGAGGTGGAGGTAAGATGTGCAGTTTATGAAGATATCTCGGAAAGATAACGGTTAACTCTAGACTTGATGAGGTTATGATTGTAGTGATCGAGGAAGCATCTTCTCGGGAGTCTGTTCCACAAATTGGTTCTTGGGATGAAGACGTCCGAGTGAAACTTCATCCTTACTAATGGAATATGAAGGGAATAAGGATGATCTGTCGAAGTATACGTCTCTTAGTAAGTATGGTCAGAACTGGTGGAACGAAGGAATGTAGCTCGTTTGAACATTTTCCATGAATATAGTGATACAACAGCGAGGGACTTGCAAAGTTTCGTCTGTGGGGAAAGTGGTTGTAGGGTGGGAAATGTTTTGATAACTAATTAATGATACTACAAATTTATATGAATAAAATATTTTGTCGAACAAAACGCAGGAAATTTTGGGTTCGATCTAATATACATCACTCACAATTAATTTGGGGGAGGATTTCGTTGTGTCCATTTTTTGTTCAGTGTTTGTAATTTGTATGCAATCACACGGGGCTGCCTATGGTGGAAATACTTATCGTCTTTGGGTCCCGTTTTTTGGTGCCTTGTAATAGGAGTAGAATATTCTCCATGGGGCTTTGGGGATAATTTTCCTTCCATTTTATCTCAATTAGTCTGACGAAACTAATACCGAACTCTTTGGTGGAAACAGTTTGAGAAACGTCTGGCGTAAAAAAAAAAAAAACTCTTCATCTGACCCTCACAAATACATTCCAGACAATTAAATACGATGGTGGAAATATAATGATTTGGGTCTGTTTTTCCTCCACTGCGCCATAATATAATCAAAGGAATATTGGGTAGTGCAATGTATCGTAAAATACTGTAGAGAAAAATGTTTCCCTCTGTGATATTTAATAAAATACAGAGAGGTTGGATTATTTTTTCAGCAAGATAACGGCCCCAAGCATATTACAGTGAAAACGTAAGAGTTGTTCTAGACAAATAGAGTAAGACTTAAGAATAGTATGGTCAGTCTCTTGACTAAATATACCAAACAAGAGAAACCTCATCATTTAGGGACTTTCGACAACAGCAATAACTAAAATCGATAGAACAAAGCGCAAAGAGAAAATAATGACATTATCGAGATGTTGACGTTCCACACTACCTCAAACAAAAAGTTAGGAAGGAAACCGTCATAAATACTACAAACAGTGGACTTGAGAAACCTATTTCCCCGAATTTTTTTTAATAGAGATATTTTAAAAACTTAAATGAAAAATAACACTGGCTGTTCGGTCAATGAATACTGAATGTTTCCTGATAAGGAAACGCTTAATATTACCATTATACACTAGGAAAACAGATACTACACTTGGTATTGACGGGATATGGCACAAGTCCCGTCTAAAATGAGGAGCCCAAGTGCGTGCACATGGGCCACGTCCCAAAATTGCTTGATCCTCGCGCTGGTGTTGATATTCCACCGACCCGACCTGTTTGGGGCAATGAGGGAGGTACTACCACATGGTTGAGATCCCCGAAGGCAGTTGCTTCACATTGATCCCAGCCCGATGGACAGGGTGCGAAGAAAAGCAAAACTCGCGGCGCACTGGCTGAACAATCAACGATTGGCGAATGTTTTCAATTCAGAAAATGGCGAACACAACCGCTATTGCCATTAACCTAAATCCGATAGAAGATTTGTGGAAGACGCCTGAAAAAGTTCACGTGAGGAACCTCTGGAACTTTAATGATCATAAGGTGATTTTTTAAGAGAAAAATAATAAAAGTGATTTTTTAAGAGAAGAACAAAATTGATTTTTAAGAGAAGAATAAAATTGAATTTTTAAGAGAAGAATAAAGGTTGGTAGAGTGGCAAGGAAGAGCAGGTCACTGTCTATGAAGATAGAAAACACTTAATTAATGGCAGAATCTATCACAGGTGAAAAGATACCAACAGTGCGGGAGAAAGGTGTGAACAGTCTTGGGAGGTGGTATAATTTCCCTGTGACAGATCGTCACCGCGGGGTTGAAATCCAGCGACAAGTGGAGACGGGTATGCGAAGCATAGACCAATGCGGGCTTCCTGTGAAATTTAAAGTTTGGTGTATGCATTTTGGTTTGATGCCGAGACTAATGCGACCGCTAACTATATATGATGTGGCACTGTCTCGAGTTGAGATAATGGAGAGGAAAATAAGTAAATGTGTACGAAAGTGGCTTGGTGTTGCGAGGATTCTGTCGCCGGTCGCTTTGTATGGCAGCTCGGAGGGGCTTCAGTTACCTGTTACTTCTTTGGTGGGAGCGTACAAGGTGGCAAAAGTGAGATTGCAGTCCATGTTGTGCGAATCTAAAGATGCTGTAATTCGGGGAAAATGCGCTGGGGGTGAAGACAGGAAAAAAGTGGAAAGCGTCAGACGTGATGTCAGCAGTGGAAGGGATGGTAAAGCGGGCAGACGTTCAGGGTCTTACAAGGGAGGGACGTGCTGAACTTGGACTAGTTGAGAGAGAGAGCGATTCTGGTCAGAGGCCAGTGGACAAGAACAACGTAAGTTACAGGAACAGGGGAGTTGGAAGCTTGAGGGGAGAGACGAATGGTGCAGTCTGTCCAACAGGTTCAGCAAGGTCGATGGTTCAACGGGGAGAATATTGAGGAGATGGGGAGTGCAGGAGTCACCCTCCTGTCGGTTTTGTGGTGCATATGGAAACCTGCGCCATATACACTCCTGATCAAAAATTTAAGATCACTTGAAAAATTTTTAATAAGATATTGTTTGTCATGGATACATTATAAACTTTTTTTATTTTATAAAAATGTCAATTTCTCAATAAAATGTTCAGATTATAATTTTTTGTCTACATAACCTTTTAGATTATAAAATTAGTAACCTTAAGTAAGAAATGTTTAAAATTTTTCCATGAAAAACAGTTTTTTTTAAAAATTTCAAGTGATCTTAAATTTTTGAACAGGAGTGTACTGTCATCCTGCCCGAAGGCGCTACAGAATGGCTGGTACACCTTTAGACATAATTTGATCCTGGAGGTTGTGGCAGCAGCTTCGAGACGTGCTAATATACCCTTGACGGACCTGCGAAAGATTGCCTTCCTGAGGCAAGGTGTTACTGACACAAGGCAGAAGACCATGTCGGAGGGATCAAGGAAGTAGACAGTGTTGGTTGATGCTACACTACTGGGGGAGGTTATTGTATCTGGAAGATCTAGTGTTGATTGATAACGAGAAGAAACATCTGTTGCTTGGCAAGCTGACAGTGGCATGGAAGGAAGGGATTGAAGAGGCTCATGAAAGAAAGCTGTTTCGGTATGAGAAACTGATGGCTGAGGTCCGTGAGAGGGGATACGGCTGTACCCTGGTGCTTGTTAGAGGTTGGCAGTAGAGGACTTCCTAAAATGTGCTGGTATGCAAAAGCCGAATAAGGTGGCGAGAAAGCGGTGGAAGGCAGTGCGTGGATTACCTGGAAATTCGTATCGAGTCGCGTCAAGCTAACACCATAGACCGGTTGCAATGTAACATCATCCAGCTGTTGTAGGACCACCGTATGGAAGGGTACTGAGCTTAATGGGCCGCAAATTTTTTGAAGAACGGCGCTCAGCTGAAGATTGCAAATGGTCTGGAGCACTTGATGTGTACATGTGTTTATATATATATATATATATATATATATATATATATATATATATATATATATATCATGCCACACTTGCAGGAGAACCCAATCATGGCTGTCAGACAATTTCTGCGACCACATCCTCCTTTACATCTGGCCACCTAACTCCTCAGACTGCACCCCCTTTTGATTATTATGTGGGACGCAGTTGAGCAAGTGACCAACAAAACTCCTTGTAAGACGAAAGATGAACTGAAGGCAAGGATTATGGCAGTATTCTCCAACGTAAACAAGGAGACCGTCCAGAAGAGTTACAGGAGATTCCGAAGTCGTATGGAGGCCCTGGTTGAAGCTAATGGCGATTTTATTGAATAAATTTACTCATTATTATTTCAAGGTATTTTTTGTGTAATTTTGATAAATATATGTGTTAAAATGAGATGTCAGTGTTATTTTCATTTTTGCGTAATTTAGACGAGAATTTATCCATCGCACCCTATATATATATATATATATATATATATATATATATATATATATACACACACACACATTATGAAATGGACAAAGTCCGACAATTATTTAAAGACATTTTTATGTTTAACATTCTTTTTATAGATACAAGTATTTAAGTAAATACTCTGTTTATAATAAACAGTATTAAATAACATTTACCGGCCTGAATGTCCGAGAAATTTTCATATTCGTCCTCCGACAGGATTCGAACCTGTATCCTATACGGAACCGTCATATAGCCTGACGTGCCTTAACCGATTCGGCCACTGAGGATCGTTCGGTTGGCACGGTCGAATTTACTGTTTATAAACTTCACTCTTCCATGAATCTCTCACGTACATTCAAAATTGCTCATGGCGTATCAAATGTAAACAAATGACATCACATATTATGAAATGGACAAAGTCCGACAATTATCTAAATTATTTCTTGAAAATTCGCTTGAAGATGAAACAGAAATAATGCTTTTAATTTAATTATATAATTAAATTTGAAGTTTTTAGCTTCGGTTTTTGAAACATGGTAATTCCTGTGTAGCGAAGAAACCATATTTTAAATCATATGTTAATTTATAATTTAAATTTACATTGAGCACTGTTTTGTAAAAATAAAAAAATATCAATAAGAACACCGGATTATATATCTTACTGTTCTCTCTTTTTAATATATATATATATATATATATATATATATATATATATATAAGTGTTAAAAATAACGCTTACAAGAAATAGGCTTGAAGCTCTCAAGATCAAAGAAAGAAAAAATCAAATGATAGTAAATGAGCTTTGTTTAATTCCCTAGTTGAGAGATTTGGGGAGGCGGGGTGGTGAAATGCCTGAAAAACTATGGAAAACGCAGGATAATTCAATAATTGAACAGATGGATCAACATGTTCAAAATTCACGAACGTTTGAGTAGCACTTCACACACACATTTCTTTTTTTAATCATCTCACCCCAAACAAAAAGGTAATGCCACTAATGCGCGGGGGGTGCTTACAGGGAGTGAAAGTGAAAGAGAAAACTGAGAATAGGGTTAGGGTTGAAGAGAGGACAAAAGATGAACGGGATTCAAGAAGACAGATGACGACGATTGATGTTGCATTTAAATTTTTAATGATTTCTCTTGTCAGTGAAGCAAGTAAACGGTAGAGAGTTCCACAGGCAGGAAGTGCGAGAAAAGAAACTGTTGGAGTGGAAGTGGCGGTTGCATCCAGCTATTTCAGCAGTAAAAGGGTGGGACCTAGATGCCAATCTAGTAGCATTTAGTCGGGGCACCAGGGACAAATGAACGTCAGGGCAGTTGCCATTGCAATATTTTCTTTCTTCATGTTTCATTGAATGGACAACGTTTTTATAACTTCTTATTCCATTTTTCTTACCGTTTTCCATTTATGAGAACTAAGAAAGCGTAAAAACTGTCCGTCATGATTATTGTCCCAATAGAGCAGAGGTCGATTTTGGAATCGTCGTAATTCACTCAATTTGAACGTTGAAGTTTGAGATGATAAATAGAGACACAAAATATGTTTCCAATTCCTTATTCGCTATTTGAGGAAATGAATTAGAAGTTAAAAATTTACATTCAGAATTGGAACGTTGCAATTTAATTCCGGTGATCAATGAAAACCTTATAGGAAAGCCTTATAAAATTTATAATTTACTCAAGTTTTGCAAATTGTATATGAACAAGATGCAAGGCACAAGTGCATTATTACTAAATCATTGTGCCATCAAATAAGACCTTCATTTATCTCAAAGGGATGCTATACTGAACAATTTAGCTATATTATGATGTCATATATTATACAGTGCAGTATTTTTAGGATGATTTTCAATAAACAATGCAAATTTAAAACATTTTATCTCACAATTTATATACACTTTTATCTATTTTTTGTTTTTATTAACTATGATCTAACAAATGATCTAACAAATATTATTCATTTAGTAGTAGATTTTATAATATTTGACAATTTTTATAGTTTTTACTTAGTGAATATAGTAAAAAAATTCATTATTTTGCTTGTGGTGATTCATAATTACAATTCTGTTTTCAACGTATTTCAATGTATCTAATACAAAAGATAAAACTTTTTTGAACTTATTCTTGAAACAGCAAAATTTTGAAGGCAGAATCTTTTTTTTATTTTTTATTTTATTGTTTGTTTGTTTGTTTTTTTTATTCATTTTCCAGACGATCTTTAAAACTAAATGTTCAATTTGAACGTTGAAGTTTGATATGATAAATAGAGACACAAAATATGTTTCCAATTCCTTATTTGCTTTTTGAGGAAATGAGTTAGAAGTTTACATTCAGAATTGGAACGTTGCAATTTAATTCCGGTGATCAATGAAAACCTTATAGGAAAGCCTTATAAAATGTATAATTTACTCAAGCTTTGCAAATTGTATATGAACAAGATGCAAGGCACAAGTGCATTATTACTAAATCATTGTGTCATCAAATAAGACCTTCATTTACTTCAAATGGAAATTACACTGAACAATTTAGCTATATTATGATGTAATATATTATACAGTGCAGTAGTTTTAGGATGATTTTCAATAAACAATGCAAATTTAAATCTTATTTATAGAGCAGCCTTTTTTGTAATCTTCTAAAATTTTTTTTACAGTTTTTACTTATCGAATACAGTAAAAAAAAAATGCATATTTTGCTTGCAGTGATTCATAATTAGAATTCTGGTTTTAATATATTTTCCGTTTAGTCTAATACAACAGATATGAACTTTATTTGGATTTATTCTTGAAATAGTAAAATTTTGAAGTCATTTTGTAAGCAAAACCTTGCGGAATTTCGTATTTCTGTTCATTTTTAGACAGTCTTTAAAACTAAATGCTCAAAAATTGGTAAAAGCTATGAATCTAATTTTTGGTGACAGTACTTATCACATCAAACCCCAGCTTTCACAATGAGTGCAATGCTGATTCTATGAAAAAAAGCGAAAAATCAACCTATCATGCACAGCTTAGAATTACTACTACTTCTGTCCAATACAACTTGGAAGATAAACAGAAGAAAACATATGAACAATGAACCTCATGAAAATGGCTAATGAATTTGCCGAAAGTGCCTGGGGAGCTCTCCAGACAATTTCTATACTCTTTTAAAAGCAAAACTGCAAAAACATTAGAAAAAAAATATCAATAAAGACTTCTAAAAAAATCTTTTACATAGTATTCACAATTCATACACGAATTTTGAAGATAAATGCAAACCAGATGAAGATATATTTAAAATCAGAAAGCGAGAACTAGAATTTCTGGGATATATTCTGAGGTTTTGGAAAATTTAACACACACCGGGTATAATTCAGGGCATGAGTAATCAGCGAGTAATCTACATAACGGGTTTGTGTAAATGGATGGTATAGAGTTAAACGTTGCTTAGAGCTGTGAAGGAGAGGAAATTATGGAGAGCCATAATCGCTTACGTTCTACAGGGACACGGCATATAAAAGAAGAGAGAAATTTTCGATAAATTAAACGTGCACAACTTTTTCCGACATTCCTTGTTCCTCAGAGGATTGATTGCGGGAGATATGCGAAAGGTTCAGGGTAACACGAGAAAACACATTTTGTAATTTGATCACCCTGTCTTTTCAAATACCCGGAATTTAGGATATTACCGCGGGTGGGTGTGTGTTCGGCTCTCTCTCTGTGTGTGTGTGTGTGTGTGTGTGTGTGTGTGTGTGGAGGAGGGGTGCTTAAACCACATTTTTTTTGTCTGAGATCACTGTGTATCGGAGTCAAGCGTCAACTGTAGAAATCTCTCTATCAATGTGACTAGTTCCCCCTCTCAAGGCTGGCAATGGCTGTATCAGCTTTTGGTGGTACTGTATTAATCAGCGAAGCATGCAACTGACGAGAAATTTTTTCACGATATCCGTTGATGGGGGATAATACAGGGGGAAGTGAACTCATGCCTTTCTCAAAGGTATTAAGGCGATGTGATCATAAATAACTTTTGCAACAGTTACGCCACCTCGCGTCTACACACACATATATATGTATGTATATATACGCAAACATATATATATATATATACACACACACATATATATATACACACACACACATATATATTATTTATTTTTAAGATATTAAAACAAAAACATGTTAAAACATATATATATATATATATATATATATATATATATATATATATATGCTATATTTATGGTTTAAAGTGACCAATATCAGGGATAGAGCGTATATTAATATATAAAAGTGGACATTGAAGTCAAGCATGAAAGAGTCGCCGGTTGGTGCTGACCTCAATGTCCACTTATATATATATATATATATATATATATATATATATATATATATATATGAGAGAGAGAGAGAGAGAGAGAGAGAGAGAGTGAGTGAGTGTGTGTGTGTGTGTGTGTGTGTGTTACATCCAATAAAAACCGATACCAAACATTAAAATGCATCTTGAAAAATTAAACATTTTTTTAAAATTTAATTTTAGCTTCAATTCCAAGATCAGAGATTCAATTTACTATTGCCAGTAAACAAAATACTTTGTCATATTTCAAACTGAATTTAGACTGATTGGAATCTTTTTTCTTCACTAAAATCGTTAAATTCATCCATATTTAGACATACGTAAACACAAATTAATTTCCTCTTTTAAAAAAATCTTTCCAAAATAAAATATAATTTTCTGAAATGTTATTTGTTGAAAATTAGCAAAATTAATATTTAATTAAATTTTAGACATTTTTTCATCATCTATGCTCATTTATAAGCGAATTTTTGTGTGTGTGTGCGTGTGCGTATGTATGTAAAATGTCTGCTCGTTTCCCGCTCTACTACACCAGAGCTCACAAGTAGTTTTGACTGCAATTATGTTGAACAGACGTTAGTTACAGTTTCTGGGAGTGGGCACATCATCCGGAGTGATCAACAGTTTGAACAACACTAATACTCTTGGTCACGATGACTTCGGGCTAAAGGAAACATCGATGGCTTCTGAATAGTTCTGTCTGTCCAATTTCAATCAAAAGCCTTTGGTCAACTCAACACATGATGCGCGGTTTTCGGACAATTTCCAAACGTGTCACAAACTGAAATCGCCTTCTTAGGCCGATAACATCAAGAAGTCACCTCTGATAAATCGAACATGGTGACATTTGAACTCAGGTCTCATGGGCGAAAACCCAACTCACTCTCTCTCTCTCTCTCTCTTTATATATATATATATTTTATTTATTATAATTTTATCATATAGACAAAACCATTTTACTCACTACAAAGATGCAACTTGGTTCCAGTGCATTTCAACTGTACTTCAACGGGTGAGAATCGGAAATGGTTATGAATAATCCTGCTTGTAGGCAAGCCGTATGTGAAACGTCACTTCCTTTTTTCCATTTGTTTGAGAAGAAAAATATACACAAAAAAAAGGTGACGGAGTGAAACAATAGTGCTTGTTGATAGCAGTTTGGTGAAGAAGCTTGCCTACAAGCAGGAATGTTCATAACCATTTTCAATTCTCACCCGTCGAAGTGCAGTTGAAATGCACTGAAACCAAGTTGCATCTTTGTAGTGAGTCAAATGGTTGTGTCTATATGATAAAATTATAATAAATAAATAATTATCGCTCTGCTATCGGTATCGAGCCCTCTTTTGGGTCAAAGCTGTGAACGTTGGAATTTATATATTACTTTCGTTCTCATCGCATCGGGTATATATATATATATATATATATATATATATATATATATATATATATATATATATATATATATATGGTTTTCGTCTACCTAGCTTGTAAAATTATGTATACCTCTTATCAGTGTCATGAATCCCAGATGTCTGTTTTTCTTACAAACATCTGACCCCAGCACAGATACAAGGAGACAGGCCTACACGTCACGCGTCATTTTTCTAAACTATACTGGGTCCCAATTTTATGGCACTCGTTGTTTATTGCCCTGCTAAGCTTTTTAATGTTTCGGGGTACGCGACCATGGAATCGGGTAATGAAAAAGACGCAGGGGGATTATCTCTGAAACTGGCTTCTTTCTCGGGACGGTAAAATTAAAAAACGGACAGTAAGCCCGAAAACATAATTGCAGAAAATTTAATATTCAGTTAACAATGATTTTATTCGGACTTATGGGTTCGATCTTCAATAACTGCTTTGTGACCATATGCTAAGCTGAAGGTACTAAATAACTATAGAATCATATTGAGATAGTCAGCAAAATAGCTATGCTGATCAATTTACAAAAGCAATGAATTCGATCGCCACTGAGTACTCCATTACTCTAGTTTTGTTGTAGACGAAGCTAAGATCAGTAAACATGAATTTCATTCGCTAAAGGGGAGGTTTTTTTAACAATATTTATAAATATTAAAAAGTAATTTATTATATGGAAAGAATTCTGAATATCAAAGATAGTAGGCCTTCTCGACTCCTCAGCGTAGCACAATTGTCATAATCTCTAAGCAATGTAAGAATATATAATATGAAGAAATGATAAGATAAAGAACAAATAAGAAACTTTTATCAATCTAATTATGTTTCACTTTTATCAAAGCGACATCAGAGAATGAGATATGGAGGAAAAGAAGAAAGAAATTCTTATATTTTTACTTTTGTGTTGTTTCATTTTCATTGGTTAATACTATAGTGCTTCATGTGCATTCAGCTTGTTAAACAAACGTTGGTATAATTTGTGGTGTTTCGAATTGAAGGAGAGACGACACATCCTTTCGAAGCTCCAAAAAATTAACGGAATTCAAGCCTAACTGAAAAACCGTAAATATAGCTTTATTTATGTAAGTGTACAATGATTCTAGTTTGTCTATGTGGGATTCGGATTATAATGTATATTCTCAAGCGTGTTTATGTGGGGGGTGTAACTAGTAGACATTATGTTTGGTGGTTTTTCGCATGTTGATCTGGTGCTTGCTTTAGATAAACATACGTTAGAGATTCTTTAAGAATGGATTCAATAAAGGTTGGTGATTTGATATAATGTTTTGAGATGTGTTTATAGTTGGTAATATTGTTATGAGTAATCCCAAGATGTACTTTCGACCTAAAGAACCATGTTCTTTTTTAATTATGGTGGCATTTGTAAAATCAATATGAAGAAAGGAATGTTATTATTTCTATTTATGGCTTTATAAAGTTTATCAATAAAGTTATATATATATATATATATATGTGTGTGTGTGTGTGTGTGTGTGTGTGTGCCAGTCGTAGGTTCCTGTAGCTAAACCAACAGAGCAGCTGGTAAGGATAAACATGTAGCGTTTTAGATAGAACACTCCACCTAGCGAGCAGATAAGTGGGACAAATTAATGCTCTTGGCACAGTAGGGATAACCTACAGGAACCTACGACTGCCACAGTTAGATACCAGTTCGGTCCTGAGAAGAGATTAGAGGAACATTAATCTTGTAGAGGTATTAATCTTGTAGAGTGCAAACTTCATTTGTTATATTGTTGTTTTACATTGTTATATTTGATAAAAATGGTAAACTTATTTTGGCACGCTTCTCTTCATTTCTCTCTTTAGTACCTCGTATTTATTCATGTTTGGGAATTCTCTGAAGTAGGGCGCCGTTATAAAATAACAACCTAACAATAGAATCGGAGAGCCGAGTTCAAATACCCATGGAAAAAGGTATAAATCAATCTCTTACTCTCCTAACTATGAGTTAAATACCAGGGTAGACTGTTCTCTCCTAACTGAGTTGGGAACCAATCTAAGAGAAGGAAAACTTTGAATTCCATATTATGGGGAATATAAAAGGAAACCACTACACTGATCTTTCACAAGAAGTCATGGTAATTCGCAGATAATAAAGAAGTGGACTCCATAGTAAACTATGATCGCTTACGTCTTGAAAGGACATAACACTCTGTTCATAGCATCGTCTTCATTTTGTTATCAGATTTAAGAGGAAATATTGCAACGCCATACCATCGAGCCCAGGCTGGATTTTCAGCTGCAACGACTGCGACCGTGTATGCCTGTCCCGCAATGGACTTATCAGTCACAACGTGCCTGCAAGCGACATGTATAGACTCCCTCTTGATCTTCGTTTTGCGAAGCCAAGCCATAATTTGATAAAAATGGTAAATGCATGTTGGCACCTTTTTTTTTCATTTCTCTTTAGTACCTTGTATTTTTATTTCTGTTTGGGGAATCCTTGAGGTAGGGATAAAATAACAACCCAACAAGCAAGTTTGTCAAGGAAAACGATGCAAATTCAAATCTCTTATTCTTCTTTATTCACGATCTGTGCTGTGGGATGACGGCCTAAATAGTTGCGTATGGGGGCGACAGTTAGCGAGGCTAAACCGGTTGCTCATTCCTAATGAGGAGTGAGTTCAATCCTCGTCGAATGCTCCAGGTGAAAAATTGACAATAAATAACCTGTGTTGACATGTAAAATCAACCAACCAACAGTCTTGGCTAATTGTTAGCGAGGCTAGTCTGGTTGCTCCTGAGTAGTGAGATCGATCCTCATTGGGTTCCCCATACAAAATTCGACACTAAATAAATCAACGAAGGTTGACATATAGTAAAATCAAACACCCTAACAAAACTATTTCTTCATCGGCATGGACATCAACAAATGGTTCTTTGTTGTTTGTTTCAAGCGTTCTATGAAATGCTGTCGGGTTGAGGCTGAAGCAGCTCTAAATTTTGAATTTACCCACACCCAGCCAACAACAATCGATATATGAATATTCTTATTTGTACTTATCTACTTATCTATGATATACAAAAACCGCCAATATTCCAAGTTATTTTACTGTTCCCAAAGTGTTCGATGGTTGAATTTATATCCTACGGCTACCACCACAAATGATGCCTTTTTTTACTACCTTACTATCGCACAAAGGAAGAGAATATAAAAGAAAGATGCAACTAGTGGAACATAGTACATTGGTCAAAATATGTTGTGCGTCATATGTGATCACTTATAAGATTTGCTAGCCAGACATTGATTATCATAATATTGTGATTGATACTTGTAGTGAATTATTCTTCGTTGCTAAGTGTAGGCCAATAAAAGAATTTTGATGTGGGGCAATGGTTAACAAGCTTGCTTCGTTCTAGATCAATTACGACTCAGTGCTCCATACTTTCGGCCTTGAACCACATCTAAGCTAAGCTTAGTAACCGACGGATGCGGAAAATACCATGGATGGAATACCCAAACAACGAGGAAGTTTCCAGGAAAATAGGACTCAAAATGTCATGAATACTTAAAATCAGAAAGGGCAGTTGGAATTTCAAGAACACATAATGAGGAAAGAATGCCTGGCGAACCTGACACTCATAGGGCATATTGAAAGCAAGAGAGGCAGGGGCAGACAACAAATAATTTAATGAGTTTATGGAATTGGATGACAGACAAAGAGGAACGATAAAGAGTTAACGTTATTTAGAACAGCAAAAGACAGGAAGTTGTGGAGAGCCATGATCATCTACGTAGGGACACGGCACACAAAAGAATAATGTCAAACTTTCGGCAAGAATGAAATATATTTGCTTCAACCCATATTTAGCCACCAACAACTTCATTATTTAAAAATATAAATGAGAAAACGAGATAGTCGAGCAGAAAGAGAGAAAAGGCGAAAAAAAAAAGAGAATATTATTTTGTGAATTTGTAGAAACTTTAGGATGTTTTATCAGCTGAAAAACTCTATACAGATGCAAATCTTTTCTGTATGATTGTAGTGAGATTAGCTCGCGACAACAGCAAGTTTGGCTGTACAGAAGATAGCTAGTAGCAGAAACAGCTGACTAGAGTCTTTATAAAAACATGCTTTTAAAAACTCTTCTTTTTCTTCATCTATGTGTAGGGTTATGTACCCTAACGGGAAGCGCTCCTCTCCGTTTGTAAGTAGTACTTTACTTAGTTAGATATTGAACTCGGACGATGTTGTTAATGAAAGGCTTTTCTATGGCTAAACTTTTAGTTTATTCTATTTTCAACTTTTCATGTATTTCCCTTCGTTCTGTATCGCGTTTGTTAAAATCATTTTTGGTGGTAAAGTTACTCCCTCCCCCGATATATATACATATCACTTCAACAACAAAGATCTGAACTTAACAAAAAAAATTATGGTCTATAATGTTGTTGCCATTTCAACTTAGCTATATGGTTGCAAAACCTGGATTCTATATCGTCGCGACATCCAAAAATTAGAAGGCTTTCACTAGCAAAAGCTTTCATTCAATCTTGAACATCAACTGGAATTAATATGTGACCAACACCAAAGTCCTGGAAAGAGCCAACAGTCAAAGCATCGAATTGCTGATCATTAAGCACCGTCTTCACTGGCCAGGCATGTATCAAGAATGAAAGAGTCAAGGTTTCCACGTCACGTCTTATTCTGTGAGCTCACTTCAGGGAAAAGACCACAATCATGCAAGAATCGGTCCACTTAGTCATCAACGCCATCATCATAAAGGAAGCGATCAGAAAAGAAGAAATTAAATTCTTGGATACGAAAAGCTGACGACGACGACTCCAGATAAAAATATAATTATTATTTCGTGTTCTCTCCATAAAAGTGAAATCAGATCTGTGGAATTTTAATGGGTTCTGCAGCTGAAAATAATGATGACAATGTGTGTCTAGGAACGTGAAAGCTACACAAGAATAAAAAAAAAGTTTATGACAGCAAAAAGTCAACGTAGAATTAACAGGAAGGCTAAAGAGATGATTTGAAAAAGTTCAAAACAATAAATAAAGAAAAAAGAAAACTTCACGGATATTTTACAAAAGGAATTGTAGATGAGGTGAAATGGAAATCGTTGCGAAAAGAACATTTAAAGAAAGAAAGCGAACTGTTATTCAATGCTGCCCAAAGACCATCTACCCTTCGCCAAACCAAGCTGCCTTTAGACCATGTCTAAGATTCCCTTCTCAATATAGTTCGGAAAATTTGTCCATTGAAAGAAAAAAAAATGCCTAGTTTTCATTGCCTCTTTGCATCCGATCCACAGTCTTTTAAAACAGGAGTAGAGTTTTATCCCCTGTTTTCTGTCTAGGATTAGGTTTCCGGTTCCTTCTAAAGTCTACATCAGCTCTATACTCTTAATGTTAGTCCTTTACGCTAATATAACTCTACACAGTAACTATCTACCTTGAGTGGCTGTTGGGCCTTGTATTGCGTGAATATTATACAACAATTTTAGAAAAGGTACTGCTTACTTCATTTGGTTCAAGCACACTATTTACATTCTTTTGAGTACTGCAGATAGAAAAATGTAACTAATATATATTGTTTTGTCCGAGTATTGGTTAATATATTGTAATGTAATTGTCATCTTTGATAATGGTTTATGTAAGCCGAAAGCTTAGATAGGATTAAAAAATATGTATCAATATGGTGATTTCCTTTCATCTTTTAATGATAATGTTATTAAGCTTATCAGACAATATGAAAGGAATTTGCATAAAATAAATAGACAAAACTTGTCTATATTATTTAATGAAACATGCATATATATATATATATATATATATATATATATATATATATATATATATATATATATATATATATATATAAGTTCTCTATGCCATAAAGATGACAGAGTATTTGAATATTAATTCAATAACCAGGTAAGCAATGACTGGCCACTACTTTTGCATGTGTTTGCGCACAATCTTCAGGTAGCCAGCAACTTGCAGTAATAAGATCATTACCTTATATACCACCGGACGAGTACAATTTGAGAAGTAAACCAAACTCACACAGTGGGGTGTGGAGATCATCCAGTCAAGATTTTAAATGCCCCCCCCCCCCAATTCAACCAGGAAAGGCTCGCCAGTATAGCAAAAAGCGCTCAATAACAAGAGAAACTGGTGCCATAGTAGAGGCGCTGAAGCATTAAGCCAAAATATATGGGGGAAAAGTATGACAAAGTGGAAAAAGTCTGCCAGGAATGGTGAAATGTTGTAAGAGGCCCGGTGCAAATTTACTAAAGATGATCTTGCGATCAAGGTACCCTCTAGACATTTTTGTCGTAGTGAATTGTTTTTTCCTTTGATCGGAGTAGCATTATCAGTCAAAGTTGTGGTCAGTATTGTTACAGCGGGCAACCAACGTACTTGATGTATTGTTTTGTAAAATGTCCCTTTTGTGTTCATATATTTTATTTAGATTCCTTGAGGTTTCTCTTATGTATTTTTTGTGACAATTATTACAGGCAACCGAGTAAATTCCTCCTTCAAGTTTTAGCTTATTGTTTTGTTTAGTATAGCCTAAGTCTTTTATTGTTTCTTTCTAGTTGTAGATGTGATAGAGTTAGTTGGTAGGACAATATTTGTTTTTGATTCATTGGGTTTGTCAAAAGAAAATTTTTTCTACTTTTTCATACATTTTTCCCCAATATTGTTCGTTATATATATATATATATTATAGATGTATTAACGACCGCCTTTATAGGAGTCAAGAACGAGACAGCAAATTAAATTGAGAAATCAGACTGATAAATGGGTGAATGTTGTAAATTACCTGAAGCAAGTTTTATTCAAATCACGTACATTTTAACTTCTCGCTGACAATGTTTCAAGTCGCAAATGCCAGAAGTAAAAGAAGAAAAAAAGAAAAAAAACTAAATAAAATTTTTTATTCTTTTCTAATTCAGCAAGACACCACACACATGGTCAATTCACATGCCGTCGTGTTGCCACCCTCACTGTAACTAATTCTTACCCTCTTAACAATATCGCACACTGTCATCTAATAAATATAGATGTTATTCGTTCAACATTGCAGAAATCAAAGCCTGTTTCCCTGCTAAACAATTTAACTAAAAAAATGTGATGAATAAATGAATAACATCTCGTTGAATCTATACACAATTCTGTAAACTTTAGTTATGCAACAAAGAGTTTCATTTTATAGCAAAATTATCATAAAACATGAACTATTTTGGGGACTGAATGTACAATGTGCAGTCTTACAAAAATGACTATTTCAATAAAGTGTAACTATATTGTTAGATTTGATTTTCTGTCAGTCTTAGGTTCCTGTAGCTAAACCAGCAGAGAAGCTGATCCGGATAACCAAGTTTCTCCAGGAAAACTGCGAATTCAAATCTATCTTTCTTTATGTCAGATCCGTGCTATTTATTGACGACCATAGAACGATTACCTAAATAATTGTGATAAAAAGCAAGTAAGATTGAAACGAAAGAAATACTAATAAAAAATTAATAATAGTTGACAATGCTTCATTTAATGTTAACGCAATAATAGAATGAATGTCTGAATAGTTACAATGAAAAGCAAATAAAATTATGATGACAGAAATACCAGTCAAGATTTAATAATAGGTAATATGGCTTCATCTATAATAACTAGAAATATCCGTTAAAATGTAACGTTTTTGCTATTTGAATTTTCTGATTAATCATAATTCTTAAAGTAAATGACTGAATAAGATCCTTGCTAGTTTCACGAATATAAAATAAACGTGGAAATTCCCCTATAGCATCGTTAAATATTTGAGCTTAACAACTTTAACAAAATATTGCAATAACAATCATAAATATGAATGTAGATCAATATTTAAAGTAAGAGGGTACAAATGAAAAAAATTGATATTAACAAAGGTTTTCCATTTCACCAAAACAAATGTTAAACACAATTGTTATCGCCTCCTCTATCTTCTTTCTTTTTCTTACTAAAACCAAACAGCGTCTTTGTTTCCTCCTTTCCTCGCAATAAAAATGGAAGAGCCCATTATTTGGGAGATATTGGCAGAGCGTAATGGTCGTGCTAAGGAGGGAACACGTAGAATTATAAGAAGATACTATTAGGTTGTCACACATGAAATGGTACACTTTATAGGAAATGAATAAAACGCTTCTGAAACTAATTTATTTAGTTGAAATAGGCACCATGTTGATGAATGACTGTTCTCCAAAGTACCTCTAAATTCTTGATTACATCTTTAAAAAAAATTCTCATCCTTTGATGTGATAAACAGTTCAAATGCTTCGATTACCTCTTCTTTATTGGAGAGTGTTTTTATTGCATATAAAAAGCTCAAAATAAGGGATAATCAGTAGGAGAGATATCAGGTGAAAATGGAGTGCGAGGCAAAATTTCATAATTCAGGCTATGCAGCTTTTGGGCATTTGATTGAGAAGCGTACGGTCGTGCGTTGTCGTGCAGCAAAATTGGGCCATCCCTATTCACAAGTCTAGCAGGTTTCTTTTTCAATTTTTCTTGCATGCAATCAATTTCTTCACAATATGAGTTTGTTGTTGTTGTCCCTTGAGGCAAGATTGAATAAAGAATAACCCCTTTGAAAGACCACCATACAGTAACCATTAACTTTTTAGGATGCAGTGAAGGTTTTGGGTATTGTTTTGGTGGTTCACTTGCATCTAACCACTGGACTACTCTCTTTCTGTTGTCAAAGAGTATCCATTTCTCTTGTAATGATTTGATGCAAAAATGGTTCTTTTTCCCCAGTTTGTACTTTGTACTCAGACAGAAAGATTACTCGGCATTGTTTCATTGTAATCATTTTCATTGGGTTTATGAGTAACAATATATTGAAAGAAAAAGAGTCAAAAATAAGTTAAGATTTTTTTTTTAATATACTAAGGAGGTTACTTTACTTCGTTAGACGACGGGATCAACAACCAACCAAAAAATTCATCATTTCATGTGTGACAACTTATTAATAATAGTCATAATAATAGCAGTCAGAGTAATTGCGACGAAAAGCAAGTGAAATTAAGATGAAAGGAATACGAGTCAAAAATTAATAACGAATCTTCGATCTCGGAAGGAAAACTGAATGAGATAAGAATTGTCAAAAGGAAAATTAGAAATAAAAAAAGTTGAAAAAGAAATTTCGAAAAGACAATTTCAACGATAACCAAGAATTTTGAGAAATTCTTTATTTTCAACTTATACTTTTTACTAATTGCCATAGAATTACCGGTCTAAGATTTTACGATGAAAAGAATCTAAAATTAAATGAGGAAAATTCTCGACAATAAGGAGTAATAGTCGATAATATCCCTTTTAATAAAAATCATAAATGTGTAAATTTCTTAGATGATGTCTTTATTTTATATTGGTAAAGGTACCTAAAGATATTTGCTCAGCATATTTATTGAAAATAACAAAGTATGAATGTTTCCTTTTTGTGCACTTAGTTTCATTTTTTCTAGATATTTTTTCAAAATAATAATTGTTCTTTTTTATTACATATACTTGTTTCTCTCTCACATAATTTAAAAATACGTAACGGCGGCAAACCAGCATGCATCTATTTAGTTATTTACCATCAAGTCATGAGACACAATTTTCTAGCCATACCGATTGTTTTACAATGACGTATCCATATAGCCTCTTTACCTATCAATTAGTTGCCAAACAGTTGAGATATTTGTTTATAAAAAGTTTTAATCTAGTGAAGGAAATTATATAAATATATGTTGTGCTAAGCATATTTAAATTTATTTAATAATGTTGTTATAATGTATTATGCATATTTATTATTTTTTACACATATAATAGTTGGAATATAATATGTGTTTGTTTAGATATGTGGATTGATATAAAAATGTGTATCGAAAACAAATACTGGATTTCCTATTTAAAATGCTGTAAAAGCAAAAAAAAAAAGCCTAAGCTCAAGAACCCCTTGTCTAACTTTAATGAAATTTGGCACTGCACTCGGCAACAGTTCGAGGTGCAATATGTTCCTAAATTGGGTGGGGTATTATGTATAGTTTAAGCTGTATCTCGGGAACACACATACATACAAGATTAGGGTTTTAGTATTATATAGATAAGCAAATATTGTAGCCAAAGTATTAACACCATGTTAATAAGAACAAATATCCAAATCTGCTATTTTCTCACTGTTGAAGGACCCCCCCCCCAGGATTGACTACGTCTTCAAGGGTGTAGCTGCATCCACCACGCTTGCAGGTGAGAGAGGCTTATGGAGGTTTTGAATTCAGAGTTGCCCTTCTACTAGACCGGTTGCCACCCAAGGCTGTCCTGGAGAAGAAGAGATGGATTCATAATTCTCGCAAGGGTATTTGCACATAAGTGAATCTAACGAACTCGACTGGAATTCGAGCTCAATCCGAGCTGCTATCCATCACTCCACCGTGCCTTCAAATAATAAGAAATAAATTGATATTGAAGCGATATACATATATCTAGCGAGTAGGTATCTATATCGTACCAAAAATGTCTTCAACAAAAACATAGGCAAATACATGATAGACTAAAATTCTATTAAATATTTATACCATAAAATACTAATAGTTTGGCCCGAAAAGAAGGTACGCCTTTCGTTAAAACAAAGTCTGAGTCCAAATGATTACATTTCTGAATCAAGAAAAGCCCTACTTACTGACCGGCTAGAGAGGAGCGCTTTCCGATAGGGCGGAAGGCAAAGAGAAGAAAGTTTCTATTAAAAAGTATGAGAATTTAAAAGCGCCTCTCAGATGCTGATGCTACTACGTATATTATCTACAGCCAATCGTCTGTGCTGTGGCCTAAACTCTCTCTCTCTCTCTCTCTCTATATATATATATATATATATATATAAAATGTTAAAAACAATAATAAATATTATCATGTTTCTGATGTGAAAGATGAGCTTGTTTCTTTGCCATTCAATCTTGGTTCAGTAGAATGGTAGAATGAATATTCATTGTATTTCTGCAGTCTGTTTTGATTGATGACTTTATGAAAATCAGACCCGCAAAGGTATGTTAAAGTGAATGATAGAAAAATATTCTCGTTTCCCTTTTATCCAAAAAGAACAAATAAATTAAATGTTGTGGCTTTGAAAATCCTACCAAAAGTTGTGTGCCAGCAAAAACAAAAAAAAACAACAAAAAAAAAAAAAAAGTTGTGTAGTTGTAACTGCATAGTGGAACTGATACGCGTACAACACGGTGAGTCACACAAATCTATGAAACGAGTTTGTTAATAGCGCGAGACAAGACGCCTGGAAATGTCACAAATATGGACATTTGCTTCATTCACAAAATTCACTGCTGATCTTGTTCAAGGTCTTTTATCAAAGTTCGAAATAAATTCAGAATGAACCAGTTTTACCTTCAAAGAACTGGACTTTTTTTTCAGTAGTCAGTTTCTATCGACTGTCGTCGGCTCACTTTTTTGCACGCATTTAAAGCTTTTGGGTCTTGGATCAAACGAAAAATATATAAGTACTTAGTCGATTGCACATTGGGAAAACACTAAAATTCCTTCAAACGACTGTTGCAACAATCATCATCCTCGTCATCATTAACAACTCATACCAATAATTCCTAATCATCTTGCTATAACATTACAACTACTACTAAAACAATAGCAAACATGTCACCAAGTAACAAATAGGAAACGTTTAGCGATCTAACATGTTTCACATTTATTAAAGCTTCATCAGAGAATGAGATATGGAGAAAGAAATTATGTATGTAAGTGTATCAAACTAGAATTATGACAAGTTTTTTTTTCAGTTGAACTTGGAATCCGTTAATTTTTTGGAGCTTCGAAGGAATGCATCATCTCTCCTTAAGTTGTGAGCCCATAAATTATACTAACGTTCATTAACAAGTTAAATGCACGTGAAACCTGATTAACCAATGAAAAACAAACAACGCATAAATAAAAATACCAGAATGGCCTGACTCGCTTGGTGCTGACTTCAGTGTCCACCATATATATATATATATATATATATATATATATATATATGACAAACTGGAAAGGTTTTTTTTTGTGACGCGTTTCATCCGTTAGGATTTCTTCAGACTGGGCTTTGTTGACGTTGCCACGTTTACACATGCGCACGAAACAAGAGACGCAGGTAGTTTAAAAAGTTTTTGAAAGATTTTTTTCAATCTAGCCGAAATCATCTGTATTCTTTTTCTTTATCTCTCCACCACCTTTGTTCCTGATTATCCCATACTGTGACAATATAAAATCTACCAAGAATGGTGATATATTGTAAGAACCTTTCCAGACATTTTCGTCTCAGTGGATTATTTTCTCTTTTAATCAAAGTAGCATTTCCTATGTCAAAATTGTGGTCCGTTTTGTTACTGTGAACAACTAATGCGAACAACACCCAAAACGCATTGGTTGTTCACTGTAACAAAACGGACCACAATTTTGATATAGAAAATGCTACTTTGATTAAAAGAGAAAATAATCTACTGAGACGAAAATTGCTTTGTTTATGCTTTGCATATAAAATGGTACAAATATGGGCTTTCAAGAAAATCTAAATGAGGTGATGTGCAATATTTAAAAGGGTAAATAGAACTTTGTGGGGCTGTGTTGCTCACTGTGGCCAAGTTGTCAAAACACTCCTGATCAAACGGCGGTTTCACCTACAAAGGAGGACGCAGGTTCGAACCTTGACAGAGAGCATAATGTCTTTAAGTTTCTCGAATGTACAGACCGTTACATGTAAAACATACGAGTTAAGAAACAGGCATCTACTAAAAATAACGTTTGAAGTTTTTATATATATATATATATATATATATATATATGAGAGAGAGAGAGAGAATTAATACAAGTGTGAAGTTTATCACTTAGCTGATTTATATAACCTTCAACATCCCGACTCTAGTGTTCCGTAGACAGGTCTTCCAGAAATCAATCCGTCCACTCGTCTGGGGGTATCAGCAATTGCCTGTTTATATTTTTCTTTTTTTTTCCTTTTATATATGCACTTTTCATTATTACAAGGTTGTTTTTTTTTTCATTGTGTGTGTAGGGGCGGTGTGCGCTCATCTGTGTGTATGTGTGCGTACGTGTAGAATGAAATGCTTATTTCTCCTTTTTGTCTTTTTTTTTTTTTTACTTCACTTTCTACTCAGTCCTTTATTGGTTTTTAATTTTTCTCTTTTCCCCTCAGTCGTAGCGGTTTTTGACTTCCGGTTTTCCAGTCCTTATTAATTCTTGAGCATTCTGGTGTTTTAAATTTGTTTTTCATTTTTTACACAAATAATTTTTTAATGCTTAAATGATAAGGTAAATATTTATATGTCTTCACTTGGCCAGTATTTCGTTTTCTTATCTGATCTGGTTGTATGTTAAGTAGAAGTGTATAAATTATAGGCAGTTATGTTTATAATTAAATTCTTACTTGTTGTTTGAATTTGTATGCATATACTTGCGTTCACAAACATACATACCTATACAAATATATATATACACATATATGTATACAAACACATGCACACTGCTTTGTTATTAATATATTAATTAGTGCTTAAAGGAAAAAGTGATTTATTTATTTACAAAACGTTAGGGTACTAATTATAGATGGTTGCGCTTATAGAGCATTTCCTTTGTTCTTTGAAAATAGGGTAATGTGGAGGTATATTCACTCACACAATGTGGTTATAAAAATTGGGCTTCTGTTCACAAGGAAAAACTGAACAAACGTACACAATAACAATAAAAACAGGGTAAATTGTATGGTAATTTCATACAATTTTTTTGTATTTGTGTTTATTGGTGTGTGCGTTTTACATTACAATTGTAGTAAGGTTCATGTTATAAAAGAGAGTAAGTCACTTTAAACACGTGTTGTCATCCCGACAGTTCTGGACAAAGAGATTGAATCTCACGTCACCTGGCGGGATGTTCGTATTTCCAGCAGGAACAGTTCCTGTTGTATGCTGGGAGTAATTTTATTATTTTATTTAATATTAAACGAGGTTTAAATTTTATTCTATTTATAATTTTCATCATTATTATTTTATCTTCACCTATAATAACAATGTTCTCATAATATATAAAAATAAAAACACACGTATATATTTTAAATAGTCTTTAGGCAATATATGTGTGTGTATATATATATATATATATGTGTGTGTGTGTGTTTAGGAAGCAAATGTTCTTTAAGACAAATATTAAAAACAACAGACATTTTGTGTCGATTTTTATGATCAACTTTTGCTAATTACAAATAATCCTTCTCAGACAAAAAGGAAATTCTATCAGAAATTGTCCGAAGTTCATTTCAGAAATACAAGGAATATGGCCCATGTTTTGGACTTTCGTAAGTCATCATCAGGGTAGGTAGTAACAATTGGTGAGTTTTGAAGGACTAGTGAGTGTTGTGATGTAGGCAGTGTTGTGACATATTTTCATATACATTTGATGATATGGGATCTTAAGTTATAATTGTTTTATATTTATAGACTAGCGGGGATACCCGGCGTTGCCCGGAAGAAATTGAAGTTGTTGTAGATATGTTATCAACAATAAGACTTGAGACATTTTGAGGAGTGATGAGGAATACGTGAGTTTTTTTTTTTTTCCAATGCTACTCTCGCTTGTGTTGGGAGGTTCGTTTTTATAATAAGATTTTAGAATGATGAAATCATCACTGGCGGCAAGGTTGTTTTTAGGCTGATGAATTTTTAAAAACTTTATTTCATAAAATTTCCATATTTTCTATCATTACTGATGGTAAAGTTATTTTTAGAATGTTGAAATATTATCATTCTTGATCATGACATGTCCTTGGCGAAGAGATTGAATGAAAGTAAGAAACCTGTTATTAAAATTAAGGAATTAAAAATTTCCCGATTAAAATTATCAAAAAAGAAGACTTATATGTTCGTGGAATATCTGATTGCAATGAATATTAAGCATTTCAAAATTATCATCAGAATTAAAAAGGTTTTACTTTTTAATTCTAAGAATTTGAAATGCATTCTAATGCAGTTATTACGTATTATTAATTTTAATATCTTCGCAAATACAAAT
Source organism: Acanthosepion esculentum (assembly GCA_964036315.1). Classification (NCBI taxonomy): domain Eukaryota; kingdom Metazoa; phylum Mollusca; class Cephalopoda; order Sepiida; family Sepiidae; genus Acanthosepion; species Acanthosepion esculentum. The sequence goes on from OZ038494.1 coordinate 6,275,593, forward strand.
CATACGATGATATTTTTTGGTAAAACAATGGGCTGGGTGATACTGAGTCTATATTTGTCAAATATTGTAGCTTTTTAGTTTTAGCCGAACAAACACACACTCCAATATTTGAATAAATAAATATTAAACTTTTTTCAAATAATTTTATTTAATATTCTTCTTTTAAACTTACTTTGTTGTTTTCATATTCATCTTTTTAAAGTTACACTTTTATTTACTATGGATATGGAAATAAATTCAAGAGAATAGCAATTTGAAAAATACATATAGCATTTCGAAACTATCAGCAGAATTAAAAAGTAAAAACGAATGGTAATAATAATGGAAAATATGAATTATTACCGTTTGTTTTTACTTTTTAATTCTGAGAATTTCGAATGCATTTTAAAATATCTTCGTAAAAAGAAATTATACGAAGGTAATATTTTTCAAACAGCTGGCTTGGGTGATAATGAGTTTGTATATATATTTATTTTGTCGTATTTTGTAGTTTTTTAGTTTTAGCCAGACACACACATAGACAAATGCCATTTATATATGTATAGAGATGGTTTGTTTTTTTGTTGTATGAATCTTGTGTCAAGGATCAGAAGTCTGTTTTACTGTATGATTTCGCTAGTATTATTTTGGTATTGTTTATAAATAGCTGTCTAATGTTACTATGATACTTATTAATGTGTTCTCTGATGGTACTCTGGTCTGATCAGTGGCAGGAGAAAGTGTGATTGTGGTATATCTTATATGTTTTGTGTTTTTTATTTACAGAAAAACATTCACAGAATGGATAAATATATTCATTCACAATGTTGGTCTTATATTGGGGCTTGGAAGTTTGAGATATATTATCTTTAAAAACTAAGTTGCTAGTTTTGAAGTTTTTTGTAGTAAATAACTAATCTATTCTAATGTATTTATTTTATCAATTCGTTTTATATATCTATGTATGTGATGTTTTTTTAATTGCTGTTGCATCTTTTTTTAATTGTAATGCATTTGATTTTGGTAATATATATTAATAGTGTTATTGTCAATATTATGTTTATGACTGTACTTTTTTCTTATTAAGATTGTTGTTGTTTAAATGAAATTTGCTTTGCTTATAGACTATATAATTAGGATCCACATTATTGATGAATGATGGTTTTATATTATTTGATTCTTTAAGGAAAATTATTTTTGATAAGTTTAGATGCTTAGCTTAGGATATTAATGACAGCAGTTTGCTTTCAGGGCATTCACCATTTTAATTTAGAAGTCAAGAGTTAGAAGAAGTAGACATTTTATACAGAAATGTGATAAAACTCTCACTGTTATAGTCAATGAGAATATCTAGAAATGGGATTTTCTTTATTGACATTTAGTAGTGAACTAAAAAATGAAATTTATTTCTAAAACTTTAAAAAAAAAAATGTCATTAATGGATTTAGTTTGAATGAAGACGTCATCAATATATCTGGCATAAATGGTGCGTTTATTTATTTTATTGAATATTTTGTTTTCTAAGTTGGACATGTAAAAGTTAGAAAATAAAGGGCCGAGAGACCTGCCTATAGCAACACCATCAGTCCGGGTAATATATTGCCAAGGTGATTGTGGAAAGATACTTGTGTTGTGGATGCTAATAAGTTTTATAATATTATGGGATTAGTTTACAGATGTGCGTCATTGTATGACTGGATTTACCTCCCCGTAAATGGAAGTTGGTCAATAAAGATATAGGTGGCGGCGGCGGCAGCAAGAGGGCTACTCCAGTATGAGTACACACGCATCTCTGTTTCTTCTTTTAACTTACTACTAAGCAGAACAAACACTATTATATGGTGGCAGAGGTGGGGATGAAATTGCAAAAAGAATCCAGAATTCTACAGAGAGCTGAAACGGAGAACAGGATAGTAATTCTTAAAGCCAGCAACAGCTTCCCATGCTCACAAACCCAAGTAACTGAAAGTAACTAAAGCCAAAATGCCAGGCCACCACCAATAAAATTGCGGATTCTTCTTTGGATTTTATCAAGAATCTCTAAATACATTGCAGAAGCACAAGAACAGATTTGGCAACAATATTCAATGCATGGATGAATGGTAGACTTATAAATATGTAAGATAGATTCTGGTGATAAAAATTGCCTAGCACAATAAAATGAACCAACTTTCCTAGCAGCAGGCCTAGCAATCAATATGATCTTTTCCCTGCATGCCAGCAGAAATAATTTGTCCAAGAAAGCACAATGAGTCACTCTCCTGGAGGTTAGCATCAGCCATGCTGATGGAAGGCAAAAGGAGGTCTCTCAAACAATTAAGAGAGTGCAGTTTTGTTTTGGAGGCATTAAAATTAACAAGACATTTCTTGCCATTGTTAACAACAGATGGTAGTTTATTTTTAGATCAGCTGCCAATTTGACCTTACTATTAAGACAGGACTAAATATTTGTGTCATTAGCCTAGATACCAAGTTGAGAACTGATAACAGGAAGATTATTGATGAAAATTAGAAACAATGTAAATCCAAGGATAGAGTCCTGGGGAACAGAAAAAGATTTAGAAGAGTGGCCATTCAAGACAACTTTCATTTCGCAATTTCATAAGATCAGACTGAATCAGTTCAAGAATTTGTCCAGAAATACCATAACCTTTCAACTTGTGGAGAAGACCAGTATGCCAAACTGTCAGATGCCTTCGAGATATTCAAAGCAATAGCCCAAGCTTCACCATTCTTATATAAAGCTTGATAGACTCCTTCCACAATTATTATTAATGCCTAAGCAGTTGACCTAGAGCAGGGGTCAGCAACCTATGGCATGCATGCAACACATAACATGCCAAGCAATTTCAAATGGCACGCAGTCGCAAACCAATAACTACTACAATGCAAATAAGATATTTATCTGTTTCAATTTTAATATATGCTAAAGTATATATACTACATATTATTATATAAAATATATTGTACATAAGGTATATTGACCTTGACTTGTATAAAAATACGTATGCAGTTGGCACACTGAATTATTCTAAAACCCTAAGTTGGCACACAGTTAGCAAAAGATTGCTGACCCCTGACCTAGAGAAGTGAAAGTGCTATTGCTTATGAGAAAGAAGATATTGATGAGGTGAGATGTTTTATTTGTTAATAATCTTTTTCATATATTTTATAATGTATATTTTATATTCCTTTATTTAAATTTTATAAATGCGTTAAGTATTTATAATCAATTTTGCTCAGGTCATTTTAGGAATACAAAGTTTGTTCCCATTTGTTAACATTTTAATGATTTAATTATTGTTATTTTAATGCTAAGACACTTTAATTTAACATCCTATAAATTCTTTGTTTCTTTCCTTCATATGACATAAAAGAAGATTTAGTTTATTTTAACAGCAACTAGCTATCCCTTTACTCCTTTGTCAGTACACAAATTGCAATGTACTTATGTCAGGAATGCAACACTATATTGAATTTTTATTAGATGAAATATTGTCGAGTATCATTAATTTTTGACTTGTATTTGTCTCATCTTATTTCCTCTTGCTTTCCATTGTAACTATTCAGGCTGTCAGTTTAAAGCCATAAGCAAAAAAAGTGTGAATGAAAAACAAAGAATTTTTAAGTCAGTCTCACATTCCATTTAGTGTGTTAAAAAGAAATAATTTTTTCATAACAGCTGTTCTTCCCTATTTGAGCTACAAAAGCTTTACAACTGAACAAAGATCAAATCTAAACAATTTATAACATCCATTCGTCTATCCACTTGACACTAGATTTGATAGAAATTTTTTATTCAGTATATTTGGGCCATAATTGTTCTTTTAAACATGTATTGTTAAAACCAACAGACATTTTGTGTCTATTATATTTTATGATCATTCAGTATCTGTCTATATTTCTGAGATTTTTTGTTGTTATCATTATATGTTTTTACCAGAGCTCATATTACAATTTTTGTTGCTATTATTGTTTTCTCTGGCACTCCCATATTGTATTTATTTCTAGGCTTGGTCGGCTCAGGAGATTTTTGTGGCCTAGCATATGTGCTGATTCCTTAAGTTTACGAATTTTCCAATGGTGTTCTTTGTCTATGATCTCAACCTGATCTCACTGGGGGCAGTGATCTCTCTTTTCTCTCCATATGTGGTCAACCATGCCTGATTTTTCTACTTCCCCTCGTGTTACAGCTTTCTGGTGTTCACAAAGCCTTACCTTAAGGGGGCAGCCTGTCTCCCCTTTATATTTCTTTCCGCAGCTGCACGGGATAGCATACACACAGTCTTTAGTCATGTTCTCCTCTATGGGAGGGGGTCTTATTGGGGAGAGATATCTGCAAAGTGTCGTCCAGCTTTTGCAATATGAGCACTGGTAAAAAAATGGTTGCTGAAGACATTAGTTTTATAATACCCAGAAATTCATACACAGATGTCCTCAAGGACACATGGCACAGTGGATAAAGGTGTTAGTTAGATCCAGTGACAGGACCCAAAGAGTGTGAGTTCAATACCTGCTTAAGGCAGTGAAGAACTTGAAGAGGGAAATTAACAGGAGATAACTGACATCCATTAAACGTGGAACTAGAACAGTTTACCCTAGTGAGCGAAATAAAGGGTTCAGTTTGACATTCCTGAAGAAGGCTGGAGTGTACAACTGGCGGAACGTTTTAATAAATATGGTAACAAAGATGAGGACAATAGTCCGAATAATGTAAATAGTGTTAATGATCATTTTCTTAAAAATAATACCCGTTGACAGCAACCAATCTTTCACATAGACTCACATGTCATTTATTTGATTACAAATTATTATTACAGATTATTAATTACAATAATGTTAGACAGCTGCTGCGTCTCTTCATGATGTTGGTGATTATGGCTCTTCACGATTTCCTCTCCTCTGTAGCTCTTAGTAAATTTTGTCTTTTTACTATCTCTCCTAATTCATTTGCTCAAACTCATTAGGTAGGTTATGTTTTGTTTTCTTCTGTCCCTCTTGCATTCAAAATGCCCTGTGAGTGTCAAGTTTGCCCAGCTCTCTTTCCTCATTATGCACCCTAGAAATTTTAACTTTCTCTTCCTGATGTTAATTATAAGTTTACTATTTGTTTCCATTTCCTCTAAAACTTCCTCATTGCTCGCATGTTCAGTCCATGGTATTTTCAGCATCCTTCTGTAAGATCAAATACCAAAATACTTTAGAAATTTAATTTGAAAAAGGATGAAAAATTACAAAAGCTATTCACATCCAACTTAAGTAACTATCCATAAATAAGAATAACTTGTTTGAGACCAAACGTTCTTGAATGGATATTTTGAAAAAAATGATTATTCCAAACACGTTAAATGGTGGTGTCATATGACTTGCTGGATCAAGCGGCATTCAATTTATTTTCAAAACTCATTATATAATCTACTTCTTAAAACACAATTTTCTTTTCTCACACATCCACTGATGATGACTCATGGATCAAAAGCTTGGGATAAAACAACATCAATTTCTTTTTATGTATATTGCTGGTATCAATCATAATAACATTATCTTGAATTTGCATTTTTTTTTTAAAATCCTTTCACTCCAAGCAAGGAAATAAAACCATTAAGACACAAAGGGTTACTGAATGTGAGAGAATATGAAAAAAAATAAAACATTAAAGAAAACAATAAAAGAACAAGAAGACAGAAGATAACGATTGACATTGCATTTAAATTTTTGAAGATCAAAGTTGACTGGAAAGTAAGAATCTGGAAGAGAGTTCCACAAGCGAGAAGTGTGAGAAGAGAAACTGTTAGCATAGAACTTATGGTTACATCTGGCTAATTCAATTTCAAAATGATGAGACCTTGCGATCAATGTAATAGGATGCTTAAATTCATAAAATCTACATACTTAAAAGGAAAGCTCTTTAGAACAATTACCATGAAAGTATTTATAGAAAAGGCACAGGGAAGCTAGGTTATGGGGGTGGGAAAGTGATTGAAGCCGAGATTCCAGGTCAGGACCAATAATATTGCAGATTCTTTGAATTTTATCAATAATTCCTAAATACATAGCAGGAGTGCCAGACCAAAAGTGGCAGCAATATTCAGTGCAAGGACAAATGGTAAACTTACAAATATGTAAGATAGAGTTTGGCAAGAAAGATTGTCTAGCACGACACAGTGAACCAACTTTCCTAACAGTAGATCTAGCATTAGATGAAGTTAGTGAAATTAAGATGAAAGAAATACTAGAGACAAAATTAATCATGGTCGACAATGTTTCTTCTAATAAAAATTCAAGATATTACTACTAATACTAGTGAAAATAAAGCAAGAGAAATTAAGATGAAGGAAATATGAGTCAAAAAGGAATCAGAGTTGACAATGGGTCATCTAATAAAATTGGTTAAATTCAATCTGATAAAAATGTCAAATGAGAAAAACTTGAAAACTATAGAAGGAACGAATAGAAAGAAAAGTGAAAGTTGGCCACCATAAATATTTCAACCAATTTAATTAGGAAAAGGAAATAAATTAAAACAAGCTGCCACTTACAATTTATTATCTTTAATTAATTACATTCAAATGACCCACCTAGTTTTTTTCTTGAACCCTCAAAGGTTGTTTAATATCATAATTAAAGCCAATGGCTTACAATTAAATAAAAATTAAAAACAAGAATGTCAAAAATGTTTGAAGTTTAATCATTGGCTGGTAGAATAATTAATGTAATATTAAATTATTTTAAAACTTTTTGCTTATAGTCATCCACAGACAGACTGTTTCACTGCACTACAGCTCATCAGTGTGGCTAGACATACGATTGCTTCAAGTCGGGATAGAGATTCTACCCCCAAGCTATAGTCACATGCAGAGCAGAAGGGAAATTTTAACGTTTTTATTATGTGAAAGACATCAGTAGCTAGGAGAGCTTGATTCAAGTAGAAGAGCATTGCATTAGCAGCAGCAGCCACTGTTTTTAAAAATCACCAAATCAAATTATTTCCAGAGTGTATATATATTAAACAGCAAGTATTCATCAAAAGAAGTTTGTTTAAATTCAACCAACAAGGTCGGTTTCATTTTTCACTGTACTTTTCCAATTTTTGAATAAGATGCTGTAAACTGGGATTGAAACTTGAAATTGTGGATAAACAGTCTAAAGTTTATGTTTGTTGTTTTGTTCAAGTGAGATACTACGTGACACTAGTAAATAGAAAGAAAGGGTTAAAATTACAAAATAACTTGGAACAAGATGAAAAGGGTTAAAGAATAGAATGATAGATGAATGAAGAGAAGAAGCAAAATTGCTTTTATTTTTTTAAATCTATTTTTTAAGGAGAGATGGCTTGAAGAATTTGACTCTGTGATAGTATTGCTTTAGGGAAAGATATTACCAAAGAGGCTATCTGGAAAAAGCTGGGCTGACAATTGATGTCAATGCCTTAAAGTGGAAGTTATGAAAACATCTCCTAATGACCAGCTGGAAAAGAAAGTCAATTGTGAAGATAATATTTTGTAATTTTTAAAGACAAGGCAGAATTGAGAAACTGATTTATTCCACCTATCAAAAAGTGGAAATTGTAAACAAATCCAGAAATAGAATTTTTTTAACGTAAAAACCCAGCCCAGGGCTCATAAGTGTGATTGAGCAAACAAGATGGAAACCAAATAGCTTTTGGAAGAAACAGCTAGTAAATTTCTGATTATAAAGATAAGACTCTAAAATGGGAAAAATGTGCTGACAAAAATTAAAGCAATAATTACAATTAATGACCAGAAGCTAAGCCACGCCACGCAGTTTAAAAATCGGATTTGTCAAAATGATAACCAAGGTGGCTGACTTCAATGAGATACCACGAAAAACGGAGGAATTGCCTATGTCCACTTGGAAGTAACGGTGTGAGGCATAAATATTGGATATATGGGTGGGTTAGTACCTGTGACTACTGCTCATCTCCCAAATTTAGAAAGATGAAGCAACAAAATCAGTTGCAGTTGGAGAAACAGATGGCAAGAGATGACCATGCTGCTGAAGTTCACGTGACTTGCTGCCAAAAAGAACACCTGACTTAAGTCTTGTTCCAGACTTTGCTAAAATTAGCAAAGTGCCATGATAGAATTCAAAGTGGGAAGAGTTCATTTTTCTGTACAAAGAAGTATTTAAACCACACTGAAAACTGACCCAAAGAATTTCCTGTCTTCTTTTATTGCGTCAGTAAAGAATATTTTTTAAATTTTTCCTTTGTGACACAGCTTTGCCATGGTTCAAACCAGCGCTGTGATTGCTAACAACAATTCAGTCTTTGTCAGCTTCAAGATCAAAAACCACAATATGGTATAGCAGAGTGCAGACTGGGATGGCCACTTCAATGACAGCAGAATTGACCAAGGACCAACTGGCAAGAAGAGTCATACAAGTATTTTTTACTGTCTGTCATTTTTAGGAACCATGTGTACATAAAAAAAACAATAAAAAATGCATTCCTTTTGATGTTGATTTGCTTTCCTTAATTGTTACACATGATGTCACCATGGACTATTATTTTACTTTCAGCTTTCTAAAGAATACCAGAATCTTGCCTATTACACAGACACCACATGATTCTTGAAAATGACTGAGACAGTCAAAACTATTTCAACAAAATGAAAGAACAAACAGAAACATCACACTTGTTATATATATATATATATATATATATATATACACTACAGTTCAAAAGTCTGATGCCACCCACAAAATTAGTATGGGATGAACTTGACAGAAGAGTGAAAAAAAAAACAAAATGAAAAAAAGCTCTTAGAATCATTGAAAAAAGAATGGAATCAGTTATCAAACTTATGCTTTGAGAAACTTTTGCAACAAATGCCAAAAATTTGTGCTGCTGTAATTAAGGCTGAAAGAGGATATTTTGACAAGAGCAAAATTTAATCATAAAATGCTTTTTTTCTTTTTGTCATAATAAAATTTCTAATAAAAAATTTGTCTCACTTTTTTTTGACCATGTATAATAATATTCTCTTATTTAAAATACAAAACAACTATATGTGGGGTCAATTTTAAAAAAATTACCAGGGGTGGCCACAAACTTTTGAACTGTAGTGTGTGTATATATATGTCTATTTTTTCTGGCTGTATCAATGTGATATTTCCATTCCCAATGGATGCTCCTTTGTGTCTGCTTGTAATAATTTTAAATGTGACTTAAAGAGGCTAATTCGTTATTTTGCTGACAGAATGAGGCACCATATAGCCTCTAACAAGTTTGGCTTTCATGATAACTGGCAGTTCTGCAATAGTGAGTTAAATAAGCATAAGTCTTTTATTGCTTATCTCTTTATTCAATTTCAGGAGTTAACATCTGCCAATATAGTGTTTTTAGAGACATATAATAATAGATCATTCCCTCTGAAATAAATCAATAATTTTTTTTTTAATATTAACTTAATAATTTTAACATATTCAGCAGTATGGATAAAAATAGTGATCGTTACATAGTGCTTTTAAAGACTTAGCATGAGCAAAACAATTTCATGGATTTGGGGGGGAAAAAAAGGACCTGAGTATGATGTCAAAATCCACAACATTTTTTCCTCCTTTAATAGTCAGCTGTACTAAGTTTAATTTGTAACATATAAATGTAGGTAGAAAAAAAAAAAGAGGGCAAGGGTCACAAAGCATTGCCCTGGGCCCCAATCAGGATTGAACTCCTCCTTCCAAGTTGGATGTAGTTATATACATATTATTGAATAGAAGTGGAAACTCAGGCAAAGACACTTCAGATGAGTCAAAACTAGAATTGGAAGAGAATTTATGAGCAAAACATACATGCCAATACCATTGGGAAAGAAATGAATCTATCTCTTCTCCCCTCATCTATGGGTTAAATAGTAGAATTTGTAGCTGTAAAAATTATTGTTATTAGCAAAAAAATTGTTATTGCAATATTCACTCACGAAAAAAGAATTATTCTTGCAATCCAAAATATGTTTTGGCTTTAAATAACTTACAAAGGGTTGATAAGTCATAAAAAACAAATCAGTCAATGTGAATTCTTTACTTTGTTTGGTAAGCTGTAAAAAGTAAAAAGTCAAATTACTAAATTAGTCTCCAAAATCTGTATTCTTCAGAAACAGACCTTATAATACTGACTGGATAGTTGCTGTAGCATTGATAATATAGTGAGGGGGTTCTGTACTGAGTACCCCACCATGGTGAGTTTCTGACAGATTTAACTGCCTGCTACAGAGTGATGCTAATCTTGCTGTCATTTGAAAGCACGGTGGGTTCAATCTACACTGAATGAGACATTACTGTTGGTCATAATAACTAAGTCTAGTAAATATATATTTAGCTTAAAGGCTAGGCACCTATCGCTCACTTCACTACTCCCCATCTTTTGATCAGGGTGTAGAGATTTATCCCTTGTTTACTGTTTAGGATTGGATTTCCAATTCCTTCTAAAGCCAACTTCAACTCTATACTTCTAATGTCTCTGCCTTAACTCTGAAATTTTATTCATTAATTAAATCTTGATCTCTTCAATTCTAGAATTAGCTATCTTGTTAACTTGCCATATGTTCAAACATTACATATTGAAAAGTGCTACAAGCTTTTCTTCCATCCTAATACTAAGTTAGCTTGGTATTCCACATGTGGCTGCTTCAAAATAATAGGAGTAGATAGGTTTGCCTATTGCTCAGTGCACACCTACCTGGTCTTTTGAACTGGAGTAAAGATTTATCACTTGTTTTGTGTTTAGGATTGGGTTTCTGGTTCTTCCTAAAGTCAACTTCAACTTTATACTTCTAACATCTCTGCTTAAACTCTGAAATTTTATTTACTAATTATTTATTTATTCCTTTATTTTATTTTTTCTATTCACTAGGAGTTGATAGGTTTGCCAATCATCCAGTTCACACTCCTCCCTTGTCTCTGAAACAGGAGTACAAGTTTATCCCTTATTCCCTATTTATGATTTGGCTTTACAGTTTGTTCTAAAGTTTTTCTTCTGTTTCATGCCCAGTAAACTCTTGCATCTTCCTGGCATTATTGCCTTGCATGGGGTGAATTGATTAAAAAAATTTTAAAATATTAACAGTCATTTTTCGTTTGTGTTTTACTTGATACCTCGTATTAATTCTCCAATCTTTACCACTGAGGCAAGCCATGTTTTGATTAAAACGGTCTCACTATTCATTAGCAGACCTATTCGAGTTAAGGAGTAGATCTTCATACACAAAATGAAAATAATGTCAAAGAAAGTGAGACTTCTAGAAATTTAAATCAAAAATTATATGAACACAAAAAGGATCTTTACAAAACAATGCACTCAATGCATTAGTTATTCATCATAATGAATCTAACAATAATATCAACTTTAATCAATGCTGCTTTAATTAAGAGAAAGTAATTTATTAAGGCAAAAATGTATAGGAAGTGCATTGATTTCTGAGTCAGCCATGGTAAATCTTCTGTTGTCAGTGTGTGGAATATTTAAGAAAACAGCGATAATGGTAAAAACAAAAGCATTGAGAAACTAAATGAAATCGACTGAGCTGTTGCATCTAGACAGGTTGGATGTCAGAAATTTTAAGACTTAAAATTTAACATCACTACATCTTCAGTATTTCCTCTCAGTGCATAAATTATAACTGATCCTTTCATTTATATTCCCCCCACCTGTTTATATATATATATATATGGAGGCACGGTGGAGTAATGGATAGCGGCTTGGATTGAGGAATCAGAGAACCGAGTTCAAATTCCAGTCGAATCCATTACATTCACTTACGTGCTAATATCCTTGGGAAAGGTGTGAATTCTCCTCTTCTCCCTCCAGCTATGGGTAAATAGCAGGACAGACTGGGTTCTATAGCCTTGGATGGTAACTGATCTAGGAGAAAGACATCTCTGAATTCAAACCTGGAGTGGAGCCCAGAAGGCGGATGCACAGCACTACCTTCTGGCAACTCCTGCAGCCGCGTTGGTACCAAACTGTATTGGTTTATCCTCTCCTTTGGACTCTTCTAGCAAGGCCGAGAGGGGGAACTAGACATCTGGGCAGCCCTAGTTCTCCATATATCCCGCCCAGGCTCGTAGCGCACCGCGCTACTCCATCGTCTCTCGAGACGGACAGATGTCGACAATATATGTATGTGTGTGTGTGTGTGTGTGTGTGTGTATATATATATGTATCTTTATTTATTTTAATTCCATCCATAGGGACATTAGTTTAGTCTAATCTTCTAAAGACGAAACATGTTACACAGAATTTTTTTTAATGATTTCACCCCCGGGCAAGGTGATAAAGCCACCAAAATGCAAGGAGTTATTCAGTGTGAAAGAATGTGAGAAAAATCATTAAGGTGAGAGGACAATAAAAGAACAGGATTCAAGAAGACAGAAGATAACGATTGACATTGAATTAAAATTTTTGAAGATCAAAGTTGACTGGAAAGCAAGAAGCTGGAAGAGAGTTCCATAAGCAAGAAGTACAAGAGAATGAAATGTTCGTATAGAATTTATACTTATATTTAGTAATTTCAACTGTAAAATGATGAGACCGAGCTGCCAATCATAGCTGAGGTAATAAAGAAGAAAGCTTATCAGAAAAATTGCCATGAAAATATCTTTAGAAAAGGCACAGGCTAACTACATAATGGTGGTTAGAAGGTGACTGAAGCCCAAGGTATCAGGTCAGGACCAATAAAATGAAAACAAGCAACAACAAAGGCGTCGCTTGTATAAGTGTCATCAATAATGCATCATTCTTATTTATCTGTGATCAATGTTTGTTCAGAAGTAGATACAGGAATTCAGTAATGTGAAATCTACCCCAATCAGTAGGTTATCCTGCCATCTTCAGATTTAGGAACATTCCGCTTTGTTCAATTTAAAATTTCAGCATTTATCATTACAATAGTGGGAAATAAAATGAATTATTTTACAAACTGTTACAGAATATATTCAATATCTTCAAAACATCTTAAAGAGCTGTCTTTTATTTTTGTCTCTATGTATGTGCAGGGATGTAGAAATACCTGGGTTGCTGATTGACCACAAGATTTTATAAGGTACCTGTCTAGTGGAGGGAAAACACTGAGGAAACACCTGACTCAATGCTAATCCAGATATTTCACATCTGCTTATCTTTGAAATTCTTAGCATTGTTGGTGTCAGTTGTTGCTGTTTTGTGCAAGCTGTACATAGCTATAATCTCAGTAAGAGCATTACTGACATCTTAACATCTATTGTTCTGGATGTGCAGGTGGTGTAATGTTTAGCAGCTTGGAATAAGAAATCAGTGAGCAGAGTTCAAATTTCAGTCGAATTTATTACATTGCATTCACTTTCACACAAATAACCTTGGGAATGGTATTAATCTGCACCACCCAATCATTTGAAACCCGACCTATAAAAATGATGTAAACTAATTTTAGTGTGAAAATTCTTACTCTTGCCGCCCACCTGACTTAAAGACCACCAATCACCACTCAGAACCTCTTGGCAACAGAGGAGGGAGGTTGCTATATTTTACTCCAATATCATTGATGGTCAGTGTCTGAACCCAGATAAAAAAAAAACATAATTAGGAATTCTGACTTTCAAAATGATCTCTCAGTGCTCAGGAGATTGGTGCAACACAATCTTTCCACTGCCATTTCCTTCCAAATGGGCTTGTGCTAGTCTAAACAAATTTGGTAACTATAAAAATCCACGATTTTGTATTCTTATTGATAAAACAAGAGCTTGTTCAATAAATTGAGTAACAGCATTTCATTGGACAATAGAAAAATATTCCCTGAAGAGAAAAAGGTTAAATCCACTTTGGCAGGAAGGGAGAAAAGCCTGCTGCTGCTTAGAACACATCCATTAAGCTAAGGAATGGGAGTCTAATATCTTCAGCAATTTCTTAGCCAAGGATGGTGAGTTCAATCCTTGGTAGGATCACAAAGTGAGCATATTTTATACTTATATTCAAGGCAGAATGATCGTCCACCATTTTAAAAGTAGTCACAATACAATGCCAGCTAAGACTCAACTACAATTGACCTTGTAACAGACTATACTAATTTTAGTAAATGTTGCTATGGTTACAACTTTGTTATAGAGAAGGAAGATAAAATCTTGAAGTTTTTGCATTTTTAATTACCTTTTTCTTAAGCGCTACCGAAATAATTTGAAATGGTGGCAATAAAAAAAAATCTCTTCTCAAAATCTATAAAGCCAACAACAGGCTATGCTTGGAATGGAGTGATTGTTAAAGATTAGAACTAAAAATGGTTTACTTGCTCAATAATGTGTTTCTAGGGGGTTAGGGTTATATGGGTAGAGTGAAGCAATAACTGAAATATAAGATGTACAATTAAGGACGGTTAATAGAAAAAACTCCATGAACAGAACAAAACAAAACAAGTGGGAGGTAAGGAGACTTTAAGAACAGTAACTGACACAGTAATGACAAAAACATTAAAAAAAAAAAAAAAAAAAATCAAAATCAGAAAAAAAAAACGTAAAAATTGGTGCTTGTCTTTTGAAGGGAACACTTTTTATATTTTACTTCCAAGCAAGTTTTAGAAATAGGACAAAACACTTTACACTACATTAGATATCACTATGCAAATCAGTTTACAAGTAAATCATAATGGAGACAATTGGTAGGAGTGACATGATAAAGTTGACGTTAGGTTCTTTTTACATAAGCATGGCTAAACCTGAAGGGGACAATTGTCTTCCATCAGAATGAACTCTTATGAAAAGCCATCTTATTACCATAAACTCTGCGGACAGAGAATAAAATCAACAGAGAAAAGTTTTTAAGCACCAATAATCAAGGATAAACAGAACTAAAATGATTGGAGCCAATCGAAATTCTTTTTTTTTTAGGTTGCATTTTTATCAAAAGCTTCACTATTGAGTTGCTTTTGTAAGTTTTAGTCTTGGTCTGATTATTTTGCTAAAAAAATATTTTCTTTAGATCAGCTTAGTCAGGATTTTATATATTTTATAACCCACATAACATGCATACATTATATATATATATATATATATATATATTTTTTTTTTTTCCCCTCCTCACTGGTAGAATAAATCTGAGTTCCATGCAGAATGCAATCATCAGACCAGCACTCAATATTTTATATTCATTTTTATATATATATATATATATATATATATATATATATATATATATATATAATTTATTTGAAAATTATAACAAATATGTTATAAAATCACTACAAAAATAGACATTTTGTTTCAACGCTTCTGGTATCTTATCAACACCATCACTTGATAACACACCAGAAGTGTTGAAACAAAATGGCTATATTTGTAGTGATTTTATAACATATTTATGTTATAATTTTCGAATAAATTATATTTGCTCTACTCTGTACTGAGCACTCTTAAGAATAGTATTTTTGGTCTATTGAAATTTATTCCATATACACCAATCCTATGCTTGTGTGTGTGTGTGTGTGTATATATATATATATATATATATATATATATATATATTAACCATTTCACCCCAATCAAAGCAATAAAACCACTAAGATGCAGGGGGTTACTGAGTGAGAAAGAATATAAGAAAAAGAAAAATATTATTACGGAGTGAAAACAATAAAAGAACAAAAATTAAGAAGACAGAAGATAACGGTTGATATTGCTGAAAAGCAATTAGCTGGATAAGAGTTCCACAAGTGAGAAGTGGGAGAGGAGGAACTGTTAGCATAGTACTTCCAGTTACATCTAACTATTTTAACTATGAAATGATGAGACCTAAATGCCAATCTAGCACTGCACTTAAATTCATAAATTTTGGGTAACATAAAGGAAAGTTCATTAGAACAATTACTATGAAAGTAATTATAGACACAGGGAGGCTATGTTATGGCGGTGGGAAATTGACTGAAGCTGAGATGCCAGGTCAGGACCAATAACACTGAAGATTCTTCTTTGAATTTTGTCAAGAATCTCTAAATATATAGCAAGAGCAGCAGACCAGATGTGGTTGTGATATTCAAAGAAAGGACAACAATGGCAGACTTATAAATGTGTAAAATGGATTCTGATGAGAAAAAGCTGTCTAGCATGACAGTGTGAAGCAACTTTTCTAGCTGCAGACATTAGGAATTGATTCAATATAATCTTTCCACTTCATAGCAGGGAAAACATTACTTTGAAAAGGCACAATGAATCACTCTTCTGGAGGTTAGCATCAGCCATGCTGACGGAAAGTAAAAAGGGTTCACTCAGACAATTAAAAGAGAGCAATTTCATTTTGGAAGAGTTAAAATGAACAAGCTATTCCTTGTTTTTTTTACTCAATTCACTAAGATGCAAGGTGTTATTGGGAGTGAAAGAGAATGAAAAGAATTGGAAACCCAATCAGAAACAGGAAGCAACAGATAAACCTCTACTCCTCTTCAAAAAGACCAGGGAGGTGTGTGGACTGGACATTAGGTGAACCGAATAGCCTTACTATCAAGACAGGAGTAAATAATTGTGTCATCAGTATAGATACCAAGTTGAAAATTTCATTTTCTTTTCTCAACCTATCCCCACACTAAAATGACTCGTATGTTAAAAGCTTGGGACTATGCAAAATTAATTTTGTCCAATTTATCCACACACAACAATCATATTCATGAAAGGATATTCATACATTAGAGAGAGAGAGAGAGATTGTTAAATGTAAATTTAAATAAAGGACTCCAACAAGACGTGTGCGTGGAGAAAGAATTTATTTGGCGACCTCCGAACACCACGTGGTGATAATCAACAGTACCTCACTCATGGAGAAGATACAAGGGAGACAACTTCACGTTGATTAACAATTCTTCCCCTTTTTTCTTTTCTGTCTTCTTTCAGATGACTGTCTGAAAAAGAGAATTAAAAAAAATTTTTGAATTTATTAAACAGATGATTCCTTGGGCTCTGATATAAAGCCAAGGATTTTAAATGATGGTACTCCTTTCTTTGTCAAGGAGTCTGCAACTTGTTCATCAGTTGGTATCCAAGAGAACTCTGCAATTTCCTTTCTGTCCAACATTTCTCTCAAAATGGCCATCTCGATGTGAAGTCTCTTGTCCAAAATCTGTGTTGATGAATGTACTGAGTCATAGAGACAGGAATTGTCAGTTTTGCATATGATCTTAATGTTCCCAGTTTCATCTTTTAGTTGCAGTAGTTCCAATAATAGTTTTTTGTAAAACGGGCAGGCTTCTGACATGTCAACCATGGCTAGAGTTTCAGCAGCCAGTGTACTTTTGAACACCCTTCTAATGCGTTTGGATTGCCATGCAATGGGCATATATTTATTATTTCCTACCAAAAAGATTATATAGCCTCCTTGTGATCCCCCATCTGTCAAATTAGAGAAAGAAGCATCACTATAGGCAACAATTTTTAAATGCTCAAGGTTTCCTAAGTCAGGGATGTCTATCTGTGATTTTTCCTTTTTTGCTTTCTTAACTACTCTATTGGTTTGTTTTATACATTCTACATTTTGTTGTTTTAGAATGGAGCTTAATGCACTAACATCATAACTTAGATCAGGTCTGGTTTGGGTGGCCAGCCAGTTAAGTTGACCAATAACTTGCCTGATTTCAGTAATTTCGGTTGTGGAAATTGCATCTTTAAGGTTCCTGCTTGCTTCTACTGGAATATATTTTAATTTCTTTACATACGCATTCTGTCCCAGTTTGATATTCTCATTATTCTTTTTTATGTCTAATCCTATGTATTGGAACTCAGCAGTTTCTTCGGTTTTAACTGCAAATACATGACGAAGCCTGTCTATAACTCTGCTCTGAAAGATCTCTGATCCTGCAAAGCAAAAATCATCAACATGAGCAGCAATTATACCTTGCAGTTTATTTCCAAAATGCCATGTGAATATTGCTTGATCATATTTTGAAGCTATTGCTTCTGACTTCATTAATTCCTCCTTGAGTGTTAGGTACCAGGACCTAGAAGTATCAGTCAAGCCATATACACATTTTGAGAGTTTCCAGATATGGCCCTGAGGTACATTGGCTTCTTTAGGAAGATCCAGATAAACCAGTCGATCCAACTGCTTGCTCTGCAGGAATGCGGGCTTTATGTCCATTGATTTACACATCCAATGGTTAGCTGCCATTATTGCCAGTGCTATGCATAAACCTTCTTTAGAGCATGTGGGAGAATCATTCCTTACGCTGTTAATGTCTCTATCCTGGAAGCCACAATCTTGCCACAAGTCTGGCTTTATAAGTTTACTTGCCATTGGAATTTTTATTTGTGTAAATCCATCTTGTGGAAATTTTTGGTTGACCTTGGTCAGGTACTTGGATGTACACTTTATTTTCAACCCAGCTTTGGAGCTCTTTCTTTCTTGCCTCTTCCAGTTCCAGGTCATCATTAGAGGAGGAAATCATTATATTTTCCTTGTCACAAGAAGTGTGTTCAAGTTCAGTTTCCTCAACCTCACTTGTTTACCACTCTGATACTCCATGCTCAAAGTCCAGCCAAAAAGGTTCACTCTGTTCCATAGCCACATTCATCAAATGTTTGTTTTTGCCTGTTGCTTTGCCTGCCATACTTATGACATTTAATTTTTTCCATTCTGGGTCTGTGTCATTGGCAAGCTTGCCTTTAATAGTTTGTCCTGGTTTAGGAAGCTCAATTTCCTTTGGAGTGAAGTCCTGCTTATGTGGTCTATCTCGTGCTTCTACAGTCTGATGTTGCTCGACGTTGTTGTTTGTGGCTTCCAAATCTTCATTCATATCAGTCTCTTCAGATATTGGTACTTCTGTGAGGTACTAGGTACATTGATGCTGTCCTCAGAAGAATTTCGATATGTCTCAGGGTAGGGTGCTAAGCGAGATGGATGTACCCTTACATATGTGCCACCATATTTGACAAGCACCTGCTTATGCTCCTACCCTATAACAGTTCCTGGACCAAGCCATCTATCACACAGGTTTCTTTTGTAAAAGACAGCATCGCCATTTTTGTAGGAATGTGCTATACATGTTCTAACTTGGTGATGAAGTGCACGTCTTAGTTTCTCCGAGGACTCACATGCAATGAATTGTTTCCTGGCAGCATGCATAGCATTTAGGTTATCTGCAACAACTTCACTGGCGGAAACACCTTCTAATGCAGGAAGTTTGTCATTTAGAAAAGCAGTTAGGTTGGGATTTCTGCCAAAAACAAGTTGATTGGGACTGTATCCATGAACACTGAAGTGTATTTTTGGCACTTATGGCCCATGCAGGTGCTACCTCAAAACTACAATTGGTATCTTCTATGGCTTTCTTTACCATTTCTCCTAATATCCCATTATGTCTTTCATTTAACCCATTGCTCCAAGGACTTTCAGCAGCAGTGGTACGTACCACAATGTTTAGATTTTGTGCCATATCTCTAAATGACTGGTTATTAAACTCTCTGCCATTATCAGTGAGAATAAATCCCGGAGTTCCAAAATACGCAACCCAATGCTTGAAGATGGCATTAATCATGTCAGAACTTTCCTTACTAGGAATCCTGACTCCAACACTGTATCTTGTACCGTGGTCAATTAGGGGCAGTACTTTGTTACCATTAATTTCTTTGATGTCCATGGCAATGCTCTCATTGAAATAGGTTCCTAATGAGAATCCAACAATGGGTCTAGGTTCAGCCCTTTTGTACCTCATGCAAATT
Source organism: Acanthosepion esculentum (assembly GCA_964036315.1). NCBI lineage: Eukaryota > Metazoa > Mollusca > Cephalopoda > Sepiida > Sepiidae > Acanthosepion > Acanthosepion esculentum. The sequence goes on from OZ038494.1 coordinate 6,295,255, forward strand.
TCACATGAATTAGGAAGTTCTTGTAGAATTTTAATAAATTCAGAATCTCTCATTCCAGCATTTCTCACGAAATCACATAGCTTTTTGCTGCTAGGGTGACTGAATTGTCTATGCAACTTTGTGGCAATTTTAATTTTTTTTAGTCTATTTTTAGTAGCAATTTCTTTAATAAATAAAATCTGCTTGAACTTACCTTGGTCTGGTAGAGGCCTGCTAATAGGGATGTGGTAGTGACCAGATGAAGTACACTGCATTGGGACTTTTCTCCCCAGCATGGTAACAGTGTCATTTTCAAAACTGAGGCATGTTCTGGCTCTCTTCATGGAATTTTTTGCTTAACAGAAGTGGTATGTCAGAGTCCACAACGTCAGTTACAATACTAACTTCAACGCCGGCAATGACACACGGTAGAGTGACTTTGTAAATGGATTTAAGTTTGTTTCCATCACCAAACTTATATGTCCTCACTCCATCACAAACTTTTATATTTTGTTTTTGTTTTTCTGGTATGGTTTCAAGAAAACACTCGTACCATTTCTTTCCACAAACAGTCCCAGAGGCACCAGAATCTAAGACGGCTGAGCCTAGTGTTTCACCCAGAAATGTGCTAGCGCCATCTTCCCTCTTTTGCTGACTCATCAGCCCGAGGTTAGAGATGAGTATGTTTCATTGTCTTCCTTTTTATGCGAAGTATCTTCTGCGTATGGACATTCGCGAGCCCAGTGGAATTTGCATCCACATGTAAAACATTTAGTGGTGTTGCCTTCAGGTCCTAGTGGGTTTAAATTTTTATCAGTGGAGCGTGTTGAATTTCTGTTACGACCCTTCCTGCCACTACCTCGCCGACCAGAAAAGTGAGTAGTTCTGTTTAAACAACGATTGTAAAATGTCCCACTAGATTGATCCTCCTGGTTATCCATGCTGAAAGCAACATCCATTTCATTTTTCACCACGACTGGAGGAGTGGTGAGTGACGAAGAATCGCAATATTGTCTGTGCAGAATCTTCAATTGTTTAGACATTTTGTTAAGACTAAGTTCCTTAACTGTGGCTTTCACCAGCCGTTCATTCTCTGGGGTGAGATTTGCGCTTTTTAATGCCCTGTATGCGAGAACTGGTTCGAGCAGCGATATTTTGTGTTCCTTTAGTTTTGCAACATGATGATCAAAGCAGATAAAAAAATCATCAATCGAATTAGCACTCTGTCGTGTGTATCGCTCAAAGGATTCATACGCTGTAAAAGCCGCCTGGTTTGTGTCTTCCAAGAAAAGTGTGTCCAGTTTTTGGTATAATTTTTCCATGCCATCATCGGCATTTTGGGTGGCAATGTCCAATTCTAGTACAGCGTGCCTGGCTTTTTCTTCCAAGGATAGAAGTACCACCGGGGCGCGTCTATGTATCTCTAAGCTGGTGGCAACTTCCCACACGTGCATCTCTTTTTTCCAAGTATTGTACTTGTCCGTGTTTAAGGCAGGCGGGGAAATAAACTTAGAAGCCATTTTTTTGTTTCTAAACGCTCTACTACTAATGTGAATTTAAATAAATGACTCCAACAAGACGTGTGTGTGGAGAAAGAATTTATTTGGCGACCTCCGAACACCCCGTGGTGATAATCAACAGTCCCTACCCACCTTTTCGCCTCAATCGTACCTCACTCAGGGAGAAGATACAAGGGAGACAACTTCACGTTGATTAACATTAAATACACAAAAATGTCTATTGTTTTTAAAAATAATATATTCTATGTAATTTTATAGTTTGGATTATTTTCTAAGGAACTTATTTAAATAAGTTTAGTATAACACAGAGCCAAACAGGAGAAAATGGTTTGAGGAAGATTGTGGTGCACCAATTTTTTTTTTTTTTTTAAGTATGAAGGGTTTGTTTTTCCTTGAAAATCTGTATTCCAAATCCTGGTTTTAAGTTGGTCTTGAATACTGACTAAGTTTGATGATGAAAAATAAACAAGTATCAAAGCGACATAGCAAACCTACATAGGCATTTATTATTAAAGAAACACAAAAAGTTGTACTCACAAATACAGGGCACACATTATGAAAGGACTTATCTATGTAAAATATGTGATCTTGGGTTTTTTTTTCTTTTGGCTTTAAAAACAAAAAAATGCTCAGTGGAAAATGTCATGATGCCATTTGTGACCTTAGGTCTTTGGTTGGGACCCAGAAGGAAATGTGTATACAAGAGAAAAAAAAAGGAAATAAATTAATAATAATAATGCTCATAGCTTTTGATCTTAATTGATTGGATGTTTTAACCTGCAGTAATTCTCCACAGTTTTGTCTTGGTGAATTAAAATGGGCCACAGTAAATATCTCATTTAGTTCCACAGATTCACTTGTCAATTGCCTGACCATAACCAGTTAGACACAGAAATCAAATGAAATTATAATGATGGCTTTCATGGCTTCTGATTTTAACTGATTCAATGTGGTAACCTTGCATATGTTTTGTCTTGGTGAATTAAAATGGGCCACAGTAAATATTCTAGTCAGTACCACAGATTAGCTTTTCAATTGCCTGACCATAACCTGTCTCCTGGGGGCTGGCATACTTTGGATCATAGCTAGGGGTAGTAGGGAAGTATTATGGCCAAGTATCAATAGGGGCGATTTTTCTATTTTCAATTTGAAGCATGAAACAACCAAGGAAACTTGGATTTTCTTTTATATCTAGAGACTAACACCCTCAATTGGAGACTATTTGAGTGGATTGGACGACCTGAACTGATGGTATTTCTTACTGGTATGCTCTACTATTATCAAAACCTGTTACCATATCACACACATTTGGCCGTGATGCAATATGCCTGCCTCACCCATATCAGGTTGGGTGTCATGATGGGGATATTTTGCATATTTGTAACATAGCATCACTTTGTTGGCTAAGACACAGCTTTCTACATTCAGTCGAACCACTAAACAACAGAACTCCTAGTCAATGTCTGTTGTTGTGGTGTAGCCACCTAACAATGTAGAATACAGACTCTCTCTCTCAGCCCAACAGAATCCCTATGCTCTGATCCTTCTGGCTGAAACACCTCCGAACAGCTGTTGGTCACTGTAGAGCCAACCTTCAGAAATGGAGATATGCCACAGAAGATGATTCCAACTGCCAATGTGGGTAATTACAAACTACAGAGCATCTTCAAGTTCGCCCTAATATTGAGGATTCATATACAGTTGTCCCTTGCCACTTTGTGCTTTGATTTTCGTGGCTTCACTTTATCATGGTTTTTTCAGATCTTTTCATTAAAACATTATATCATGGTTCCTTGGTGCTTTGCAGTTGACTATGGTCTACTAGTTTACTACAGGGTTGGAAAAAAGAAAAAAAGCCAAATTTTATTTTTGGTAAAAAAACCAGGATGTGCTGAAAAGAAGACATCAAATTATACTTATCAGTCCTTCCAAAGTATAAAGAATGTTTATGCAAATGATTTAGAGGAGCAGTAACCTTTGTTGTGCAGTATATATCTTCATCACTTCATCATCAAACAAGTTGCATTATTTTTCCTAGGTTCACACTAACTGAGGAAAATAATGCAGCTTCTCGATGATGAAGTGATGTAAATGTAAGAATTTTGTGTGTGATTTTGATGTACAATAATAATAATAATAATAATAGGATATTTGTAACGTCTAATATGTCTTATTTTATCGAATATATTGGGTAATATAAGTGTAAAGGTGAGTACAGGGGTGTTATTCCATGTCTAGAGAGCTCTTATAATGTCAAGAACCATATTTAGAAGGTCGTAAACAGGTTTTCTATGTTGTAACTATGAAAATATTTGATTTATAAATAAAGAATCCTACTTTGCAGAAATTCACTCATCGTGGTAGGGTCTGGAAGTGATTAACTGTGATAAATGAGGAATGACTGTACACAGGCTGTGTGTGCAACACTGGATTAGTGTAGTGTAGTGATTCAAGAAAAAGAAAATGAAGAAGAAAAAAATAATTTGGAACTTTGATATTCAGATAGATCCACCCAACCAAGATGTAACCAGATTATTGTAAACAAGAAAATTTGCCCAATCACATGAAAAAAAAAAAAAAAAATGGAAAAGTAGCAAATGTTTGCCAAGAATCAATGCTATCCGAGATTTTGAAGTCCACGGTTTCTGTCTTTTATAAGTGTTCATTCTTTGGACATTTTTCACCATATGTTTTTATACAATAAAAATGAACCGCACTTGTTTTTCTTATAACCTTTTCACCAATATCCCATAACTGTTAAATAGAATGTACAACTTGTTGGTGATTTTCTCTGGGTATCGAATGTGAATTGATGTCAGGTGGAAACTTAAAAAGGAACTTGCTGATATCAGAAGAAACATGGCAAAAGTCTTAAGACATTTTTTTATCAATTCTCTTCAATCTTCTTCTATGTACCAAATTCCTTAAGGACATGAGTAATCATGACTCTCCAAAAACTTCCTACTCCTTGTGGTCGTTAGCACCATTTTTCCAAGCGTCCAACTTCCAGTTCCACCATCTGTTCACCCAAACTCATCAGGTAGGTGGCTTGCTGCCTTCTGCTATCTCTCGTCCTCAATATCCCCTGTGAGTGTTATGATCTCTAAGACCTCCTTCCTCATTTCAGTTGTCTCTTTCTGAGTATGTGTTCTTTGTGTCATCATTTTCTTTAAGACTTCCTTATTGCTTACTAGCTCCATCCATGGTATTCTCAGTAGAACCAAATTTCTGTTGTCTCCAGTTTTCTCTTAATCTGTGGGGAAATTGTCAAGTATTTACTACCATATAAGGGGATGGATATCATGTAGACATCTGTCCCTGAGAGTACATGTGCATGTCATACACATGTTCAATCTCAAAGACAGCTAGATAAACACCATAATGCAAATAAGATTCTGAAGATGAAGTCATGTTCATTGGCAAGTTTATTAATTGCCTTAAGGTGTTAACCTGGCTGTCTTTAAGATTGCGCACATGTATGACACGGGCCCATACTCTCAGGCATAGAATAGTAAAACAGTGATGGTTAACATTGGGGGTAAGATTAAAAGGATGATACGCCTATGAACCATGTGCTCATGCTTTTACTGCATGGGATCCAGTGACAACTAAGTTGCAAACTAAAAGTGGTCAAAAACGATGACCAATCTAAAAAGTATCTAAACTACAAAAGGGACAAACAAAGGGGAAATAAAACAATACAGTTTCTGTACTGTGATAACAGAACAAAATGCTTAACTATAATTAAGGCTTTGATCTGGATAGATAGAGAGATAAAACTTTGATTTCAGATATATATAAACAAGGCTGCAATTTGAAAGATAGATTTTTAAAATGTGTAAAGTTGAAGGCAATCATGGTTCTCTACAGATTCTTTTTCTTTGTTATCTTTGAGTTGATATGGATCCCAGTCTATTCTGTGATTTACCCATAGCTGAAGGTAGACAAAATGGATTTGTGTCTTTCACAAGGGCATTTGTACGAAAGTGAATGCCACAAACTCATCAATTCCCCTTTCCTCACTAATAATTGCTGCATTGTCCGTGTATCCAAGAGAGAGATAAAAACGGCTTTGATCTGATAGATTTGACTCATGTATACATATGAGTATCATACTGTAAGTAAAAATATATAATAGTGCACTTATGGATATTGTTCTGCCCCAGAGAACACACATCCATGTCATACATGTGCATAATCTCAAAGACAGTCAGATAAATGCCTTAAGGCAATTAAAACTCTGAAGGCAAAGTTCTGTTCAGAGGCAGGTTTATTAAAAGCCAAAACGGTGATGGTTAAGACTGGGTGTGTAATTAAGAGGATGATAAAACTACAAAGCATGCACTCATGCTTTTTCTGTGTGGGATCTGGTGACAACGAAAGGACAACCAGAAATGGTCAAAAATGGTGACCAATCTAAAAGGTACCTAAACTATAAAAAGGACAAACAAAATGTAAAAAAAAAACAATACACTATCTGTACTGTGGTAACAGAACACACAAAACACTTTTCTTTGTTTCTAATTAAATTTTCCTGTTTCTTAATACTTTACTTAGCTTTTGGAAGCATCTTTCACTATCCCCAATGTATGTTCTGATTTCAGTGTCACATTTTTCATTCTCAGTTAAAAACATTTCTCAGGTATTTAAACTTCTGTAATTCATAGTTTGTATAACAAATATGGCATTGTGGTTTTAGAAAAAAAAATTCTAAGTTACTGAATCATATTTGTATGTTTGAAGAAAAGAGAGTGAGACCATTTAGATTGAAGATAGTTTGTTCAATAATTTTCAAAAGGTCATCTACAGGCAATAAATAATTCAGATGAGTATTCATTTCTTTTACTTTCTCACTGAGCTATATTTTCCAAAAGGATGTGTGAACAATGTAATACATATTGACACAGAAAGTGACTCAAGTTCAAGTTCCAGTCAAGTCTGTTGTGTTCACTTTTGCACTAATGCCCTTGGGAAAGGCATCACTATTTATAGGGGCAGCTTAGATTAGACCCTCTAGACTTGTCAGCTAGACAACAGTGGGGAAGGTAATGAGAAACCACTCCACTATCTTTCCCAAGAAGTCATGTCAATTCACAGATAGCAAAGAAAATGAATCTGTGGAGAACCATGATTGCCTACATCCTGAAAGGAAATGACATTAAAAATCATTTTCTAATTATGCAGAATTGAAAAAAAAAAAAAAAAAAAAATCATGGCGAAAGCAATGAGAAACTACTCCACTATCTTTCCCCAAAAATGCCAATTCACAGATAGTGAAGAAAAGGAACCTGCAGAGAGCCATGATTAACTATGTCCTGGGGAGGCATAGTATTAAAAAGTATCTTCTAATTACTCTGAATTCAAAACCTTAGAGAAGGCAACAGGAAACCACTCCACTATCTTAGCCTTTTACCAATCATTTTAATTCACAGATCATAAATTAAACCAATCGGTGGAGAGCCATGATTGACTATGTCCTGGGAAGGCGTTGTATTAAAAAAGAAATATTTGCCAGAGGAGAAACATGAGAAACCATTAAAAATGAGCAGAAAAGTTAAAAAAAGACACCAAGAAAAATGGTGAATGCGTAGAGAAGTACTTTTTTTTCTGGTTTTACTTTTTTTTTTTGAAAAAAGGACAAAACAACTTTATGTGGATAAGCATTGAAGCAAGAATTGTTTTTTACATTTATTTTTTCAATATTTACATTTATTTCACAAAGAAAGGAATTTTATCTATTTCTGTTTAACAAAAATTCTTTTACTTGTTTGCTTCTTTCTTTTTTCTTTTTTCTGCTCAACTTTCTTTTATTTATTTATTTACTTCTGCATTTTCTAAGTTTCCAAAGGTCAGACTTCTCATAATTTCCTTCTATAGACACACTAAGTTGATTTGAAATTATTCTCCCAGTGGACCAGATCTTTACTGCAGGTATGTTATTACAAACATGATATACTGTTGGAATATCTGATTTCATGTACAAATAAATTTCTTTATATTTTGTCTGAATAGGACACAGTCTGCTTCTTGTCTCTGTCTATCAATACAAGTTTAACGGTAGCGAGGAATGCAATGCAAATAACAAAAAGAAAAATAAAGTAACGGTAGGTGTGAGGTGGGGGGGGGGAGATTATTATGTCTTTTTAATGTTTACTTCCTTTTTTTTTCTCTACTTCTCTTCCATTTGAAGGAATTTATTTTTACTTTTGATTGTTTATATGAATGAGTTAGTTTTTCTTTCATCAGGTTTTGTTCATCTAGAAATCTTTTTCTTTTCGATCTGTTTTGAGCAGCAAAGCATAACAGACAGGTAAAAAAATGAAAAGGTGAAATAGAGAAGGCCAGTAATATCAAAACATCAAAGTGATGAACTAATGACCCAAAAGAAAGAAAGAAAGGCAAAGAGAGAAAAGAAAAGACAAAAAGAGAGTGAAAGAAGAAAGAGGCAAAAAAAGGCAAAGAGAAAAAGAGAGTGAAAAAAGAATGAGAAAGAAATAAGAAAAGGCAAACCGAAAGGATAGATAGAGAGAAAGATAGATAGATAGAGAGAAAGATAGATAGATAGAGAGAAAGATAGATAGATAGAGAAAAAAGAGAGAGAGAGAAAAAAGAGAGAGAGAGAAAAAAGAGAGAGAGAGAAAAAAGAGAGAGAGAGAAAAAAGAGAAAGAAAAAAGAGAAAGAAAAAAGAAAGAAAAAGAGGAAATCGAAAAAGAAAGGAGAAAAAGAGAGAAAGAAAGACATTCTTGGAATAAATTCCTGAATATGGTAAATATTTGATGACACTATATAGTGAAAATTCCATCCTATAATAATTGTGCTTGTCCCTATCTTCATTAGTTTACATGAAAGCTATATCCTGCCAATACCTCATAAATAATGGACTATTCCATTTTGATTGCATGGTAAGACAAAAGACTTATCAGAGACACTACTTGGTTTCAGTAAAAAAAAGAAAGAAGTGTTTAATGTCTCCTGCCAATACCTCATAAATAATGGACTATTCCATTTTGATCACGTGGAAAAACAAAAGATATATCAAAGATGCTACTTGGTTTCAGTAAGAAAGAAAGGGAGATAGAAGTGTTTACAATTTGTTTCAGTGAAATGAAAAAAGTTGTCAATTTCAAATTTTTCTATTTGTACCTCCTTACTTCTTAAAATAACGACCAGCATTCATATTTATGATTGTTATTGCAATATTTTGTTAAAGTTGTTAAGCTCAAATATTTAACAATGCTATAGGGGATTTTCTACAGGAATTTTATTGTCATAGAAGTCCCCATGAGCTAATTCAGTCATTAACTGAAGAATTAAGATTCATCAGAAAATTCAAATAGAAAACCATGAAATTTTCATGGGTTAAAACAAGTTTTAATCATTATTCAATAAAATGATATCATCAACAACTCACATTAATGTTAACTCTCTTCCTAATTTGGAATCTATATTGCAATTATCACAATGCTTTATTTCCATTAATTAGTATTATTAAAGACTCTTTCATTGATGACTTCAGTGTTAAAGTAAGGGTGTGTCCACCATGGTTCACTGCTGTTCATCATCATGTGCTTGAATCTCTGTCACACAAGTTCAGAACTGGGTACCCTTGGGAATTGGTTTGTGGTGATCTTATAGTGATTGATAAGACTCTTGATGATTCATATAACAAAAACTAAAAGTCTGAAGAGAAAACATGAAAAGCACAAGTCTGTGAGTTAAAAGAGTTACATTCTAATTAAAAGGAAATTGAACATAGGCAGTACCAGAGTTTTATCCAACCCAACCCAAGACAACAACAAAACTAAAATATTAATCTAAAAGCTCAAGTCTTAAATAGCCTGGTCTAATCTCACGGCCATTTCTACAATAATAAAATATCCGTAAAAATTCCCCTATCACATTATTAAATATTTGAGCTGACAACTTTAATAAAATATTGCAATTTCCTCAGATCAATGATTAAAAATAGCTTCAAGTGACTGAATTTTTCAGGTCTTAAAGAAGATAATCCTTCATTAGTTCTTATAGACTGGCACTGCAGAACTACAAAGAATGAAGTTTATTAAATAAGAAAAACCACATCACTTGAAGACGGAAGCAATGTGGATAGAAAATGTAATTCATAGATATTGACTTTCCACACTACTTCAAACAAAAGGTTAGGAAGGAAACTCTCATCAGTACTAGAAAGAGTGATAACAGTGGACCTGAGAAGCCTATTTTCATGAAGAACTGTTTTTAGAAGAACAATTTTATAAATTTAAACCAACATTGTTTGGTCAATCAATGTCAAATGTTTTCTGTACAGAAAAAATTAATTTCCCTATTGCCAATATGAATATTTTACATGACACCAGAAAATGATCACGTGGTATATGTTTTGTCATGTTTTGCTAGTGACTGCCTTCTACTTCTAATAACTGGGGGATCGTAGGAGGGAGGTGCTGTGACATTCATAGTGATGCTAGCTTCAGGCATGGCAGATGTTATGGTTTTGCTAGACTTATTGCCGAACATCCCTGTGAGTTAGTCATATAAGTAGTTAACTCTTTCTGTTACATGGGTCACCTGTTTGGTGCTGGTTGTCTGCCTGCAACAATTGCCAAATCGAAAGCTGTTTTTTTTTTTGGGGGGGGTAGTTTAGAGAACTGTTTCCCCATACTGACAAACCATTACATCATTTGTCACACTCAATGCAATGTTTACAACACCTGTGTGTCTGTTTTATCTTTACATATTCTGGTGAATCCTGAGCTGTGTTGAAGAAAAGGTGTGTCTCATATAAAATTATCATTCTATGACCTGATGGATATGTGGTGCCAAACCTGCTAATTGATTTGGTTGTTTTTGTTTAGCAGTATATCAACACCTCTATGGGTTATTTAATATCAAAATCTAAATATGAAAATTCAAACTTTATAATTAATTCAAGAGAATGACATTGTCATTTTTTTTTTTTTTTATGAAATAATTTGACCAAAATCAACCAAGAAGTGAAAACTTGTTTTTCCTTACAAGAAATGAGATTAATCATAGCAAAATGTTATTTTTTTTTGTTTACAATGTATTCCACATCTTCAATTTTACGATAAAATGTATTGCTGGTCATTTTGCTATAAAAATGTATTATTCTATGATGGATAATGCAAAAAGAACATTTAGAAGGCTTGATGCTCATTGGTCAAATAGAAGGCAAGATAGGCAGATGGAGGCAGCAATTAATCCTTATTATAGGAAGAAAAAAAAACAGTACTCAGAGCTATAATGGATAGGAATTTAGGTGCAACTATAATCACCCAGCCCCTGGAAATGACACGGTGCATAGAAGAAAAGAAATGAGTGCTCTTTACCCATTATCTCTTTCAGGAATAGAGGGGTAACCTCTAAGGGTCAGAAAAATACTATTTTGGTCTGCCTTACCCCTAAAAACTAATTGGTTGTTTTTGTTTAATGACACATCAACCTGTATGGGTTACTGATTGCCGAAATCTAAATTTGCAAATTCAAACATTATAATTAATTTAAGAGGATGACATTATTTCATGATTGAATTATAATTACGTAGCTGAATTCTTTTAACAAATAATCTTAAAAAATCAAAGGAGAAATGAAAACTTGTTTCTCCTTACAAGAAATGAGATCAATCATAGCAAAATGTTATTTTTTTGTTGACAATGTATGCCAGGTCTTCAATTTTACTATAAAAATGTATTGATTGTCATTTTGCTATAAAAACCCATTATTGGTCATTTTATTATAAAATTTATTTTTGCTAATTCTGCTATAAAATGTATTATTGGTAATTTTTTTTTTTTTTTTTTTTTTTTTTTTTTTTAGAAAAAATGCATTACTGTTACTTTTAGTATAAAAATGTATTTTTATATTTTCCTAGTGTTTTCATTTTTTGTTTGGGCATTCACTATTTTCCCATAGCCAGGACCCTAACAGGTGCTACCACTCCACCTGCTAAGTGAATTAATATAGCGTCATTGTATGAACGTCTAGGCATCTTTCCTCTGGATTTGTTGCTGACTACCTTAAGACAACGATGGTTGGGACATGTACAATGAAACAATTCATGGTTGAAGCAGTGAACTGAGCTGGGTGTTAAAGGAAGTCATGGCAAAGGACATATTCCGTATATTTATAGAAAAGAAAACAGAGAAAACATAGAGAGAAGACGACATTAACAATGAGTTCAAGAAATTGAAGTTGAAAGAATACATGGTTCTAGATATAGTCTGGAGAAGATTTTCAATAAGATATTACCAGTATACACGTGATACCATAGATAGAGGTATGTCTTCACAATTTCAGAAACAAAATGTACTTCCATGTCATACCCATTATCATGCACCATTCAGACCCTATGAGCAGCAGTAGTTAGGTTTGCCTATCGCCTGGTTTACACCCCTCCCTGGTCTTTTGAACAAGAGTAGAGGATTATCCCTTGTTTCCTGTTCAGGAATGGATTTCTGGTTCCTTTTGCACATTTGGCACATCAGTGTAGAATTAAGACAAGAACTGAAACGTCTTGATGAAATGAGCATCAAATAAAAGTGAAATTTTTATTTCTTAAATTGTTTAATTCTTAAAAGGCAGGAATGAAGAAGAAACTAGTTTTTCTGGTATTTGACTTCCTCGTTTATTTTATGGGTTTGTTCTCGTATTACCAGATGACAATCTAAAAACATTTCTTTTTTTCACTTCATCTGTAGAATTCATTTCAGCTGTTGTGTATTTTCAATCTGAATTTTTCTTAGTAAAGAATCAGGTTCCTCCTCCTTCAAAAAAAAAAAAAAAAAAAAAAAAAAATCAGTCCATTGTAAATTGCTTTAAATTTTGACTTTGCTGTAATTATCTCACAGAGATATTTTACTCTGTTAATTCTTTCTTGAGGCACAAACAGACTTCAGAAAGTTGGTTGCTATGTCTTTTGTCCAGTTCACAACAGGAGTAGAGGCTTGTCCCTTGTTTAGGATTGGGTTTCCAGTTCTTTCTAAAGTCTACTTCAACTCTATATACCTAATGCTTGTCCTTACACTAATACAACTCCACACAGTAACCCTCTACCTTGAGTGGCTCTTGAGCCTTGTATTGGATGAACATTAATAAAAAAAGATATTCTTAGTATTAAGTATTAGCTTCAGGCTTAGTTAAGTCAAACACTAAATAGAAGATGAGTTGAGGAAGATTGTGTTGAATCAATCTTCCAAATGGAGAATTAGCATGATTTGAAAAACATCATTAGATATCCTGACTTTCACTTAGACTTAAAATTTGACTTTTGACCCCCAAACATGTCTGATCTGTCTCATCTATCTGCTGCAGTTACATCAAATAATACTGAACAATTGTTGTTCAATATATATAATTATTTTTTTTTTTTAAATATGTATCCATCATGACACAGAAATTTCTGTTTCAAAACCAAAACTTAAATTAAATTTAAAGTTTGCTCCATTTTCAAGCGATGTTGAGAATAACCTTTGAAAAAAATGATTAACTCTATAAGTCAAACAGTATTATATATTTTAAGTTGGTTGGGTAACGATAATTCAGAATTTTATATTTTTTATTAAGGGGGTGTTGGCCTTTTGATGAATGAAGAAAGCAAGCGTATTTTTATGTGGCAAATTTAAAGTCTGTTACGGTTGAGTTACAGTGATGACAGGACAGCTTGAAAGGAAGTCAGTATCAACAGACAGAAATCTTAAACCCCCCACCCAACCTTATGCTTATAGTATATAGTTCTTTAGAAATATCTACATTAAAACAGTTTTTTTTAAAAACAAGCAAACTATTACCTACCACAAGAAATCAATTCTTAACTCAGTTATTTCCCCTACATTATAACTTTACAATAAGGAAAAATCTCAAAAATCAGTGCTTGTGACTTTGCGCATGACTGGAATCGTTAACCGTTTAACCACAAAGACAAAAATTTACTTCCGACAACAACTAATTGTCTTAACCATCATAACCCAGAAGATGATATTGTGAATATATTGAAAGTACTCGAAAAAATAAAATGAATAATTACAACCATGGTACCTTCCTTGCACTCTTTAATCATGAAACAACAAAGCTTATACGTGATTACGAAAGGATCTTATTAAAAATAAACAAACGCAACATGTCTAAACTGTTCAATTGGACATTCTTAAATGAAAATATGCTACCAAAATATACGGAATATATATATATAGAGAGAGAGAGAGAGGCATATTGTTTAAATTTTGCTCTATTTATTGAGAAAGAGTGCTAAATATTGGAGACAGCATTTATAGATACAGACAGAGTGGACAGAGGAATCAATGCTGAATGGTAACTATCATTTTCCCATCTGAAGGCAATCTTCAGACCAAATGATACTACTACTTGTTCACAATGCATTTTGCAAGCTACCCTCGGCATTATTGATGAGTGTAGCTATATCCTTACATATCCACTCATATTGACCACCATAAAAACATCACAATTCTTAGTGTATAAGATATTTGGCAGATTTTATAACTCTTGTAATAAAAGGATTCTGAATTTATGCTTTTGAAGATGTTTGGAATATTGTATTTACATCATGGATGATTAAAATGGAGATTTTTGTCAAATTTCAGGCATTATTTGCAGTTATTTCGTAGGCTGACCAGAAAGTAAATTCAGTGATCTTAAGGCAAGACTCACTGATCTTGCCTCTATGCTCATGCTGATACACCTATTGGTCGTGCTGAATTCAAATGGCAATATGAACATTTGTGTTCTGAAATCTTTACATCATGAATCAATTGTCATTAGTGGGAATGATGAGAATATGGGCATGGTAGTATTAAACTATAGTGAGTATACCATGAAAATGATGACAATTTTGGGAGATGTTGAAAATTTTTTTATTCAATTGGGACTAAATGTCACACATGACAAAACTAAAGCCACTGAACTAAAAAAACTTTTGCTCAAATTGTGAAATAAGGTTGTTTCTGTTGATGTCAATGAGGTCAATGAGGACATGTGGATTCTATTCAGCCCTGTATGTATGGCTTCCCAATGATCTACAAGGAAAACGTTCCATTAAGATTTATTCTATCTTCTGTGGGGCTCTGTGCAGCACAGATAGGCCAACAGGTTATAACTGATATTTGAGGTTTATTCATTTCATTACAGAAAAGTTTTGTTTACTTTGCTACCTTTATGCAAAATTGCCTTTTGACCCCAATAAATTTGTGTGTCCTTTTGATATCAACAACCATTTTAAATATGTTCCATTAGGAGAAATTACTGAAATATGCCCTGATGCTTTGAAATTGTAGTTTTTTTCTCTCACTAATTTTGGAATCTGTCTCTATTGAAGTCATGCAATTTGCCTCCATGGTTGTGGAATTTAGTTTTGACACTATGATGTACAGCCAAATAGATGGGACTGCTATGGGGTTTCCTTCCTAATCTGTTGTTTGAAGTTGTGTGGAACATCAACAACTTGATTATGTCATTATTTTTACTTTGAGTTAAATGTGCTATCCATTTTATTTATTGCTGCTGTTGAAAGTCCTCAATTCATGTGGTTTCTGTTATTTGGTTTAATTCTTTGTGATTCTGTAGTGCCATTCCATGATGTTCGATGAAGGACTGCTGTTAAAAGTCCTCAAGTAATGTGGTTTCTATTATCTGGTACAGTTCTTTGTTTGTGATTCTGTAGGACCAGTCCATATGATTCAAAGAAAGATGGTCTTCACAAAGACTCACAGGCTTCACTCACTCAAAACCATTTTTAATCATCCCCAAAAATAGCTTCAATTGTTCTGAAAAAACATCTAAACTATCCTAAAATCAAAATAATGTATTTTTTTTTAATTTTGTTTTTATTTAACATATATAAAATAATATATTAAAATATAATGAAAGCTATTTGAAATTTTTAATTTATCATAGGATGCATAATAAAAACAGCATTAAAATATTTTAGAAATAAATATTTATTTCATGCATTCAATCTTTAAACTCCATGTCCTGCAACCACTATGCCACTACTTGGTCACTGCTTTTCCTGGGTCAGATTACTGAGCATGAGGGCCAAGAAGGAAATTTACAGGAGACAGTTGAATATTTAAATTTAGTTTTTGATAATCGTTTATTCAAGTTTTTTTTTTTTAATTCCCCTCATTCCCAAAAGATGAATATGTTTCTTGATTTGTTTATTAAAGCAAAATTCTTTTTTACAATATGATCCAAAAGTTTTTCACATTTAGAGATAAATAATATAAATATCTAAATTTAAGTCCTTCAACCTTCATTTGGGTTTCATTCATCAGTTTAAAAAGAAGTTTTGTTTCTATTCCATTTGAATAAAGACAAAAGGAAAACTTATCTTAATCAATGGGTTTCCTCCTCTGAGGGACTTTATCAAAGCAGATGTAAGAATTTTATTTTCTAACAATTATTTATAGACAAGAGCAAAAATGTTGTTAATAAAACATTTGAAATTTAAGAAATGTTCATAAATATTCATCAGGTTAACTGAAAAATCTGGGTGAGTTATGGAGAGCACTAAGTGACATAATTTAATGTCTAATAAATGAAAGTGAATAAAAGATGTTCTTGAAATAATTCATGCAAATTAATCTTTAAATTATTTTAGTTTGGGATTAATTTATGTATTATATATTTTAAATAGCATGTGGCTATAAATTTAACTTTTTTTTAACATTTCTATAGTCATGTATGTTGGCTTGGGAAAGAAGTCATTCTTTCAGGAAGGGAGATATTTGAAAAATTCCAGTTTTAGTTTAAGATTAATTTGTGTAAAATATATAACACATAAATTGATCCTAAACTAAAATAATTACATGATATTACGGATTTAACCATTTTCTTTTAATTTTTTAACATTTTTATAGTCATGTATGTTGTCTTTGGAAAGTAGTACTTCTTTCAGGAATGGAAATATTGGAAAAAAATCTGGGCCCAGACTTATATTTTGCTAAGATTTGATAGTGGCATTCTCAAGAATTTTCTAAGTTAGTTTCTTTTTTAATAAATGTGACATCCTTTTGTTCAAAATTGTGGTTGAATTTATTTCTATGTATAACTAATGCATTTGATAAATTGTTGCATACATAATCCGTTTTGTGTTCATAAATACACATTTCTTGAAAATTTGAAATTTCTGCAAGTTTCCCCAATGTAATGTGAGGAGCAGTTCTGACAGTTTATATTTACCTGCTTCAGAATTATTATTCTGATGGGTGTTTTTGATTCTGATCATGTCCTTAAAGTTTTGGCTGTGTTTGTAATTATTTTGATGCTGTTAAGATTAGATAAATTGTTTTTGATAGTGAATGGTAAGGAGTTAGGTTTCAAAAATCCCCCAAATCCTCATCATTTCATCCATAATGCTAAGAGAAAGGCATACAAAATCTACAACTCAAAAAAAGATAATGATATTAATAACAACAATAGATAAATACACACATAATGCTACCTACTAACACTGATATCCACAATCCAAAACAAATTTGTCTTCTTGCAGATATATTCTATCTGAAATTTTACACATTCCGTTTATTAAAAGATGACCACTATTAGTGAGAAATAAGAATATTTTTCTTTATTTTAAGAAATTAGTTTCTTTTTAGGATAAATTAGTTTAACAATTTATATATGTGGGAATTGTTTAAATAGAGGATGGAAAGTGTGATACTGAAATCTGAAGGTACATTGGGTTATTGAAATATGCCTTCCAAAAGCTAAGCAAAGTATTAAGAAACATAAAAGTGTCGTTAGAAACAAAGAAAATAAGTACTGAACTGTTATGTAATATCTGTACTCCTATATAGTAGTGAATGCAGGACAATCTCCTTAAAAATGAAGACTTGAAGCAGCAGAAATGTGGTTCTACAGAAAGATGCTGAGAATACTATGGATGGAACATGTGAGTAACAACAAAGTTTTAGAGAAAATGGAAGCAAAAAGAAAACTTGTACTTAACAGGTGATAGCTGAAATTTCTAGGGCACATAATGTGGAAAGAGGGCTTGGTAGTTTTGATACTCACAGGACAGATTGAAGACAAGGAATAAATTGTTAGCAAAACAAGGTTTAGCAAAAAGATAAAATTTATTAAGAGCTAGAAAGAACAGGAAATTGTCTGGTGACATGATCGCCAATGTCCTGAAGGATTGGATTTTGGATTGTGGATATCAGTGTTAGTAGGTAGTTTTATGTGTGTTTTTATTAATATCATTATCTTTTTTGAGTTGTAGATTTTGTATGCCTTTCTCTTAGCATTATGGATGAAATGATGAGGATATTGGGGATTTTTGAAGAAGAATTAAAAATGTTGGATTGTGCAGGCAACATTACAAAAAACCTAAACGGTTGTCTCAAAATAACTTTCTATTGATGACAAGACAAGATTAATTTTGATTTCTGGCTAACAGACACATGAAAATTACTTTCTATAAGTAAAGTGTACATTGGGCGTATTCATATCTCTTAATAGCTTTAAGGAATTCCTTAATTTATCTTCTACATTCAAATTATTTGAACAGAATAAGAAATAACTGAGATCCAAATGGGGTTTTAGTTTCCTCCTAAAATTCCATGTATTTGATTTTCTTTTTTTTATGTATATATTTTATATTGTATGGTATTTCATATGTTCTTTTTTTCTTCATATGCCACACACTAAACAACAGTTAATAGCTTCCTATGAATCTTTATGAAACACCTCAATTCACTTCATAACATGCCAGTATATGTTTAAGTATGATTCATTTTAATAGATTTAACGTTTCTTTAAAATAAAAACTTGATGATGTAACTAAAAGGTTAGTCTTTATGAGACCAATAGTTATAAAATTTCCTACACTCCAGTAAAAAACAAATACAACTGTGGGTATATTTCAAATGATTGTAGCTATTTCAGATAAAATATCTGAAATACATTGAAAGTTTTAAACTAGTTTGGCTTGTTAAAAGCAAAACTTTTATAAAAATCACAATTGTTATAAAGCTTGTAGCATGGGAAACCAATGTAGTGTGAGGTTAGCCTGTTATTTGATGTTCATATCTGAGAATGCAACCCACATACACTTTATATTTGCATATATATATCTACACAAAATGGTACATTTTAGATGTTACTAATTTCAAATAGATATGTACCAAAAATATTACATTTTGTAGCAATGTTTAAACTCACAATGTCATCAAATTCATGAAGCAATGTTTTAATTCCCTAGGTTACTGTGCAGTGGGAACAGGATGAGCAATAACTGAGCCGTAATAAAATAAGAACTAGATGAGATTTCCTTAGGCATGGACAGTGGAATGAAAACAATCTACCCCCAGAGATTAAATAAAGGGTTCAGTCTGAAATTCACTGTAGGTTACTCAAACTGACTGAAGGTAGGAAAAATATTGTCATAGAAACCACAAAGAAGAGAGCAATACTTTGCCTGTAAATAATGACCATGCCTCATCCCAGAAATTCAGATAGTAAAAAATTTTAAATCTATTATGATAATTCAAATATCTTCTGTGAAATTTTAATTTTGGTTTTAATGGCAATAAAAAGGCCTAAACTTCTTCACTTACCCTTTAACCTCCATAGAGTTTGTTGGGATATCATTAAAGACATGGCAGCCACTCTTCTCCATGCCTTTCCGAGACCCTGACAGGTTTATGCCTGTCTATTCCAGGATCTTATCCCCCTGCTCCATCTTTTTCTCTGTGGCTTCATAAAACTGTTCCTTGCAGGAAGTTGGTCTCATGATCTTGTAGATTATTGATGCTGAATCTATCATGATACCTTTCAGGTATGTGAGGTTATTCAGCATGGCTCATTGACTCTCTAAGTAATAACGTTTAATTACATAATACTAGGTGAATATCACGAGCTCGAACCTGACAGCAGTTGAGAGCAGTATCGTATTGTAATTGTGCTTGTTCCTCTCTTTGTTAGTTCACATACTGCCAATACCTCATAAAGGAGCATTCCATTTTGACCATATGGAAAGAGGGGAAAAGATACCCGATTTCAGTGAGGAAAAGAAAGGGAGGAAGATTGATGTGGAGAGAGAAAATTAGATTATGCCGATAAGAACAGATACTACACTTTGATGTTAGCCAAAAGGCCGAGAAGCAATTGTATTTTCACACTGAGAGGATGTAAGACAAAGTCAGATTAATATGAAGAGCTTGAGCATGTGCACCCAAGCCAGGTTCAAAAATAACCCAGCCCCCAGAACCGTCCATTGCACTGACATCAGTATTACTATCTAGACCCCACTCTTTAGTGCAATGAGGGAGGTACGGTCACAGGCAGCTGTTTTTCAAGACTGGGCATGTCTTAATAATATTTTCAGTTACACTTTGTCTGCAGACTGAAACATAATTGAGTTGCACTCTATCCAAAGACAGAGACAATTGAGAGTTGAAATGTAGTTTATCTGCCCTTGTGCAGATAATACACTTTGATCCCACTGAAAAGACCAATGGCAACTGCAATAAAAGCACCCTTTTTTCAAACACAGAGTAAGGTAATTGCCAAAGTTACCATCAACAAATTAACATTGTCCACTAATTATTTTAAAATTATTACTGAAATGTTTATAAGCCCAAGATTTAGCTAGTAGATTTATTAATAAGTTTGGAATTTTATGGTTAGTCATCAAATACTTTCTTGTTCTGACACAAGTTGATGAAATTATCTAACTGCATTTCCAAGATGGCTGACAATGATGGTATGTGGGAAAATAATGTCAAATTATTAGATTTTGCTAAACTGCTTCCTTCTTGTTGATCCAACCAGAGACATTACAATAGCAAAAAAAAGAATAGTTTATTATAATCAGATTTTATAAGTATACAAAAGGCATAGATTTGCATAAATACAATAGCCAGACAAATGATGAATGGTCATTTCACCAAACTGACATATAACTGAAAGAATATATGCCCTTTTTTATTGCATTACACTTGCTTTTATTGCTTTTTGACAATGTAACTGCTTCAAAAAATGAAAAAAAAACTATAAAAAATAACATGACAGCAAATTCTGACTTATAAAAAAATATTAACTTCTGTCTATATTTCTGAGATGAGGTATTGTAACTATCTACAGCACTTACATTGTTTGAACTGTTGTCTCCATTTTTATTGTCATAGTCACAATATTTCAGCCATTGTACACTCTGACCTTCTTCAGGTGATATATGTTGGAATTTTAACCAATTGGATTATTTCAACAATTGTTTTTATCCACTGGGCCATGTGTCCTTGGAATAAAAGCATTGGTTGAAGTAATCCAGTGACTTAACCCAAAGAGTTGTGAGGTCATAGCACAGGTGAGCAAAAAATTTGGAGAGTTGAGTTACTAATGGGAATTAACTGAAATTGAGATAGCCAAAAGAAAAGGCATGGCACATGGAATTATAAAAATCTATACCTGTGGATTAAATAAATGGTTCAGTTCAAAATTGCAGCATATATCACCTGAAGAAGACTGGAGCATACAATAGCCGAAACATTGTAAATATGACAATAAAGATGAGGACAACAGTCTGAACAATATAAAGAGTGTAAATAGTTACAATACCTCAACTCAGTAATATAGACAGGTCCTGAAGATGGTTTGGGTGTACAAAGGCCGAAACATTGTGAAAATGGTAATAAAGATGAGGACAACAGTCCAAACAATGTAACTAGTGTAAAAATATATTAACTTTAATGAAATTGATTTATCAAAAGAAAATGTTTGCGAATATTTGAAGATTGTGGGTTATTGTTCTGGAATACACTTTTGTATTTCTCAAAGACAGAATTCAGAATTCTGTGTTTAATAACTGGTACTACTTCTTTGGTTTACTCAGTACCATCCCAGCTGCCAACAGCTCAATTGTTAACTCACGATCTGAATGTTTTTTTAGTTTTGAAACCCAAGACAGCAAATAGTGAGGCGAGGCATTCCCATTTCCTGGTCAAACCCTCCGTGCCAGACTTCAGTAATTTGTTTTGCCATATGTTTGAGATATAGACTGCTCCACACACGTGAGGATGAAATATACCCAAAATGTGTACATACATTGTTATTAAATAAAAATGAATTAAACATTTGCATAATTAAGAATAAACATTGTGATAAACATCAATTAAAATTTACTTTCATCTCATGTGTGTTGGATGCTGTTGTATATGACAATGGATGTAACAACACCTACTGTTATTCCTCACTGGGTGATAGTACAAATCTAATATATAACCTAAAAGTTTGTGTGTCTGCTGAAAACACTGTGTGTGTGTATGTAAATATTACGTAGTAGAGTAAATGCAGTTTAATCATTTATATCTTATATCAGGCCTAATTTGGCAAGTCTTTTTCAATGGAGATAATTAGCATATATCAAATATTTAAAAATAAATTCTTTGGTCTTTTGTCAGGTGATATACCTTGAAATTTTGAACCAAACCCTTTTTATTTAGTCCACAGGGATAGATTTTTATAATTCTATGTGTTATGCCATTTTTGGAATTCTCCGTTTCAGTTAATTCCCTTTAATAACTCAACTCTCCAAGTTTAGTTCCCTCTGTCGTGACCAGGTATTGAACTCACAACTCTTTGGGTCAAGTCACACTTTGGATTACTCAACCAATGCTTTTATCCAAGAACACGTGGCCCAGTGGATAAAAATGTGTGGGTTCAAATAAAAGGTGGTATGTCTGAAGTTGTTTACCACATCTAAATGTAAACACCAGGAAATAAAAGCTGAAATTCTGAACTCTGGTCTCATATTCATCATTTGATCTTAAACCCAAATGTCTTCAGTGAACAACAAAAACAAAGGAATTAGCCTTGCCATTCCAATACTTGTAGAGGGGACTGTATAGTTGGTCCACATATTTTAATAATTTAGTAAATGTTTATAAATTCATGAATAAAAAATTGTTTTAATATGTATTTCTTTATAAATTGGTAAATGATAAATATTGCCTTACATGAGTCTTAATACAATTGTATTAGTTTTTAGAATGTTGTAAATATAAAATTATTCTTGTAAATAAACAATCTAATAAATAAATAAATAAATAGTGTTTAATAATGTCATTTCTCAAGAACAAAAAAATAAATGTATAAATTCCTTTTCATCATATGTTTAGGCCTTATTACAATTCTAATCATTGCTTTTTAAAACAAACCTTGCCAAGGAGTGAAGGTAGTTAAAATAATAGCAGTGTCAAGGGAAAAAAACATCCTTTTGACACTCCATTTTTTGCAGGTATGAAAGTTCATGTTTGCTTTTCATTCTATGTATAACAGTCTATACATACATGTATGATTCTATTTAGATGGATATATTTGTATGTTTATTTCTGTCCATATATATATATATATATATATATATATATATATATATATATGTATGTATATACATACACACAAGAGAGTGCTGAAAAATTCTTGGCTCAATCCATTTTCAAGAATTAGTATTTTAGTGACCAAACATTAGAATACTCTTTTGGGTAGGCCAAGAACTTTTCAACATATATTCAATACAAATTACAACTTCAAAAAATGACTTTCTTAAAGAGAGAAAAAAATTATAGAAAATGCTGGTCTTTATTTCATGGGGAAGTGATTTTGAGAGATGTGTCAATTGTCTAGTGAGACACAGGAAATTCTGGATAATATGACATATTTAGATTAATGAATCTATTCAAAAACAGCACTCCCTCTTAATGAATAAGCAGAATAAACTTTTTATTCATAAGGTAATTGTGCCAGGTGAAACTCACTTTTTTATTGATAAATTCCACTCATTTTTTGTCGAAAGAATGATAGATATGTGCATTAATATCAAATACAGATATGTATATTAATATCAAATATACTCCTGAGTAAAAATATTTTTCTCCAGAAAGTAAATTTCTCCTTTCTATTGCACAAAGACCAGGAAGCTGTCAATAAGTTATGGTGTATTTAATACTCTTTTGATATCTTGAATAGAAAGTCACCTGCCACAGGATAATTGCTAGTATGCTTGACACGTAAAGCTATGGCTAGTTTGTTTGGTGTTCCACAATTATGCCTTTGTACCAAAGTTAGCATTGTCCAATAATTATCCAAAAGAAAGGGATCTTCAAATTTTGAACGTAAAAATGAATTTAACCTCATTGAATTTCATCACAAGTAGATATACATAAGAAAAAAAGAAATATGAAAGTGAATTTATAGATTTTTTTTTGTTCTTGAGCATTTACAACAAAAATATTAACAGTATTTATTAGATTATTTATTTACAAGAATAATTTTATATTTACATTTTAAAAACTAATACAATTGTATTAAGATTAATGCAATGCAATATTTATCATTTACCAATTTATAAAGAAAAATTGGAAAACAATTTTTTATTCATAAATTTATAAACATTTAGTTTGGTTTGTTTTACTGCATATCAACCTCAATGGGTCTTTTAATGCTGACAACTTTTTTTTTCCTGGTAATATTTTTGTTTTGTCAAAAATCCATTTCTGTTAATATTTTTTTTCTCAAAAATGTATAGCTGGTAATATTATTTTTTCAAAAACATTATCAGAGGCCTTGCTGTTGGACGTAGTTTATCATCTTACCCAGGATGCGGATGTAGTTTATCGTCATACCCAGGACGTAATATAAACATTTACTAAATTATTAAAATATGTGAACCAACTATAAAGAAATCCTCATTTACCATTTTATAAAGTTTGAATCAATTGGCAATTAACCAATGTTTTGCCAACCATTCTGATAAATAGTATAATAAATAGATAGTATTTACTTTTTTTTTTGTTAATTCTCAAGAACAAAGAAAATGTATAAATTCACTTTCATCATATGTTTAGATTTTACTAAAATTCTAATCATCACTTTTTAAAACAAAAAACATGACTGAAAAGTGAAGGTAGTTAAAATAAAAGTAGTGTTATGGGGAAAAAAACATCCTTTTGACATTTGTTTTTTGCAGGCATGAACATCCATATTTGATGAATTGTACATGTATGTATACAATGTTACATACAGAATTATATATGTATATACAGTAATGGTGAGATTGGCAGTAGCTATACTTTCAGACATCCTTTAAAACCTTGGAATATATCCTCATTGCATGAGGAGTGTCTGTTGCAAATATACTTTATTTATTCAACTTTATGAGTATAGAAAACAAAAAGGCTTGATGAATAGAATTGATAGATAAACCATTTTATTTGAATAGCTTCCCTCATTTTAAAAATAGCTCTTTAAGTAGAGCTTTAGATATTTCTTCTGGTGGCTGCATATTCATCAGGAGAAATTAAAAGGCCAGTAGTCAAAGGGGTACCATTCTGTAATCAACATTACACCTTTGAAATCAGAAGTCTTCTTTCTCCTGGATTGGTTGACATTCAAAGCAAGAGTGTTACTTAACCCATAGCTTGAAGGAGAAAAGATGGATTCATAAATTTCCTCAGTACATTAGTATTAACGATTTAAATAAGAGGATAGAGAAATTTCTCTAACCTTGGATTCAACCCATCTAAGAGAAGGAAAAACTGACTTCAAACCAATTGGGTACACTGACATCAATTGCAGTATAACATCTCCCTTCTGGCTTTCTCATCCTGATGCAAGGAATCTCATTCCACCAATTGATCTTTTCCATCCATATTGTATTTAATATTTTGAAATGAGGAAGTCTCAGACAAATCTTGAGTCAGGAAAATTATATAATTATATTAGATAAATATTTTTTTTTTGTTATAACATGCTTATGTTATAATTTTTGAATATATATATATATATATATATATATATATTTAGGCAGCATATTTTCTTTCAAAGTTTTTGTTGTGATCCTTTCCAGTTTGTGGATTAATATTTTGCTAGATTTAAAAAATTGAGTAAGAAAATACCAAAATTTTCTTTTGAATAGTTCCCCCTGCCCAAGTACTTTCAATCATATCTAAGATTATCTTCAGGGGGTTAAATTACCTGTGAGTATGCATATGCGTTTTTGTGAATTTAAAACATTTCAATTGTTTGTTTGTTTTTTTTTTACTGCTTATGCAGCGTTCTAGGCTTCAAAGTTTTTTTTTTCAGTGTAAGGAGAGTAACTTTTTTATTTTTGCTCATACATATATTATTTTTTTTTCTAAACATTTAAGGACTTTCTTGCTATACTCAAAGTTTACCATTTATTTTGGGCTTTAACTCTCTTATATAAAGTGCTTCAGGGATTTTTACTTGTTATTGTTTTTAGGTAATATAGATGTATTTTCAACTAATATCCATCTAATCTGAGTGTGGGCATGAGTGTTCCTTTAAGTGCTGATATATTGAACAATGTCCTGCCAAATGAAATGTAAGTCTTTTTGTTAGCATCATCGTAGTAAAACCAACATATGTATTGACATTTTTATCAGAGATACAATCTCCTAAAGGACATTTATATTGATATACAATGTTGGGATTTTGAAAGATGCTAGTTGACTGAGAAGAGTTGTTTTAGACAACTAGGTTGATTGTATTAAATTTAGTATGGCAGATGATTAATTTTAAAACTAATTGACATGTGTCTAAATTATTTAACCAAACCATTTTGAATATATATATATATATATATTATAAGGATGTACCAAAAAGTTATCAGCCAAACCTGAAAGCCCTTCCCTCTCAATTTCTCCTTCAGATTTGGGAAGTAAATCAGGCTGATATCTTTTCAGCTCCCCTTTGTATATAAATTACCAGATGCAACACATAACAGAGAGACCATTTGTGTTCATTTTTTTAAATATTTTTTTTATTTGGTCTTTTTTAGTCTAACAAACGTGTTTTTATCAATGTTGAAGAAAAAAAAAAAATCAAAAGATATCTCTCAGCTCCCAGTTTTCCATGTGTGACAAGATGTTTGACTGAGCATTGGTTACACTATAAACAGCCATTTTGATGTCACATGAAGTAAACATTTTATAGTTCCCAAGACGATAACGACTCAATGCAATGAGCAGAAAATTTAGACACGTGAAAGAGTCAGCTCAAATTTCTCATGTATTTTTTATTTATTTTGTTTCATACCTGAAGTGATTTGAAAAGGTCTTTTTTCATGGTTTCTGAAATGCTCTTATTAACAACCCTTTTCTGTTTCTTTGCCGCTTTAATGAAAAGGAAATTCTCTTTTTATAGGGAAAGTAATAAAAAGTAAATAAAAAAAAATTCTATTTCCTGCTCTGTAATCTTAAAATCATGAAAGTAGAAAAAAAATGATCATCTTTTGAGATTTTATTTATTTTGTGTGCAGTGAAAGAGACTTTGGTTGGGATAGGCAAATCAGGTTGACATCTGAGGTGACATAAAATGGATATTCAAGAACTAACAAACATGTCATTATAAAATTATTTAATTGCTTTCTTACAAAAACATTTGCCATAACAAGAAATATTTCTTTATATCTGTTGAATAAAACAAATATTTGTTGTATTTATACAAAAGAAATCTTTAACACCAAACTTTCGACAGTTAATTAAGCACATATATAAAATAAAAAAGCTAATCACCTGAAAATACTGAAAGGTTGAAACCAAGGTAGCAGGATCGGCTGATCTCATATATATATACACACACACACACACACACACACACACACACACACACACACACACACACACACACACAGTACTGGTAGTAATAATAAAACAGTGCTCAATGTAAAATAACAGCTAAAATTTACACTAATAATGACTATTCATTTGTTCCATCATGACTATGCAAATTAGAGTTCCATCAATCATCAGGCAAAGCATTAATTTGTGACTGACGATAGCTACAAGCATAAAACTGGTGAAATTTGGTGAAACTCTGAATAGAATACAGCATTGAGGAACAAAAGAATGGTGGATATATATATATATATATATATATATAATAATCTAGTTTTAAAGTATGCTAAATTTACGAGTTAAACTGCTCAATATCAGGGATGGATCATAAGTAAATATAAAAGTGGACATTGAGGTCCATACCCAGTGACAACAGTTTATTTAAACACAATCATAATGGCCTGAAGATTGCATTTAATCATGAAACAGTCATTTGCCACTGGGTATTGACCTCAGGGACCACTTTTATGTACATATACCAAAAAGTGAGGTCAACATTGAGTGGTGACAATAATTTCATGCTTGAATGCAATACTCAGGCCATCTATCTATTTAGACACACACATCTTTTTAATAAAGCCACCCCAAGGAAGGACGATAAACCCACTAAGACAAAAGGGGGGCTACTGAGAGTGAAAGACAATGAGAATATTTCAGAAGGAAACAGAAACTTAATCCTAAGGGGAAACAATGAATAAACCTCTACTCCTATTGAAAGGGACTATATATATATATATATATATATATATATATATATATATAAGTGAACATTGAAGTCAACACTTAGAGGCAACAGTCTGTTTCATGCCTGATGATTGCGTCTAGCATGAAACAGACTGTCACCTCTAAGTGTTGACTTCAATGTTCACTTTTATATTTACACACACTATCTCTGATATTGAGCACTTTATCCCATAAATATAGCACACCTTAAGAGAGTATATATATATATATATATGAGAGAGAGATGTGAAGTGGTGTAATGGTTACTGTTGCAGAAAATAGAACCAGTGGACCAAAACTATTTACAATCAAAGTTGTAAGCAGAAATCCAATCCTAAACAGGAAACAAGGAATAAACATTATATATATATATATATATATATATATATATATATATATATATATATATATATATATATATATATATATACACACACACACACACACACACAGTACTGTGAAAAAGTATTAGACCATTTTTAAACACTTGTAAATTTCTAATAAATGCCATCTTACAGATTCACCCTTATTAGAATGCAACTTCATCTTCCTTTCATTAGTGTGATCTTATCCCAAGCATTTGCATCCCACAGTTCATACCACTCTGACCAACTTAATGTTGCCTTCAAATGTTTGTTTAAAGCTGGTTTCTTTGTTGAAATGAATGTCTTCATTCCAGATTCTTGAAGGCTGCTCTTATCTAAATTGAACAAGTCACATTCATCCATCACTTGTCTGTCAGTTTTCTTCCACTAAGCTTTTTGCTGTCTTCATCAGTCTCGGTATTATTCTATACTGCAGTTTTCAGTGGTGACTATAGTTTGGTTGATTCATAACACTTCCAGTTCTTTGAGACTGAGAGGATTTGCGAAATGCTGCTTCTTGACATTCTAAGTTCCTTAGCAATTGCTCTTTGGTTCATATTCATGGTGATCTTCAATATCTTCATCCTGGTTTCTTCATTATCTTTGATATTGCTTTATATGTAAATCTCAGAGGGAAACAAACTTTTAGCATATTTGTTTCATAAATCCTACCATGATAACATAAATAATCTAGGTTCTACTCTTTTATTGTTGAAATAGCTGGATGCAACCACCCACTTCTACTCAAGCAGTTTATTACCGCCTGTGGAACTCCTTTCCGTTTACTTACTTCCCTGATAACTATATTCAAAAACTTAAATGCAATGTCACTTGCCATCTTCCATCTTAAATCCCATTTATCTTTTGTCCTTTCCTCAATCCTCCCTATACTTGGTCTTTTCTTTCACTTCCTGTAAACCCCTAGTGGCATTCACACCTTGCTTAGAGTGAAATGATAAAAAAAAAAATAGTTTAAAAATATTTTCAACTTCATAATATTTAAAGCCTAACCAAAATTATTATAACATTTAATTTATACTATCTTCTGCCTCTTTCATACATGAGAGATCATGGCTCTCCACAACTTCCTGTCTTTTGTTGCCCTTTATATTTGTAATTCTTGTTCTACTATCCATTAACTCAGACTTGTTAAGTAGGTTAGTTGCTGTTTCTTTTGTCTTATGCCCTGTGATGGCTATATTCACCCAGCCTTTTTTCCTCGTTATGTGCCCCAGAAACTTCACCTATTAGTAACAGTTTCTTTGTAGTTCTTAACATCTCATTTGTCACATGTTCTGCCCATGATATTCTTAGTATTAGTCAGCAGAAACACATCTGTCATTCTTTTTGATCTGTGAAAAAATTGTTCAGCATTCATTACCATAAAAAGTGGTTTGATATTACATGACACTTTTTCCCTTTATTTTTAAGGATATCTTTTTCTCTCTTAATATTTAGTTTCTTGAAAGATTCTTTTGCTAGTCCAATATGCCTTTAGATCTGTGTCTTACTTTCTATCATTTGTTAAAACACTTACATGTTTTATCTACAAGATTCTTAACATTAATCAGAAGCATCACATCTCTTCAAGCCTCTTCATCTGTGAAAAAAAACTATTGAGCATTCACTGTCAAATTGGAGATTTGATATAACATAGCAGTCCGACATATTTTTCTTTGCTTTTAAGGAGATTTTCCTATTGCATAATACTTTGCTTATTCTCTGAAAGGCATCCCCGGAATAAATTGCTTGCAAACTATAAATTGATTAAAATATGCTTTTGATCACCTTACAGATCTTCATGGTTATTATTAGCAAGAAATGGAATCAACAAACTAAGTATAAGCTGTTGTATAACAAGTTAATAATTAAAAGATATAACTTCATCTTTGTTTTAA
The DNA here is from genome assembly GCA_964036315.1 of Acanthosepion esculentum. Taxonomy (NCBI): domain Eukaryota; kingdom Metazoa; phylum Mollusca; class Cephalopoda; order Sepiida; family Sepiidae; genus Acanthosepion; species Acanthosepion esculentum. Next base: position 6,325,411 of record OZ038494.1, read on the forward strand.
TAAATTGTTTTGGGCCAATATATTCTTTGGCCTTCTAATATTTTGCCAAGATGGTAAGATATTAACAACAAAGATGAAGATAATAAGCCAAAATATATATGAAATAATAAAAAAGTAGAAATAAAAAAACAAAACAACAAAGATGGTGATAATTGTCCAAAATACGAAATAATGAAAATATTTTATCTCAGCCATTTAGGAAATAATATTTCTTTTAATTTTTACGTGTGATAAAATATTTGACCTCATTTTTTTTTTGTTTCCTGCCACTGTGGCTGTAAACTGAAATCAATAAAAGTTGTCTTCTTGCTGGAGACAGAACAATATCCATTGAAGCAGATGAACATGGAAGGTTTTGCTTTCTTTAGTAAATTCCGGAAATGTAATCTGACAAGTGGAAAATTTTCCTTTCCTTTCTTCCTTTTTATTTATAAAGAAAAGAATTGGATTATCAAGAAAGACAGGATTTAAGCTGAAATAAAAAAAAAAAAAGCAAGGTTTAAAGACAGAGAATAGTAATTGTCCCCACAGAACAGATGTCTCCTGTTTTGGTTATTTTTTCTTTCTTTTTTTTTTATATAATCAGCTGCTGAAGCAAAAGAATATCCTTTAGAAAATTTTTGTTGTTTTCAAACCATTGATGACTGAGATTAGAATTTGGGCTCCTTTTAAAAACCATGTACTTCAGAAAACTTGCTTCACTTCACGTTTCCTCTTTTGCTTTCATTTTAAATGAAATAAAAAAAAAATAGAAGAAACTAGAGCACTTGTTATTTAAAACTGTATCAAATCAATTAATTCTTTACTAAATAGACAAGAAAAAATTAGCATTCACCTAAACTAGTTTTAAGATTTAAAAGTCATACCATACTATGCAACTGTAATAGTATACAATATCTGTTCAGAAAGTGTTGAGTCATTTAATATCAACAAAATAGCCTACCTATGGCAGTGGCACTTTAGTCCTCTTCAAAGTGTTTCTCTTAGGATTTGATACATATACCCAAACTTATTTTCCATTTTTCAAAACAATCTGCCTCACTGCATTCTCTTTAATCTTGTTCTTTAATTTTGAGAAAGGTTAAAAGTCACAGACAGCCAAACCTGAATTGGGACGGTCAGTCATGAAATGCTTTGACAAAAACTCTGGATGAGATGTGAAGATTCTACTCATCCGTTCACTCAGTGCCTTGTGTCAGTAACACTTTGCTTCAGGAAGGCAATCTTTCACAGGGTATATTAGCACTTCTCGAAGCTGCTGCCACACCCTCCAGGACCAAGTTATGTCTAAAAGTGTACCAGACGTTCTGTAGTACCTTCGGGCAGGATGACAGTATATGGCACATGTTTCTGTATGCACCACACAACTGGCAGGAGAATGACTCCTGCACAACCCATTCCCCCAAATTTGCTGGTAATACCACAACATCATAGGCTGCCTGATTGAGGAACTTCAAATGTCCTGCACTGAGATGCCCCCAATCAGACCAACTGAGCTGCACACCATCAATACCCCCCAGTTGAGCCATCAACAATGCTGAGCCTGTTGGACAGACTGCACCAATCATCTCTCCTCCTTGAGCTTCCAAACCTTCTGCAGGATGAACACCACAGTATCCTACAGGGATCCTTTTTTCGAAGCTGAATCCAGTCGCCGAAGTATCAAGTGGCCTTCCTCTGTGGATAGGGCCTGGTCAGAGATGGATGAAGACTTATCAGCAGCCATCCATACACTTGGGTGGTCCAGGAAAGAAAGTTCATCAACTTGGGTGTATGATCAGTGACTATGGGCTAATAAAGTTTGAATGACTTATCGACTACTGCCGTGCGCTTCTTTGTCACCGAATCACCACCACATTTCATCTTAGTCTGGTGTATCTTGCGACCCTTCACCGACTTGAAGACTCGTTTACAGCCATCACATTCCCTCTGGCTCTCGTAGTTGTCATTATATATATATATATATATATATATATATATATATATAAGAAGGGTTTATGGTTGTTCCAATGGGAGAAAAGCGTATATTTTAAAGAGAAAAAATATATAGAATAAAGTATTTTTTAAAAATCCATATTATAATAGAAACGTTTGTGGCTTTTTTTCTTTCTTTAAAATAAATAGATATATGAGAGAAACCGTGTTGAAATCAGAATTAATACTGCTCATTAATTGTTAAAAGTCCTCAAGTCATGTGGTTTCTATTAATGCCACACCCTTTTTATATAATTTATGCAAACTTGCATTTTTCTCTCAGTCACAGATTTGAAAATCAAATGCAGGTGGAACTCAAACAACAAGTCTTTTCCCAAACATGTCAACAGTTCATGTAAAAAGTCTTGGCCATTCACACCTGTCTGCAATTACAATAGGTTCATTGGAATTCTGATTCATTGTGACACTTAGATCTACATGTGGGAGAACTTTTAGCTTTCACCAAGTCGTAAGAGAGAAAACTGTTGACCAAAAGATAAACAATTTACATCTATTCAAAAATAAAAAATGGGGCATCATTTTCAAATACAGTTAACTACTAAAAATAATGTTTGAAAAAATGTTCAAAAAGCAATTCTATCAAATACAAGTCAATCTTTCACATTTTTTTTAAACATTTTATTTTCTGTTATTTCACTCAATACTGGACCCTTCTGAAATGAGCAAACTAAACTGTTTCATATACCCACATATTAACATCTCATTTGAGGCCTTGGTTCTTACATGAGATTTTCTTATCAAGGTGTTGGTCAACCAATGATAAACACATACTGAGTCTGTATGTAGATGCACCACCTTAAATTGCCACTGTAGTGTGAGGTTAATACCCTTTAGTGTGGCATCGAGTTCCACCAGATTGATATGCTGAACATCATTTGTCGGACAAAGCTAGCATGCATCCTCTAGAATAGCACCATGTCTTTCCAACACTACACCTGTCAACAGACAGCTTGCATCAACCCATGTGTTTAATTCTTCTCCAGTTACACACCAGTCACCTCGGGTGGGATCCTCTTGGTGCACTTTGGTGATTACTTCGGCCATCATCTGTTTGAGAGGGATGTCGTTCACTGTGTCATCCCATTGTTTTTGTTACCACAGCTGTTCGCCTCTTCATAACTCCAGTTCATGAAGCCACCCACAGAGAGGAAAATATCCTCCTAACTTCCTGAAAGAGGAAAAGATGTCCAGAACTATCTAAACTGCCAGTGGTATAGAATCTGCTTTCTCAGATCAAAATGATTAAAAATGGCTTTGAGTGAAACTTGTGGATCTTGACAATGATCACACTTCTCCAAACCTTGTTGACTGGTGCGACAAAGAACTGTACGAAATAACAGAAACCACATCACTTGAGAACTTTCAACAGTAGCAACAATTAAAATGGATAGTACATGTAAGTTGAAGAAAGAATGATGACATAAGATGTTGATGCTTCACAATTTTTATGATTTTAGTGCAGGTATAGGTAAGTTTTAGGATATTTCTGTTGACTATTTGATTGATTTTGGGAAGTGTTAGCTGACAAGTTTGATGAATATTTAACCTATATTTGTCATTAAGGGTAAATGTACATTTTGCTAAAAAGAGAAGGAAAAAACAGTCTTTTCATGATATCACACACTTGTTTTGGGCTTTACTGGGTTTTTTTTTTCATTTGATGAGTTATTGGATAATTTGCATGTGACAGAGTAGGATTTGTCTGATTATGCTGGATGAGTGATTGGAGGATGTGTGTATGTAGAAAAGAGCACCAGCTTACAAGAACACCTCAAAACATTGTAAAATCCGATGCCCACTATCTCTCTCTCTATATATTAATGTATATTTGGGCAGCAACCATTCTTTTAAACATCTTTCATTAAATATGGCAGAAAAGGAAAATTTAATTAGTTTCTTATTTAGTTTTTCCAGTGTTTATTTATATATATATAAATATATATATATTAATTTCACTGGGTGGTGTTCCCAGTTCGTCAGGCATGGGGGCCTATGAAGTAAACAAATAGCTCATGGGAGTTTTGAAGCTATATAGGTATGTGCATATGTACTAATAAATACTTATCTTTGCTCTGTACAACTGCATTGAGCACTATTACGTTTACACCCCATCCATAAATTTAATGATTATTTATTTGCTTGCCTGTGTATGCACACCTGCACATGCCTACTTATATTTGGCAGTTTCATTTATCTACTATATATATATATATATATATATATAACATACATTTTTTTTTACCTCATCAGTAGGTACCAGTGAGGTAAAAAGTGTTATTATATATTGAACACTATTAGCAACAGCACTTAATGTGCAATATTTTATATTCATTTATAAATAAGACATAAAATAATTGAAACACTGAAGTTCCTGCTACCGTGGTTTCCACCAAACAGACATCGTCAGGCAGTAAAATTTTATGTTCCAATTATTTTATGTCTTAAATTGTTTTACATTTTTGTTTTTTTTTGAAAATTCTATTGAGTACATTTTTATTAATTTAAGCTGTCCTTTGGCAAATATTACTTTTTGACAAAAGTTAGATTTTTTTAAGGTATGTGTGTGTGTGTGTGTGTGTGTGTGTGTGTGTGTATATATATATATATATATATAAGGAGAAAGAAAGTGAGATGGAAAAAGAGTGAAGCAATAAAGAGTCTCCAGATGTGTATATAAAATAAATTTTGGGTTAATGTTTTATAATAACCAAAATTTGATATAACCTAATCTTTTAGAATGTAATTTTTGCAATCAAATACCATTCGTGTAATAAGTTTTCAAGAAAGCTTGGTCCTATGGTATTTATAAATGTTTGTACTCTGGTTCGTTGTATAACCTAAAAAGAAAATGAAATTCTATTGAAAAAAATGTGTAAAATGTTAAAACTCCTGTTGGGTTGGAAATTTGAGGCTGTGTTTCTGTTTCTGATCTCAGAAGCCACACCCTACCAAAAATTCTTGGAACATGTAATCAGTCGCCTAAATCATTGTATGGATAAACTATCTGAGTTTTACTTTGAAAATCTGATTTCATTTCTATAAAGTTTATAAAGTTATCAAGTACCAAATCTTGATTTTAGTTTCAAAGGTTAAAAGAAGCAAATTCACAGATATGGAGCATTCAGCGATGATCAAACTCATAACACAACAGAATTGGTTTTCAAAATAGTCTTGCTAATCTTCATGCAATAAACATTCTGTGAGATGCTTATACCTATCATATACAATTATTCCCAAGATATTTGACCCCCGCCCACTCCATCCAAAATTATTTTACTTAACACTTCCAACCAATCAAAATTGGATTTGATGAAATTGATCTATCTTATCTCAATTAGCATTATTAAAAGTATGCAGAAGTTACATTAACAATGATGCATAGGGAGTAATGGATTCATGCCTTTTCCAAATGTATTACTGTGAAGTGAACATAAACAGTTCCACAAGAAATTTCAAGTTGGTTTGTTGATTCTATTTTTTTTCCACAACCTGTGACATTCAGTATATATATATATATATATATACACACACACACACACACACACACAATCAAATCTCCCGTTAAATTCAACGTATGAGGGTCAAGCAGATCAGTTCCTAGGAACTGAAAGACTGACACCAGCACATGAGATTTGATTATAGTGGTGAAGGTTTTGTGCAGAATCATCCACACTTTTTGAAGGGCCGAATATATATATATATATATATATATACATTTACAGTAATGCTCACTTTGTATGAGGCTTGTGAGGCACTCGAGATAGTGGGTTATAGAGTAAGAGGTGCAGTTTAGGTGAGTATGCCAGGAAGATAATGGTTAATCCTAGATTTGAACATGTGAAGATTGTAGTAACTAGGAAAACCACCTCTTGAAAGTCAGTGCCACAGAACAGCAGTTCACAGGAAGATGCTGCTCAAGTGGAACTTACAATGTAATACAAAGGGAATGAGGGTTGTTTGCTACAATGTACATAATGTGGTTGGTTTTAGCTGAGAGAGTTAGAACTGGTGGAACTAAGGAATGTAGTTCATCTGAGCACTTTCCATGGAAATAGAAATAGAGCAATGAGAGGCTTGCAATGTTTCTTCTATGGGAAAGGAGCTGTAGGGTGAAAAATAACTTGTCACTAACAAGGATGTGGCAGTACTTTTAAAAGTGGAAAATAAAGGCTGGGCAGCTCATGCCTATATATGACAATAATACTCCATTTTAGACCTGATCTGCTACCTGTAAAGGTAGAGGATAGCACAGAGAACTGACCCTTTTTCCAGCATCTTTAGTAATGAATCATATGTAGAAAGCTCCACTTGAAGTCTGGGTTGAGTTTAAAACTTAATAGGTGCTCAAGGAATAGGGCATCCCTAAGGGAACAGCCGTTCATTGTGATTGCTGATAGTTCAGGGTCTGATTAGCAATGATGAAATGTAATTAGCTTCATTTTCAAGACATTGACTGTAACCATCCAGATTTTCCCCCACTGAGATATTAGAGCTGGGTCAGAGGAGAGATCAGCTACCCATTTATATAAAGCTATAAACCCTCCAGAAGGAACATGACACTTTACAGATTCTTTATTATCTGTGAATTACCATGCCTTCTTGTGAAAAACAGTGGAGCGGTTTCACCATTGCTTTTTCCACAGTTTGGAATTTAGAGTTTTCCTTTTCTAGACTGCAAAAGCTAGAGAGTCCAATCTACCTGGCTCATTTAGCCCATAGCTGGGGGCAGGGAGAAGAGACAGATTTATGCTCTTTTCATGGATATTTGTGTGAAAGTGAATGCAACAGTGGGCATGCCACCCTGTACGTCCTGCTGCAAACATCTGCCAGATCTCTTAATTACAAATGATGTTAGATAATCTCCTGTTCAGAGTTCTAATGACTTCTAGGTATTTCTTTTGCAAGGCTGAAAATCTGCCATTGATGGGACCATTTTTATTTAAATTTTAAATTAATGTTATCTGTGAATCTTCTCAGATGTTTGTTTCAAGATCATTGTGTGTGTCTACAAGCAAAATGGTAGAAAGAAAAATGGACACACTCATGCATCCAGGCTTATATCGTTGTTGATGGTTTTTGATACTGTATCATACACAAAGATAGATTTTATATGCCAAAAAAAAATAAAAATACACTGGTGAAACTTCTAGGAATTTAAATAAAAGAATTTATGAACACAAAAATGATCTTCTATGAAACACCTCAATGCATTCGTTGTACATTATAATATTTCTGACCATAAATTAGACTTAAAGAATGTAATTTTCATTAAGTAAGATAGTAAAGGCGAAAAGGTATAGACATAGTAAAGGCGAAAAGGTATAGACATAGTAAAGGCGAAGATGCATAGAGACAGCAAGGCGAAGATGCGTAAAAAGTGAGATAGTAAGACAAAGATGCGTAAAAAGTGAGATAGTAAGACAAAGATGCGTAAAAAGTGAGATAGTAAGACAAAGATGCGTAAAAAGTGAGATAGTAAGACAAAGATGCGTAAAAAGTGAGATAGTAAGACAAAGATGCGTAAAAAGTGAGATAGTAAGACAAAGATGCGTAAAAAGTGAGATAGTAAGACAAAGATGCGTAAAAAGTGAGATAGTAAGACAAAGATGCAGAAGAGGTGAGATAGTAAGACAAAGATGCAGAAGAGGTGAGATAGTAAGACAAAGATGCAGAAGAGGTGAGATAGTAAGACAAAGATGCAGAAGAGGTGAGATAGTAAGACAAAGATGCAGAAGAGGTGAGATAGTAAGACAAAGATGCAGAAGAGGTGAGATAGTAAGACAAAGATGCAGAAGAGGTGAGATAGTAAGACAAAGATGCAGAAGAGGTGAGATAGTAAGACAAAGATGCAGAAGAGGTGAGATAGTAAGACAAAGATGCAGAAGAGGTGAGATAGTAAGACAAAGATGCAGAAGAGGTGAGATAGTAAGACAAAGATGCAGAAGAGGTGAGATAGTAAGACAAAGATGCAGAAGAGGTGAGATAGTAAGACAAAGATGCAGAAGAGGTGAGATAGTAAGACAAAGATGCAGAAGAGGTGAGATAGTAAGACAAAGATGCAGAAGAGGTGAGATAGTAAGACAAAGATGCAGAAGAGGTGAGATAGTAAGACAAAGATGCAGAAGAGGTGAGATAGTAAGACAAAGATGCAGAAGAGGTGAGATAGTAAGACAAAGATGCAGAAGAGGTGAGATAGTAAGACAAAGATGCAGAAGAGGTGAGATAGTAAGACAAAGATGCAGAAGAGGTGAGATAGTAAGACAAAGATGCAGAAGAGGTGAGATAGTAAGACAAAGATGCAGAAGAGGTGAGATAGTAAGACAAAGATGCAGAAGAGGTGAGATAGTAAGACAAAGATGCAGAAGAGGTGAGATAGTAAGACAAAGATGCAGAAGAGGTGAGATAGTAAGACAAAGATGCAGAAGAGGTGAGATAGTAAGACAAAGATGCAGAAGAGGTGAGATAGTAAGACAAAGATGCAGAAGAGGTGAGATAGTAAGACAAAGATGCAGAAGAGGTGAGATAGTAAGACAAAGATGCAGAAGAGGTGAGATAGTAAGACAAAGATGCAGAAGAGGTGAGATAGTAAGACAAAGATGCAGAAGAGGTGAGATAGTAAGACAAAGATGCAGAAGAGGTGAGATAGTAAGACAAAGATGCAGAAGAGGTGAGATAGTAAGACAAAGATGCAGAAGAGGTGAGATAGTAAGACAAAGATGCAGAAAAGGTGAGATAGTAAGACAAAGATGCAGAAAAAGTGAGATAGTAAGACAAAGATGTGTAGATAGCACATTAATTTCTGAGTTTTCCATGGTAAATTTAAGTCAATTTTCAAAATAGCATTTCAGTTTTCTTAAGAAGGCTACTGCTATCAGTAAGAAGTTGAATGAAGTCAGCTAACCTGTAGATGTAGGATCATCATATGCTAAAGATTGAAAGTTTAATGTGCTTGTATATTCAATGTTTCTCTTGATTTTTAATTATAACCAATGTTTGTTTATATTTTCATTCTCTCCTCCTATATATATATGATTCCATCAATGAAAACATTATTTTGTCTGAAGAAGTCCTTTTGAAGGATGAAATGCATTACATAATATTTTTTTCTATTCTGTCATTCAATTATCCACAAATGTGAATAACTGTTGTAATATATAGTGTTCATTCAGGAATTTGTGCTTTCCTAAACAGCATCTGAATGAAATAACTGCCACCTGGTTGAACATATTTTGCTTGCCAATCTCTTTACTACTAGGATATCTACATATACAACTATTTATTACAGATGCTTATATTCCTTTGAATGTATCATTTTACTAGATATTCAGTTGGGATGGAAAGTATTTGTATACTTAAAAATATTTATCTATTTGATTTATTTACTCAGCATAAATTTGCCTGAAATTTACACTGGTAATGTCTTTTGATGAGAAAAGTGAGAAGACAGGTGAAAAGATTTATAAATGCAAAGCGGAAAACAAAAGTAACAATAGAAAAATATACAGACGCAAGAATCCTAGGACAAAAGCACGTCTATATGTGTGTGTGGGTGCAAGTTGACATTTTGTTGAGGTTAAGAGCAAATGCAAATATAAAAGTGGACATTGAGGTCAACACCCAACGACAAGTCTGTTTCAGGCTTAAATGCAATCTTTATGGCTTGAACAGACTGTTGTTGTTGTTGTTGTTGTTTTTCGATCTATATATATATATATATATATATATATATATATATATATATATATATAGCGTAATACAGTAATTCAATTAATTTCTGAGGAAGGACCGAGGTGGTCTGAAATATTAAATATATATAAAAACAACATAGAAATAAATACTTTCGCAAAAAAACTCAATTTTTTTTCAGTTATATATATATATATATATATATATATATATATATATATAATATATGGATAAAATATCACATAGTGTTGGAGTTAACAAAACAGTGCTTGATGTAATATAACAGAGCTATTAAGGCTATATTAATAAATATATGTGCTATCAGTGAGGGATATCATATATATAAAAGATAAAGTCACTTTAAAGCTTCATCAGAGAATGAGATAGAGAAAAAAAGAAAGAAATTCTGGTATTTTAACTTTTGTGTTTGATTTTCATTGGTCAGTCATGCTCTTCACATGCATTTGACTCGTTTAAACCAATGTCAGTATAATTTGTGGCATTCCGAATTCAAGGAAACATGAAATGCAAATAGCACAAAAGTAAAAATACCAAAATTTCTTCCTTTCCTTTTCTACATATATCATTCTCTGATTTGGCTTTAGAAAAAAAGTGAAACGTGTTAGATTGATAAACATTTCCTATTCGTTCTTTATCAAGCTATATTTGATCCCAACTTTTTTCTCTCTCTCTCTCTCTCTATATATATATATATATATATATATATATATATATATATATATATATATATTCAGTTGTATGGATACAAGTTTGTGACCCTGGGTTTCACACATTTGCGATCATCAAACTGTTTTTTTTAAATGGATCTTTTTATACTTGTTTGTGTTTGATTATGTTTGGTGATGAGAGGGGGAATTTTCTTTTTCATGTTTGTTTGGGATGACACTCTCACACATACATACAGGTGTACACATTTTAGTTCACACCAACGCACCCATATAAACAATCCGAGGTTAGGCAGAGATACACACCAATGCGTTCGAGCATATATACATACGCAATTGCAATAGAATTACAATATTATATTTAAATGAGCTGTGAATCTATGTGTAATTTAGCGTTCCTCCCATGAGACCCAGTATATTATTTTTTTTAAAAATGATAATATTTCGTGCCTGATGAGTTGGTAAAACAATGAAATTTAAGTTGCATTCTTAACATGGAGATATATATATATATATATATATATATATATATATATATATATATATATGACTTTGGAATCTCCTGCAACTCTTCTGGATTGTCTCCTTTTTTAAGTTGGTGAGTGTTGCCATAATCCTTGTGTTCAGGTCATCTTTGGTATTACAAGGACTTTTATTGGCCTATCACTCAATTGCGCCCTACACAATAATCAAGTCTGGGGAGTTAGGTGGCCAGATGTAAGGGGTGATGTGGTCACAGAAATTGTCTGACAGCCATGACTGGGTTCTCCTGTTTGTGTGGCATGGTGCCGAGTCCTGTTGCCAGACATGGGGTCTCCCAGCATCCACCCTTTTGACCCAGGAAAGCACTATCCATTCAAGGCACTTGATGTAGGCCTCCATGTGGGAAGTTGAATGGCGGCATAATGTCATCATTACTAGTGATCACTCCAAACACCATGATGTTGATTGGATATTTGGTTTTCATCACTCTTGGTACAATTTTTGGAGACACAGCATCCTCTGCACTGTTCTCAGATTGACACCCAAACAATCTGAAATGTTTGTACTGGAGTTTCTAGTGTAAATGCCAAACAGTAAAGCATGCTGTTTTCAAATCTCTGGTGTTCTTTTGCTCAGAGACGGTGCCCAACTAACCCTACTATACTATTCAGTAAACAAAATCAAAAACAAACAATGCACATACACAAAATTAAAAATATAAAATGGTGACAATTTACCCATCTGTGTGCATATATATATATATATATATATATATATATATATATATAAATAACAAATCAAGCACATATATATATATATATATATATATATATATATATATATATATATATATATACTTGCTTAAAGAATCTGAATAATTCTTTTTGATTTCTTTACATAAACTGAACAATAAAAAAATCAGTTTGGTTTTCAAACAAAACAAATTAAAATGAAATAAGTACAGAAAACAAAATAATTCAAATTCTACAATGATTTTCTGTAAGAGAAAATTCCAGAATTTGAGACATTTCATTTTTTTTTTTTTTTAAATCAGGGCTCAGGATGTATTTCTGGATGGATAAATTTATGAGATAAGTGAGTATGTGTGTATATATAATTATGTGTATATGGTACAGGTGAATGTGTTATACTTCATACAGGTGTTTCTATAGGAAATGAATATTTACTTTTGTTCTGGTTTTATAAAGCTATAAATAAAGCCTGTCTTATTTAATGGTGGCAGATAAGACTAAAAGATTGGGTGTCATTTAGAGACTGAAAATCAAGTGACTGTGGAGAGACTTATTAAAAGCAAACACCAATATTTGAACTTCATTTCAGCAGATCAACCAAAGAATGAAAAAGTAAGAATAATATCAGAAAGACGTCACCCTAAGAATATCTGATGAAAAGGTTTCAGAAACTATCAGAAAGACACTTTAATATATGTAGAGAATAAATAAAACAATTACTTTTCTACATAAACTATTTATATATCACTGCTTGTGTAGACAGGGTCTCTCACTGACAAATCTGGACAAATCTAATTTATCACTTAGATTCTTATTTTTATGTCAAGGCCTCTGATTAGGAGATTGGAGGTTTTGAGGAGCATGGAACCACCTCTTAATTGCTGTTGTTTCCAGGTCTACCCTGATCTGTGGTGGTAGCACCTGTTAGTACTGACTGGATGAAATTATTTGACCTGCGAGATTTACCTATAAATATTTATTGCAAAAATGTAAGTGAGCAAACTACCAGTTTAAAAAAAACAGTGAAAATTTAAAGGAAGAATTGAAAAAATGTTTTCCAGATGTTCTTTCAGAATGAGTTGGGTCGGTGTTCCAAAGTGAAATTTCAAGTGAAAAAAGGGTCGATGCCGGTGTTTAAACTGAAATGTAGTGTACCATTCACAGCATTGGATCAAGTCAATGAAGAATTAGACAGACTTGAAAAAATAGGTATAATTGAAAAAATTAACCATTCAAAATGGTCAGCACCAGCAGTGTATGTAAAGAAAAAACAGACAATAAAATTTGTATTTGTGCTGATTTTTTTTGACAGGGTTAGCAAATGTTTAGAACTCCAAAACTACCCATTACCAAGTCCAGAGGAAATTTTTGTGAATTTAAATGGTGGTAAAATTATTTCAAAATTGAATCCTTCTGAAGTGTATCTGCAATTATAGTTTGAAGAAGAATGTTCAGAGTTAACTATAAATACGCACAACTTCCAACAGACTTCCTTCTGGGATAAAAGTGGCTCCAACTATATTTCAACAAATTATAGATACTATGCTGGTAGATGGATTTCGCAGTTGCATATCTATTATATATATTAATTAAGTGTATCGAAGGAACAACATATTGGGCTTTTTTATTCTTTCTCCTCTTTCATGTATATCATTATCTCATGTATTTTTATTTTCTGCCCTTTACAAATTGTGCAGAATGTCACGATCATCAGCTAAGAAACGATGTCATTCAATTAAAGAGGATATTAGAGAATGATTTTTTAAAAAAAAGAAAAGAAAAAAGGGCACATCAAGATAAAGTAAGAGTGGGGGATGAGAATGAAAAAAAAAATCCAAGTCTGTAACAATGTATAGAAGAAGCACAATATCTGTAAAGGGTATAAAGCCCCTACATTTCTGGGAGACGTAGTGATATATTTGGTGAGAGGTTGGCTGAAGGAGAGTATAGAATGTCTATATGAAGTAGCAAGAAGGATAGTCATCTTGGTCATGTTAGTACATGTACTAAACAACTTGTGAATACCACTGAATACACATTAACATAACAGAAATAATCTTGAACAAGATTGGGATTTGAACCCCCTTTATCATGGATGATGGCTGTGCCATTCAGTCATGAAATTATTCAGCAAAGGGAATTTAGAACAAAGCAGTAATCTTGAATGAAACTCAAACACTTCTACCTTCAATGAAGGTTGGTTGGTTGTTTTATGGCATATCAACATCTCAGTGGGTCATTTAATGCCAACAAAATTTTTGAAATAGATTCATAGTGATAGTTTGGTAAAAAAGGTGTGTATGTATACATATATATTTGAACCATTTTTCAATTACTTATATTTTTGAGTACAATCCGACTTCTTTTAGAAAATTTACAATCTTGGATGGTTTTAATTTCGTAAAAAAAATTATTTTTAAATTACTCACTTGCTAATATTTTGTTCACACTATTTTGTATTCCGAGTTCTATTCTCCAATTTGTTTTTTCAAAGAATGTATAACTGTTTGTATTACTGGTATTTTTGTTTGTATTGCTGATAATAATTTTGCCTTCAAAAATTATTGCTGGTAATAATTTTTTTTTTTATTACAAAGTATTTCTGGTATTAGAACCTATTTCTACACAAGTTTGGGTGTTAACTATTTGCTTATGGCTGGGACCCTAACAGGTGCTACCACCTCGGATCAGGGTGGACCTGGGGACATCAGCAATTAAGAGGTGGTTTCACATTCCTCAAAACCTCCTGATCAGAAGCCTTGCTGTTGGATGTAGTTTATTGTCTTACCCAGGATGTGGTTGTAGTTTTTCATCATACCCAGGATGGCTTCTTCAATGAAGAACTTTAGTACAAAGTGTTAAGCTTAAACAGGACTAGAACTTGAACATTTTGATATAGAGATTGTCATGTCATTCTTTAACCAAATGTATTTAGAAGAAAGTAATCTTGAACAAGACTGGAACCTGAAGCCTTTACTTTGGGAGATGGTTATGATATTTAGCCATATTCATTCCTTATATTCGGAAATTTAGAATGGAGAACTAATATTGAACAAGATTGGTGTTGCAGGCAGTTACATGTTTCCCAACTTGTTTCAGGCGTTAGTAACGTCGGTGTTTGTAATAAACACACTGTCTCCTGAAAATACCCATAATATAAATGGTGAACTCGGGATGTGAGTCCATGTAAAGAAATGAAAAAAGAAACCACAAAATCCAATATATATATAACAATTGATAATGTATTAACAATAAAAGTATACAAGTGAAAAAAATGATGTGTGTAAGAAAAGAATGTGAAAACAGTTTGGGTTCAAAGTATGTGAAGTGTGTGAATGTGCATATGTATGTGTGTTGTGTATGTGTGGTTGGTTCATGTCAAGAGAAAACGCATTTTCTGCGAGAGATTTACATGTTGATGAATAAGTGGATAAGGTAAGAGGCTACGAAAAAATATTGCAGAGTATTTATAGTCCGGAGAGCGTCCCCTAGTAGTGATTTTGGAAATTAGAAGGGGTTAACTGAAATTGCACACTATGACTAGATTCTGAAGGCTATACTTTGGAAAATGGTTATATTATATCATTCTTCAACTTTAAGAATTCAGATGACACTTGAACAATACTGGAACTTTAACCTTTTAACATGGGAATCGGTCATATCATTCAGTCATGTCATGTCATTCTTCAACTTTAGGAATTTAGAACAAAAACTAACTATGAATAAGTTTGGAACTTGACCCCTTTATCATGGGAGATGATCACGTCATATGATGACACAGGATTATTTAGTCTATTTGAGCTGTTATAATACAATATCGTAGTTATTCTTCTCTCTTTATTCAAAGCTTTATTTCTGACTAACAATAGAACTAGTAATTTTCTTTAGTAGTGTATATGAAATTCTCAGAAACTATTTTCATACCTACACATTTTTACCTTAGAATTTTTTACTATTTTTATTGCTTTTTTTAACACAATGTTTTTTTTTATTTACTTCATTAATTTAACAAAGAATAGATCAGTATAGGGTCTATTACTGAGAAATGTGAGAAAAGAAGATATTTTAAATATGTAAAATCAGATGAAACCTGAAATAAACACTTTATTCAAATTAATTATAAACTAAATTTTTTTTTTATGTCACTCTTTAATTGGATGCCTTCCCAAAATGAATCTTGAATCTGCTAGAACCATTGAATAGAAATGTGGTATGCATGGCGTAAAACAAGACTAGAGAGTACTTGTATGTTGCATGTAGAATATATATTCCCATATGATTGCTGAAATCAAGATATGAAAGCCCAAAAGAATCTGTCTATATTTCTGAGATGAGGTATTATGTACACTATTTACATTATTTGGACTATTGTCCTCATCTTTGTCGCCATATTTATTACAATGTTTTGGGTGTTGTACGCTCTGGTCTTCTTCAGGTGGTTAGAATGTTGAACTGAACCCTTTATTTCACTCACTGGGGTAGACTGTTCTAGTTCCACGTACCATGTCTAATGGATGTCAGTTATCAGTTATCTCTTGCTTAATTCCCACTCCAAGTTCACCACCTCCTTAACCAGGTATTGAACTCACACTCTTTGGGTCCTATCACTGGACACATGGCACAGTGGATAAAGGCGTTAGTTAGATCCAGTGACATGACAGGACCCAAAGAGTGTGAGTTCAATACCCGGTTATGGCAGTGGAGAAGTTGCAGGGGGAAATTAACAGGAGATAACTGATAACTGACATCCATTAAACATGGCATGTGGAACTAGAACAGTCTACCCCAGTGAGCAAAATAAAGGGTTCAGTTTGACATTCCAAGCACCTAAGAAGGCCATAGTGTACAATGGGCGAAATGTTGTAATAAATATGGCGACAAAGATGAAGACAATAGTCCAAATAATGTAAATAGTGCCCAAAAGAATTATTCTGCACTGATATCTTATTTCAAAGAAGTCTTATAATAAAACAAAACAAAAAAAAAAGGCTGCAGTGTAAAAGAATAATTGTATAATCACGGCTCGTCTTTATGTTGAGATAAAAATATAAATGAAGTTTGAAAAAAATCATTTGATAATAACACAAATTTCATGTCCCAGAAATTTAAACAATAATTACATTCATCTTTTCAACTGATTTGAGATGAAATTTTTAATGTTTAAAAAATATCTATGACCTTTATTTTAAAAAGACAGATCTCAAAAAATATTTCATATTTCTTTACTGATGACTGTCAGTTTTGTTTATTTAACAATGCTTCTCTTAGGATTGGTATTCATTCCTTTAGACAAGGGGATCTTAAATTATTCCTTTATATGAAACAAAGATAATTCTTTATGAAAAAGCCATACACAAACTTTCTGCATTAGGAGTTGTTTTTTAATCATTTTACTCCAAGGAAGACAATAAAGCCTACTAAGACACAAGGGCTTACTGAGTGAAAGAATATGAAAACATAAAGAGAGAGAACAATAAAAGAACAGGAATTAAGACAGAAGATAACGATTGACATTGCATTAAAATTTTTGAAGATCAAACTTGACTGGAAAGCAAGAAGCTGGAAGAGAGTTCCACAAGCAAGAAGTGTAAGTGAAGAAACTTATCAGAAAACATAGTTGTATCTAACAATTTTAACTGTAAGATGAGAAGACCTTGCCAACAATATAGTACTGCACTTAAATTTGTAAAGTCAAGGTACCATGAAATTTGGACTATTAGTATTACATTAAAAAAAGAATTTTCAGCTTGATTACCATTTACCTGGTCTTGGGAGAAAACTACGGTCTGAATAAAACAGTGAACTAAATGGAATTGATAAGCACACAGTGTTGATAATTATAGTGACAAAGAATGAATTTAAAGAAAACTTAATAACTAATAATTTAAATAATATAGCCTCGCCTATTATCGTTATAGATCTACCTTCAATAAGTAATTACATTCAATCTAAATATAATTAAAAGTAAATAGAATAAAAACAATATATCAATTATGTTGATCCGACTGATCAATGAGCTCCGAAGTGTACTTTTCAAAATATAGTGAAAGTGAAAGTAGCGATTGTTTATTCTATTTAGTCATGTCACTGTCTAGCTCTAGGACTGGGTGCAGTGCCGGATTTGCCTATAGGTTTATCAGGCTGAAGCCTAGGGCCTCAAAATCTAGGAGTCCTCCAGCCAAGGTGTATAATTCTTTTAACACTGTCATAGGCCTTTCTTACACATGCTATCATAACGCATTGTAGACATTAAATAACCCTTCAGTGATTTTAAGCATACGCCATCATCTTTGTTTTTACTCAAATTGTTTAATCTAACACTCTTTCATTTTCCTCTAGTCATCAGAATTGCGGATTTGGTGGTGCCTCACAAGTGAAATAGCTTAGGGCTTCTCTTCATCTAAATTTGGTTCTACCTCCAATTTCAAACACTCTTTAAATAATATAGCCCTGCCTATAATCATTATAGATCTGCCTTCAATAAGCAATTACATTCAATCTAAATATAATTAAAAGTAAATAGAATAAAAACAATAGCTCAATTATAGTGATTCGATTGATTGATGAGGCCTGAGATGTACTTGTCAAAATATTGTGATAGCGAAAGTAGTGATTGCTTATTCTATTTAGTGAAGTCATTGTCTCGCTCCAGGACCAGCTGCAGTGCCAGATTTACCTATAGGCTTAGCATGCTGAAACCTAGGGCCTCAAAATCTAGGAGTCCTCCAGCCAAGGTGTATAATACTTTTGACACTGTCATGGGCCCTTCTTACACATGCTGTCATAACGCATTGTAGACTCTAAATAAGCCTTCAGCAATTTTAAACACCCACCATCATCCTCAGTTTTATTCAAATTGTTTAATTTAACACTCTTCCATTTTCCTCTACTTGTGAGAACAGGGGATTTGGAGGTGGGGGTCTCACAAGTGGAATAGCCTACAGCCTCTCTTCATCTAAATCTGGCCCTGACCAGGTGCCCAGTAAACAATAGTCATGCCAAATTTTCTTTAAAGTTAGTTTTTGAATACTCACAACTGACTTAAGTCTAATCAAAACTACTTGTACATTCAAAATTACGTATGCAGAATTCCAGAATTATAATCGTTGCTGTTTTAAATTGATACCAAAAGGCGCCATCAGGACTTGTGCTGCCATGAGAGAAAGCTGAGTCATAGCAGGTTAGTAGAAGCAAAGACAAAAGCAATAAGTAAAGTGATCACTAATGTCCCCACTCCTTTTTTGTCAACTCAAAACAGTGTTTATCAAATATCATTACAAAAGATCATTTTGTCTAGATATCAGCTCAACTAATCCATCATAAATTTAGTGTCTCTAGAGAATGTGTGTCCAAGTGTAAAGCCAATCACCTTTGCTTATTGTTCACAAAACATCTACATACCACTGTATTGTCTAAACGGTGTTTAATTTGATTATTGATAAATAAAACACTTGTGTTGAAGAGAAGGGTTCATAGCTCATCTGATAAAGAGGTTGATTCAAGTTCAAGCCTATGAATTAAACAGATCATACATTCTTATTATTGTACATTGATTCATTTAAACCATTTTCTACATCTTTGATGTCCTTGCCACCACATTTCAGCTGCTGTACCCACTGGTCTTTATTTCTGAGACATTTTTTATTTTATTATACATTGATTCTTATCATTTTTATGTTTATTACAATGTTTTCATTGTGCTTGCCACCATTTCTCAGGTGTCTGTCACATTCAACAATTTATCAGAAATGCCAAACAAACTTTATTTGATCCACATGGGTTTGTTATTCCGCTTGGGAATAGCAGGTGCTATAAGATTGGATGTGTGGTGGGTGTAATGGATAACAGCTCAAAATTAGAAGTCAAAGAGCTGAGTTTTAATTTCAGTTGGATTTGTTATATTCACTTATGCACAAATACACTTGGGAAAGGTATGAATCCACCTCTTCTCCCCCAGCTATGGGTTAATTAGTAGAATTTTATCAGTAAATCATTATCACCTCCCAAAAATTCTCACATTTTAAAAATATTTTCCGGTTTTAAAATAACCTGAAAAGGGTTGATAAGCCATAAAAAACAAATCCCTCAATTGATATGTTATTTCCATTTCCCTTCCTGTGGCCAGGTATTGAACTCACAATTCTTTGGGTCAAGTCACATTTGAATTACTTCAACCAACTGGGCCAGTGTTGAATTTTTGAGACTCATAAACCGAATGTCTCAGCACATTTTTTTACCAGTGCTCATTATTATCATTATTATCAGTTAATTATTGTTATTATTGTTTTTCTCTAACTCTGTATTACTGGTTCCCATATTGTATTCATTTCTATGCTTGGCTGGCTTAGATTTTTGTGGCCTAGCATATTCATTGATTCTTTGAGTTTTCATATTTTCCAGTGATGTTCTCTATTATTTCCAATGTATATCACATGAAGGTTGTCGCATACAATGGTCGAAACCTTGTAAATATGATAATACAGATAAGGACAATAGTCTGAACAATGTAAATAGTTACAATGCCTCATCTCAGCAATATAGACAGATGGTATGTAGGAAGTTGAAAAGTTCTTCTTCAGGGAAAAAAGAATAAATTAATTAATAAAATAAATAAAAAATAATCAAAAATAGAAAATATTAAGGAAATAAATGAAAAATAAGAGCAAAAATTAAAACTTTATATTATATTTATATTACACTATGACCAAGAATGAACAGATACATTGACAGAATTTCCATAAGAGAGCATAGAAAAAAAAAAAAAAAAAAAACATCACCAGTTTTGGAACTTGAGATTTTTTTTTTGCGTTCTTGAATTTTTGCTGATATCAAACATTTTTTCTCAGTAGTTCTTCAGATTATATCAAACAGAAATCAAACAAACTGATAGTTTTTTTAAAACTCAACACCTTTCCACTGACATCAAAATTCAACTAGCTCTCTTTTTTTTTTAAGTGCTCTTTCTGGCAATATAAAAAAAAAGGTAACATGTCAGATTTTCTGAAAATTGTTGATATATAAAAATTTTTATATCATTTTCCCATATCATTTTTTCAATAACTGTAAAACTTTTAATTGATAACATATCAGCTCATAATATTTATCCTATTTTCCAAAAATATCTTTCTCATGATATCACACAAATATCAAAGTAAATCTCATATCGAACACCAGTCATTAATGTCTTGTTATATATTTAATGTTGTTTTGATTTCAATTTTTACTCTTTATTATTTTTTATTTTACAGGTGTTCAAAACATTCAGTTACCACCCCGGAATGAAGAATTTGACAAAGCTTTTCATAGTTTTCTGCACAAATCAGAATACCGAGGAGCAGTTGTGGGTGTAATGCAGAGAGGCAAACTTTTATATGCTCAGGGTTATGGGACAAGGAAGGAAAGACACAAGATCACTCCCGAGATGTTGTTCCCCACATCAAATATCTCTAATGCATTGACTGCCGTGGCAATTCTGAAGCTTGTAGAAGATAACAAACTAAACCTGACAGACAAGGTGTTTGGTCCGTATGGAATTCTTAATCATTTACAACCTTGGAGCACTTTCCGCACAGACAGACGCTTGTATGAGATCACAGTTGACAATCTCCTCCGCCACTCTGCAGGCTGGAATCCAAATATTGCCCCCATGTTTGACCCACTTCTTAATGAGGTTTACCTCTCAAGTGGTTACAGGGTACCAAATATCAGTGCCATTATGAAACTTAAAAGAAAAGCCCAACCAAAGGATATCCTCCGCTATGTGATGTCATTACCCTTGCAATACCCTCCAGGTACTCAGTCGATTCATTCTAGTCTTGGCTATGTCATCTTGGCACAGATTATAGAGAAAAGACAAGACTATGATTTTGAGAATTATATCAGGCAGACCATTCTGGAACCATGTGGAATGTGGAACACAAAGATTAGTAAGCAGAATAAAAGTAACAAGAAAGAGAAAGGAATCGTAAAACGTAAGGCTATTGAAGAATTTGATCCGGCCGAGTCTTTGCATATGGAAGCTGAATTAATGACTCCAACACTTGGATGGTATTCAAATGTTTACGATATAATGCGATTTATGCGATGCTTGGACCATTCTGGAGATTACCATTTACTGACAGAATCTTCAGTTATAAATCTTATGAAAAAACCTTCCCTTATGAGTGATGATGATGTTGAAACATGGATGGGTGCTGGTTTCACCATTAACAAACAAGGAAGAATCTGGCAGGAAAATGATATCATAATTGATAACTTACTCTTTTATCACAAAGGTTTGATCCAGTCTATCAAGGGCAACCGTAACCCAAATGATCGCTCAGCTGATTCAATCTTAATTTTGCTTGTCGGTCAAAAGACCAAAACTTTAAACGCTCGGCTATTTTTTGACTTTGTTCGGAACTGGCCCTTACAGAATCCAGATTATTTCAACTATGACCTTTCAGACGTCAAAATTGGCGAAAGGGGAAAGAATGAACATATTGTAAAGTTTAAAATGCCTGAAGGTCATATTTCTGCATACATAAGTGCTATTCGAGAGCAAGACTTTAAATTGAAATGGATTAGTGCCTATGAACAGAACCGAGAGACATACTTTGCCGTGATTGCACAGAGTAATCCAGGCCAGCAACCCGATGACTTCTATTTCCATCACGGTTTAGATGAAGAAGGCTTACTTCACTACAAACAATCATATTTCAAGAAGCAAACCTACTTAGCACTTTTGCAAAGCTATGTTAGTTTATCCTACCTTGATAGACACCGTTACGCTGCCCTGTTCAACAAAGAAAAGGAAGAGCCTGTTGATATAAAGTATGGAATCCGACAGTATTCTCAGTGTTACAAACTGTTTACTCACGTCTATCAAGAGAAAGATTTTGTACCCCGTGTTCAAAGTTTTGTCCACATCAATCAAGAACCTCAGGTTTGTTTCATCTTAGAGAAGAAGCCACTGAAAGACTACAAAGCCTACATGGATATTTGTTTGAAAGACTTGCACCTGAATACAGCAACTAATGCCAAAGCTGGAAGAGTCATGACATATTTGGATTCTTCTAGCAGATATAAGAAACCAAGATTTTCAACCATTTTTCGGAAGGACAGCACAAAGGAGGGTGCTTTCAAGTCAAATGTAGATCTGGAAAAACTTGAACATGAAATTACTGATGATTATGAGAATGGGAAATATCTTCCAAAATTGATAATAGGTTATACAGCAAAAAAAGAAAATCTACAGTTTGCTATATACTCTGAAAGAAATATCTAGGTGAAAAAAAGTAACATCTAAATGAAAGGAGGATGCCGAGAGAAATATATTGGTCAAAAGGTAAAGAGAAAGAAAATAAATGAAAAAGAAAAGCTGTATGTTGAACGAAGATAATTTTATTCATTTTCAATAAACCAAAAAAAAAAAAAAAACAATGCCGAAAACAAATATTTTTCTAAGACTGGCATATCAAAAGAGGGAGAAAACTTTTGACTTTAGCTTGTCTGTTGGGAAATTTCTGACAACTTGAACAGAAAATCATTTTTTTTAATAATTGTCTTTATTGAAAAAAAAAAAAAAATTACTGTTTCAGATTTTTCTTTAAGAATAAATATGAGAGAAAAATTACTCAAATTTCAACAGAAATATGATTATCAAAAATAAAAGAACTGAGAAAAATGAAATAATAATTACCAGACTCAAATTATTGTTATCAATATTCTCATTATCAAAATTAACAATCATATTATAATTTTGTTTATTCCTACGTTCCTTAGTTAGCATGTACGTCACACTCTACCCATACCACATAAATAAGGGTCTATTCTATTTTGATTGTGAGCTAAGACAGAAAAGACATATCAGAAATGCTGTTTGGTTCAGTGAAAAAAAAAAAAAAATGGAAAAAAATTAGAGGAAGTGATAACACTCATGTGTTTAACATCTGTTTCCATGAAACTGAAAACTTTGTCAATTTTCAATCTTTTTCATTTCTACCCTCTTTAAACAATGACCTGCATTCATATTCATAATTGTTATTGCAATATTCTGTTAAAGTTTTTAACTTCATATATATATATATATATATATATATATATATATATGTATGTATGTATGTATGTATGTGCTACTAGTAAATATAAATAATATGAAATAGATGATTTAATATAAAAAACACTATTCACAAGTTTGGGGAATTTAATTATTAAAAAATTGGTTACTATAATCAATAGATTTCATTGTCACTTTCAAAATAGTCTTGTTGGGCATTTATGTGGGGATTTGAGTAGATCTGCTAAGTTCTCAAGTGTGACTTCAATTCTGGATCTCTTCAGTCAGGACAAAATTTCAGATGAATTTCATCTTTGAAAAAA
This sequence comes from Acanthosepion esculentum, assembly GCA_964036315.1. Lineage (NCBI taxonomy): Eukaryota > Metazoa > Mollusca > Cephalopoda > Sepiida > Sepiidae > Acanthosepion > Acanthosepion esculentum. The sequence goes on from OZ038494.1 coordinate 6,349,373, forward strand.
AGTTGCAAGAGATTAAGTCAGAAGAGTGGAAACGGGCAATTATTGCCATTTTTTTGGAAACCACAAACTGTCAAACAATTATTTCAGATGGAGATGAAAAATCACCAAACCGTAGAAAAATAAAAAGAATCCAAGCATGTGACCTTTCAACTCTCCTGCTATTTGCATCATACTTGACAAATCATAGCAGCAGAAGTTCACTTTATTTGGTTTATATATATTGTTCAAATTTCTCAAACTTTTACATAGTATCTCTTCTATCATACATACTGATTGGGGATATTTAACAGTTATATTGGCTTATAATAAATTCTTACGATTTAAAGCATTTTACTTAGAAGGTATCCATTTTCAATACTCCAAAATTTAATCTTTTCTCCAATACGCTTCCATAGTATGTATGTATGTATATATATATATATATATATGAAAAATTTCTGAGTTAACCTGTAGAAAAAGACAATATTTATAAATTTATTTCACTTTTGCCTTGAAAAAGTCCACATTGAACGAAATGTTTTCCTATTGTCTTTTACACACACACACACACATGTGTGTGTGTGTGTGTATTAGAAACTGACAGAATGATAGGATAACAAATGAATATACATTATCATTTGAATCCTGCATAGACAAACTAGAATTATGTTACACATATACACATGAATTATACACAGGAGTGAACACTGCTTGATAAGACAGCTGCATGTGAGATCTGCTTAGCCAATGAAAAAAAACATAAAAATTTAAAAAATACCAGAATTTTTTCTTTCTTTTTCTCCTCCATATTTCATTCTCTGATGAAGCTTTAATAAAAGCTAAACATGTTAGGTTTATAAACATTTCCTATTTGTTCCTTATCATATATATATATATATATATATATATATATATAATTCCAACTAAGGATGTGTTGAACAGCTTGTCACTACTATAGGTTTCATGCATGCAAAATGTGCAACCTTCTTCAGACACACTATATATATTATATATATATATATATATATATATATATATATATAGTAAGAACTCTTCAAACATGTGCCCTTCTGTCACCAGTAGTTTCATGCTGTTCACAATCTTCAGTGAAGGATGAGAAACAATACAAAAGGGATGGCAAACTAACAGAAGGGGAGGTATATTTAGAGGGGAGTAAAAGGAAAAGGCAGAATTATACCACAAGCCAATTATATAATTATGTTATTAAAGTCATTAGTATGAATAGTCATTTGTATTGTACAATGGAATCAATCAGAAATGGAAACTTAATAAAATTACATTTATATTTTAAAAAATGTTAATGTGTCAAATTTTGGTTGAATCTGTAATTGTAATAATCTGGTGATAATACAACAACTTCTACAAATGCTTCTGCTTTGGTGCCAACTGACAAAAATATTCTGTAAAACAAAAAGAAAATGTTGAAATAATTCTTGCACAGAAAGGCAGATTTTCTTTCCAATTAAACATATATAAAATGCTTATAAAATATGCAGGGTTTGTAAATACTCCTAACGACCTTGTTACTTACAACTTGTTACTTTTCAGTATTCTTTCATTGTATTATTTTTTTATTTCTTCTGGACATATTCTTTGTGTACCTGTGCCTTTTGCACAACTTGTCTTCAAGGCAGAGCCATTTGGATGGAAATTTTGATTCTGAAAAGGTTTGTGAAGCAATATACACATTTCAGTTAATACATACAGTCAACTGACAAGTGTCATCATTTACTTGTAAGAATTAAACTGTGTGTGTGTGTGTGTGTGTGTGTGTGTGTGTGTGTGTGTGTGTGTGTGTGTGTGTGTATTTATAAACACATTTGTGAAGGTTGAAGAGAATGTATTTGGCAAAATGTTGTATTAAAAACAACAAAAATGGAGACAACAGTTTCAATATGTGGAATAATAAAAACATTTAATTTTAGAACTTTAAAAATTCAATTATAAGTTTTCATCCAACCTAAAAAGCTAAAGAAATTATGCATGACCTGCAATCAGTTTTTCAGATGTTTTTTTTTATATATCTATATAATACCAAAAAAGCTGAGCTGCAAGAGAGATGCTTCTGGACAAATGGTTGGGGACTTCTATGTCATGCAGAGTTATCCACCAAAATCAAATTCATGTGAATGGCCTTATCAAACTGTCTTTGATTCACAGGGTGGGAATAGGAAGAAAAGTTGACAATCTCGATGCGAGTGGGTGATGCTGCTGACGACCAAAAAATATGATTTTGTATGTTTGAATGCAACTTTTAAGTAGCAGAAATGGTGCATTGTAGACTAGGGTTTTAAGGAACCCCTAAAATGAATTAACTTAAAGAATACAAAAATAAATAAATAAATAAAGGAATATGGATGATTTACAACTCACTGATAATACTGTGGAGGTCTGCTTTCTTGTGCATCCGAATTATTTTTCAGGGATATTAAAATAATGCACTGTTGCCAGAAGCAGTGGCTTAAAGAAGGTCTATAATGTACTAACCCCCCCCCCCCAAAAAAAAACAAGTGGGGTGCAGCTGAATAATATTGTGAAATTCATGTTTGTGTACAACTAAAAAACAGAGGAGAAAAAAAATCTTTTAAGGGAGAGAAATATTAAACAACAATTATAGAATGCTATCCCTTAACTAATTTCTGAAATGAGCAGGGGTATTATATATATATATATAAATAAATCTTTATCATTGAAAAAAATGTTTTTAGATGATACTCATATTTGAGTAGATGTTCCATTTATTCTTTTAAGAAAATATATTTATTTTCATCTACTGGTCTGAATATGAGAAAACTTTATAAAATCTCCTAAGCTGGCCAAGCATAGACATGAATACAACATGGAAACCAGTAATACAGAGAGCTTGAGAAAAACAATAACAAAAATTGTAATATGAGCTTTGGTTAAAAAAAAAAAAAAAAACAGTTACTGAGACATTAGGTTTATAAGTCCCAAAAATTCATACACTGATGTCCCCAAGTACACATGACCCAGAATAAAAGTCTTGCTTGAAGTAACCCAGTGACTTGACGCAAAGAGTTGTGAGTTCAATACCTGGCCACAGCAGAGGGAACAAAAATTTGGAGAGTTGAGTTACTAAAGGGAAATAACTGAAACTGAGATATCCAGAAAAGGCATGACACGTGGAACAAGAACACTACCACTGTGGACTAAATAAAGAGTTCGGTTTGAAATTCCAATGTATATCATCTGAAGAAGGCCAAAGTGTACAATGGCCAAAACATTTTGAATATGACCACAAAGATGAGGACAAGAATTCAAACAATGTAAATAGTATAAATAGTTAAAATAGCTCATCTCAGGAATAGAGACAGATGTCAGTGGTGACACCAGAGGTTGGGCTTAGCATGAGTCAGTCAACATTCAAGTAAATTTATTTCAAAGCAAGAAAAATCTTGTAGTGCATTGTTTTCATTCTCGACTTCAGATGGATCCAAAATTAATTGTTTTAATATTGACTGAAATACATTTTCTTAAAATTTTTCAAGCAAGAAAGAAAAAAAACAAAGAAAAAGTAAATAATTAAAAAAAGAATGAAATAAAATTAATGTGCCTAGTTGGGCTGCAATGATCTGAGCCCTATCTGAGCTGGAGACATATTTAATAGGTAATGCATTTCTTACTTTAATTTTATAAATAATCTTTTAAAATCTTGTACGCCCTGTTTTTCAAAGAACATTTTTATTTCAACTTATTGTTTTCAAGTGTCATTTTAAATGATTTATTCTATCAATCAACTGAAAATAGGCAAATTAAATTTGGCCTGACTTAAGTCAGTGAAAATTAAAGACAGTGGCAGCTTTAACTCGTTGACTGGAGTGTTGGGGTGAGGAGCATGACTGGGGTAGTGCTGAGGAAATATGATATCAATCAGCAGTAATGATCATAAACACAATAAATTAAACTAAAAATTCACACACTAACGCATAGACATATATACAAACACACACTCGCGATAGATACAAACTTTTTAAAAAAACAAAAAACATATCTGGCTAGAAATTTAAAAAAATTATATGTTTTAGTTAGAGTAAGGGAATCATTTTAGTTATATGAATAGTATATTTTGTTAAAGATTGTAATCAGCCCGACAAACATTGATGACCTAGAGTCACTACTGGCAGATGTTAAAAAATCATTTTTTAAAAAAATAACATTTAAGTGGTAAAAATCTTTCAAATTAATAAATAAAAAAATTCATTACTCCTATATGAAAATCTGTATAAAGAAAATCTAGGTATCAAAAAATATCTCATAATACATACATATTTTACATAATGCACAGAAAGAAGCATAATCTTGGAAGGTGCAAATTCAATGACAATCTTTTTTTCTATCATAATTTCCTTTCAAGGGGTGACACAAATTTTAAGTTTGTGATCAAACAGAACTGAATAAAGAAATAAAAGAACAAAAGCTAAAAAATAGTGAAACAAAACTAATAATTTCTAAGTTAGTTTTATTTGCTTAAGCACAAGATCTCCTCTTTCAAGACATTTGTTCTCTCATATACAAAGATGTCTTCTCTTTCCTCAATTATAAAAATGCATTATGATAAATAGTCAGTTCATATCGTCTGTAATTTTGAAAAGAGCCTCATTCCAAGAGTTATTTGCACAATTGAATTCATTCTTTTTATTTATATTGTTTCCATAATATTTTGGCCAATTCATTCTAACCTTTTGAGATGAGGTCAAGCTTAACTGGTAACATGTAACCCAGTACATCTAAACCAGATCCCCAATTAGCTTTTCTGCTGGTGAGGAGGGTGATGTTACCCCACAGGACAAAAATCAAGATCTGTCAAAGAGTGGATAAGCTTCTTATAGGAGCCAATGGTCAACACACACACACATATCTGCAGAGACAGGTGCATGGCTGCACATACACAAATGCACACGCAAACACAAAAAATACAAGAAAAAAAACTTACTCCAATGTTAAATGTATATAAAAGGGAAATTGCTGATATTCCCTGAAGAGTGAATGGACAGATTTGTATACAAAGGTCTGGAGCCGGGATACTGAAGGTAACATCAATCAGCTAAGTGACAAACTTATACACACATTAATTTTATTTATATATATATATATATATATATATATATATAGTTGGATTGGTGTGTGTTTGTGACCCTGAGTTTTATGCTATTAAAACAGCATTAAAAAAAAAAAAAAAAAAAATTAAAAATTAGCAATTTTACCTACCATTGTATTACACAAACCCCATCATTAAAAGAAAGACTGATAGAAGATGTGTGAACGCGTGTGCATATGTATATACACGTGTGCAAGAAAACATTATTCGGCAAACAAAATAGACAAACTGTCTGCGCAATGATGACACCACAATTGACAAAAGATGTTCGCTACACAATCCAACACTGAATACAGCGACCAATTATGTACGTATGTACGCAACAACACATGAATGCGCATATATGCCCAGTCCCACACTGTTTGTATGTGTGCATGTTTGGATGAGCTCCAGTGAGAGAGTGTGCGTGTATGTATGTTTGGGTACGTACGAGTGGCGTTCTGATGACAATTTTTCCTCCCACTACCATAAAAACACCGATATACGCAACCATTTATAAATCCAAAATTTAAGAAATTATTCAGTTTGTCTGACGATCACAAGTAGCGTGAAACCCAGGCTCACAAACTCACACCCATCCAACTAAATATGTTAGCTCTATCACTGATTTTGAGTGCTTTCCAATAAGTACCGCGCATATATATAAACAATATATATAAAAAATTGCATATATATGTGTGTGTGTGTGTGTGTGTGTGTGATAAAATATAGTTTTAAAGGTATGCTATATTTATGGGTTAAAGTGTTCAATATCAGTTATAATGTGTATATGTTTTGTCAACACCCAGATGTGACCGTCTGTTTCATGCTAAACACAATCGTCGTCATCATCATCACTTTGATTGTTATTTTTAGTGGATACTCATATTTGAGTAGACACTGTTCATTTATTAAACAGTACATGTATTCATTTTTGTCTACTGGCTTAAATGTTCATGAAATTTTATTAAAGAAAAATTTGCACTTTCCATCATGACTTTCTTAAAAATAAAAATTTTTCTTTAATAAGATTTCTTAAACATTTAAGCCAGTAGACAAAAATGAATACATATACTGTTTAATAAATAAACTATATCTACTCAAATATCTTGGAAGTCTCTTGACAGAGGATGATAAGTGCGACACCAAGATTTGTAGATGTATTGGGATGGCCAAGGACACATTCCAAAAGCTGAGCAGAGTATTGCGAGACAGCAGGATTTTTTTGGTAACAAAGAAAAGAATACTGAGCTGTTACGTGACATCTGTTCTTCTTTATGGCAGCGAATGTTGTATGATTTCCTCAAAGATGAAGAGACACGAGGCGACGGAGAGGTGGTGGACGCTAAGGATATCATAGACCAAGCGTGTGAGCAATGATGAGGTCTTGGAGAGGTTGCAAACGAGGAGGAGGCTTATACAGGGTAACCCCAAAAAACTGGAATTTTTGAAGTGCGTATTGCCAGACATGAGCAAGTGGCAACACTGTGAGACAGTGACCTTGAGCAAGTAAACATTTCGCCATTTTAGCAACGAGAATGAAATTCACAGTATCCCAGCTGAGGTGTTGCAGCCGTCAATGAGGAATCTCAACAGCAGATTTCAAGAATGCATTTGTACAGGAGGACGCCATCTACAGGACGTAATTTTAAAAAAATGAAAATTCCATCATTGTTTCTTAAATGGCATGTTTTAAGGTTTCAATTACTATGAATTAAATATTTTTCTTCCATCACTCTTGGTTTTATTGGATTGTTAAAAGTTCCCGTTTTTTGGGTCACCCTATACTTAATATCAGGAAGAGGCATCTGAAGTTTCTGGGACAGATAATGAGGAAGGAGGGCCTGAAAAATCTGATACTTACGGATCAAATAGAGGGAAAGAGAGACAAGGAAATATAACACATGACACACCTGGCAAACTTAAGCAAGTGGATAACAGAATGTAGTCTGGGGGAGGAAGCAGAGGGAAGGAACTTGTTGAGAGTTGCAAGGGATAGAGGAAGGTGGAGAGCCATGATTGCCTACGTCCTGTAAGGACATGGCACATAGAAAGAAAGTCTACTCAAATATGACTATCCACTAAAAATAATGCTTAATGGGATAAAGAATCTGTTAGATTAATAAAAATCCATTACTTTCTTTAGAAAGATATATATATATATATATATATATATACACACACACACACACACACACTATTTACATTATTTGGACTATTGTCCTCATATTTATTACAACGTTTCGACCGTTATACACTCCAGGCTTCTTCAGGTGGTTAGAATATTGAACTGAACCCTTTATTTCAATTCAGTTCAACATTCCAACCACCTGAAGAAGGCCGGAGCATACAACGCCCAAAATGTAATAAATATAGTGACAAAGATACCTCATCTCATATATATATATATATATATATGTATGTACATGTATATAAATAAGGCTAGGGTGGAGTTTCAAGGATTGAATGGCAACTTTCCTAGAGATGGTGTCTTGATAACAATATTTAGTAGACTTCGACTACTGTGAGTGTCCGAGTTGGCCGTTAGGAAGAGTATCCTGCCTTATAAAACTTTCCTTCAAATTATTATGACAAGTCTCAGTATGTGGACAGGTATATGTGGAGAGGTAAACAGAGATCTTCTGTCAGGCAGGACCCACTATGCTTTGTGTGAGATTAAGCCTGGTCCTGCCTCAACCAAAAAAATATGGCTAAGATGATGATTCTACAGCCTTCCTCAAGCATACTCTCTATATAGAAATAAAGAATTCAATACATTCACATCAACACTTGTAATATAGGTTATTCTATTTTCTGAAACATGGCAATTAAAACCTCATTCCATTGCACTGAAAGCATTATAATTAAAAAAAAAAAATCAAAAAGTAGAAAATTCAAGGGAGATAACTTTTATATTTGGAAAGTATTTTTTAAAAATTATATATCACTTTAAAATTAAAATATCAGCAAAAGGAAGAGCCCAAGATGTGAACTACAAATTGAAGAGACCCACATCAAGTACAAATATTTAAATATGTAGGAAGTATTTTAACAGAGGATGGAAAATGTGGTACCGAAATCCAAAGTACACATTGGGACAGCAAAAGATGCCTTCCTAAAGCTAAGCAAAGTTGTTGTGGGTTGATTCAAATCTCAGCAAAACAGTAAAGTTTCATTAGAAACAAAAAAAAAAAAAGAGTACTGAACTGTTATGTAATATTGGTACTCTTATATGGCAGTGAATGATGGACCATCCCATCGCAGATGAAAGATAAACTTAAGGCAACAGAAATGTGGTTCTACAGAAGGATACTGAGAATCCCATAGACAAAATGTGTGTAATAAGAAAGCTTTAAGAAAAACAAATGAAAAGAACACTTATGCTTGAAATCAAAGAGAGACAACTGAAATTTCTAGGGCACATAATGAGGAAAGAGGGCTTAGAGAATTTGACACTCACAGGGCAGAACTGAAGGCAAGAGGAACAGTAGAATGAAGCATATAACCTACCTAACAAGCTCTTGGTTAGCAGAATATGACTTGGGGAGATAGCAAAAAGACAAAACTTACTAATAACTACAAGGGATAGGAAGTTGTGGAGACCCATGATAATCTACGTCCTGAAGGGACATGGCGCAGTGAGGAAGATTACTTAAAAATTACACCTTTTAATTGAATTGTTTATTTACGATAATGAATGATATTTTTTAATGGGATTATTATTTAATGTTGAAATCCGTTAAAGGCAATACAATACTTCATCTTAGAAAATATATATATATATATATATATATATATATATACAAGTTTAGGATTGGTATATACGGAGTGAAATCCAATAACCAACAATTAATATTCTTTAAAGAGTGTGTATATATCTAAATACGTCCAAGCGCTTAACATGCCGTTGTTCGAATGATTTCACGTGAGAGGCGACTAACATGTTGAAATGAAACGAAAAATGTATACATCTCTGTCTGGGATTCTGAATACAACTTTCAACTTAATTTCAATGAAAATATAAATTAAATAGCATATATATCTTTTATTTTTATTTTTATATTTTTTTCCTTGGTAATTCTACAATTTAAAACTTAATAGAGATCTGATTTAGATTTCTAAATAGGTAATTTTAATTTTTTAATTTTTTACTTTTAATTTTAATTTCAAATTTTATAAATCTTTTAATATCTAGATAACCTTGCTTAGTTGTCAAATTTTTCGAATCATCCTATACTTGTTTTTTGATTGGCCACTCTAGCTTATGTAACAGCGTTTACTCTTAGCTAAGGATCGTTGATTAATTTGAAACTTTTAAAACCATTTATTCTATATTCTATATTATCACTTGACAAGACACAAGAAGTGTTGAAACAAAATGGCTACTTTTGTCGTGATTTTATAACATATTTATGTTGTAATATTCAAATAAATAATTATATATATATATATATATATATATATATATATATATATATATAGTATGGATAAAACCAAAATACTGAACACCAATATTCGTAAATGAAGCTTGGAGTCATTAATTTCTGGAAAAAAAAGAAAGCGAAGTGGGGGGAGGGTATTAATTTTCCGTTAATAATGAAACTGCAATTGAATTGACAGTTTTTTAATGATACATTTTAAAAAGCGCTATTCAAATATAAAAGTTGTCTCCCTTTAATTTCCCACCTTTTGAATTTTCATTGAAGCCATTTTTCAGGCAAATGAAATTCACTGCTATGAACCTAACCCAAAATTTAATCATAGTTTACACAATTTCTTTAACTTGCGTATCTTGCATAAGTTAAAACATATGTATTTAAATGCCATATGACTTTTGTTTATTAGCAGTAACACCATATGAAATTCTTTGCTCAACAAATAAAGAATTATTTTTTTTTTATTGAATGATTTGTTTTCTATGGCTTGTCAACCTTTTGCAGGTTATTTAAAGCCAGAAAATATTTTTAGATTGTAAAAATTGGGTGGGGAGAGATAATGATTCAGCAGTAAAAGTCTTATCAACCCCCAGCTGGAGGGAGAAGAGATGGATTTATACCTTCCCCAAGAGTATTTGTGTGAAAGTGAATATAACAAAACCAACTGGAATCGGAACATGGCTCTCTGATTAACAATTCCAAGCCATTATCCATTACACCACTCACATATCCAAGCTTACAACACATGACACATGATATTACCAAGCAGTCATCTATCTAGGTACTGACCAGGCTTGATATTGCTTAACTTTGGTGACGATACAGGACCTGGTGATTCAATGTGATGTGGTCATAATATAATAAAAAATTGGAAATATTCCTGGATACAAGTTACTATCTGAAGTACCTATATTTTAGTTTTGTTCAAGATTTTTTATAATGATAGTAAAACAATCCTTTAGTAATGATGGCAAGCGGATCTGCTAGACAAAATGAAGCAGAATTAAAATAATTCCAAACTGAAACAATGGTGATATGTGTTGAATGTTGATCAAAACCAGTGATCGAAATTTAGGGAATATTTTCATTCATCTTGATAATTGGCTGGGAGAGTGTTGTCTTGGAGAATGGTGAAATGAGTGTCACATCCATTTTTTTTTCTTATTACTATTATATGAGTATGTTGATCCAAGCACTTAACCTGAAATATTAATAATTTGACAACATTTTGTTTTTAACAAATAAATAGACTCAAACTTCGATTTATATTTTTCAGGTGGTATTGTAACATTGATAATGTTTCAGCCATTGTACCCTCTGGCCTTCTTTAGGTGATATTTTTTTGAATTTCAAACCAAACCCAAAATAATTGATCTGTATGTTGGTGTTTCTGAAGATTGGCTTGATGATATTTGTGTAGGCATTCTTCCCACGTTTAGTTCTTGAAATTGGGTGACCATAGAACATTCACATTCCTGGGTCACTCAGTGAAGTCACTGAGAATTTGTTCCATTTCCTCCACCCACTGCTTGCATATATTGTGACAGAGATTAGTAAAGGTGACAAGATGAGGACAACAGTCACGGTAAATAGACTCAAACTTGTCTTGAAAAGAAAAATTAAAACTTTCACATTAAGTTGGAACAAAAATCAAGTGATAAATCCAAAATGAAGGCGATAAAATTAATAGTTTTAATAGATATAAGTCTGGAGTGAAATGAAAACTACATTTCTCATTGGCTAAAAATGATAACCACCATTCTGAATGTAAGTCTGTCTATGAAACTGTAGTTAAGATGCTGAAAGTAACACCAATGAGATTATACATATATATATATATATATATATATATATATATATATATTATACACACACACCACCTGTCAAAGAGAAACCAGCTTCACTAGTAGTTGTTGTTGTTGTTGCAAACTGCCAGAACATATTCCCCCACCCACACACAATTACAGAACTAACTCTAGTTTGCATGGCAAGATCCATAACCTCATGCTACTGCTTTCTTCACTCGTAAACTTGACTATCTACCAAAAGAATTGGAATTCTGATGACTCAGCTGACCACACCTGATATTTCAGGTAAATGGTGTATCACATCAGAAAGTAACTTTTCTCGTTTTGATTCAATAAGTTTTTACATGAATTTTTCCGTATTTTGAAATTATTGAAACTGTTGCTTAAACAAAGAGCAGCATTGCATGAAATGAAATAATTGAGAGTTTAAAAGTGACTTATCTGGAAAATAGACCGAATATGAAATAGCCAATGTCAATATACATTTTTTGCATTGTATTAATAACTTGAAGATAAAAGTTGTCATTCAGAAAAATTCACTTGGCAACTTCTTTGGTAAGACAAATGTCTTATGCTTCAAGGTCATTCAAACAAGACAATTACTCAATTTGCATTTTACTTTAACAAAGTATGCAGCTTCCACAAATTCAAAATGAAAAATGAATCTCACCAGACATGGAAAATAAATATTTCCACAGAAGATTAAATTTAAGATGAGGAAGAGTCATTGACCTGGTCAGTCCTCCTTAAATCCATTTTCATCTCCAGTGGTTATCTTGTATAAAAATGTTTCTTAAAGGACAAAATGTACCATGAAAAGACTTTTTTCAATTTGCCATAGTTTTTTTTATACCCTTAAAAACAATCACTTCTGTAGGTTTGTCTGGAATTCATCTTCCTGGTTTCAGAACTTTTTCTTAGGCTTATAAATAATAAACTATAGATGACTGGCCTTACTGCACAAGCAGTAAAGAACTGATTACTCTTGAAATACACTTCTAAGATTTCCTTAACATTGTGCAAAAGATAGTGCTGCAAAAATTTGCATCAACCTTATATACAAGGAAGTGATGAAAAGTTCTTGGTCTGCTTCACTTCCCAAAATTAGTCCAAATGAGTAAATATAAGGATATTTTTTAGGGGGAAAGGTTTTCCGCAAAAGATAGGAACCAATATTTATAGACTCAAGTGAAACAGTCAATTATAATTATAGGCCAACTAAAAGGAAAAGGAACACACACACACACACACATATATATAAAACCAAATCAAATAGGGGCCAATATTTATCAACACGAACAAAGTAGAAATCAATATTTACAGAAGCAAATAAAACATGGTCCAATATTTATAGAAGCAAAGTCCGTAATATCTTCAAAGTCTAATGTAAACCATAATACTATTCCGCCAGATCCTGACTGCCTGTGCCTACTCCAGATGTTGCCACCCTCACCTGATACTGTGAGGCAGACATCAGGTATGTTTTCATATTATTCCAAATGGATTCCTTTGTTTTCTAATAAAGTCTGTCTATTTATCAATACTAAATCTTTTCCGATAGATAAAGAAGCTTTGGGAACTTTTAACGAACTGAAAGAGGAATTGTGTTCTGCAAGGCTTTGCCCTTTCATGCCCAGATGTCAATTAAGCGACAATGATAAAATGCCTTGACCAAATTTTCAGCTGTTGTGGGTTGCTATCTTATGGTCACTCTGACAGAGGTGCATCCTTTATTAGCCAAGAATTAAAGCCCTACCTAACTCAAAAAGGAATAGCCACATGTCTACTCCATACCACCCAACAGGCAATTCTGTCTCCTTTATGAAAAATTTCACACACACACACACACAGAAGACACTCCAATTTTCACAATGGATGCTATAGTAATAGGAAAAAGGAATTTATTTGGTTCTAATTTATTTAAGGCTCATAGAACATTCATTTTAACATTATTCTCTCTTACCACAAAGATATTTTTATTTGAGAAATATGCCAAAATGGTATTTTACTGTCCAAAGTCTTGGGATAATCTGAATATTTTTTAACTCGTCCGTTTTTAAAAATACCAAATGCAGTTAGAAATTATCATTATAAACTATTTTTTCACTATATTTTAAGCAACAACATTGTTGCCAAATATCTACCTAATATTATTTTTGACGGGAAGATCTTAAGACGTTAGAACAAGAACTAATAAAAATAAATAAATAATCTTAAAAAAGAAAAGAAAAAAGTGTAGTGATTTTTTTTGTATATAAACAGAAAATTATCAGGATTTACAAATAAACGTCAGAAGTTATTGCCCCTTATTATGAATATAAGAGTTATTCCCCTTGTATTATTAAAAAAAGTGGACAAGCATTTCATTTTATTAATTTTAAATACTTTGTATTTGATGTCATATAAGCCTCTTGACACTTTTCACACTAAAACAGCTTAAAAAAAACACCCAAGTTTATATAGGAAGTTGAGATACATGGTAAACTAATGGATACTCAGACACTGTAGGCTAATAATACATATAATAAACTATAAGACTAAAGGTAAATGTGTACATGGGTTGAATGGAGAGAAATTTCTATGTCATTTACATTTTTGGAGATTAAGTGGGAAAAAAAAAAAACAGCAATAGGGTATATCCGGCTGTTGGTCTATATTAACAGTCATGTTTGGGATCAGTCAAAGTTTTGGTCCACTCTTGGCGGGAGACGGACATGTCGATCATGTGACTTTGAAGTATCCATTTGTATTGCCAGCCACCATACCAGTATGAGTAAATGGGCAAGAAGTTGGTAGGAGTACAAGTTGTAAGGGGTAAGTAGAAGTTGTTTGAAGTGTCACCTACCTACCTAATCAGACAAACAGGTGATGCTCTCAATAAAACATCTACATATAACGTGGGGAACATGGTTCACATTCATATTTCTTGACGTAGCATTTGTCATTCATCATGTAAACTTGTGAGCATGCAGCTACCCTACCCCGAATTTATGAGAGCAAGAATCAGAAAGCAACGTGGGATAATCATTGGCTGCTCAGTGGAGAGCTCAAACAAGGGTCATGTTGTATGTTTGCATAATGAACCAGAATGGAATTGGAACACGGCTCTCTGATTTCCAATTCTGAGCCATTATCTATTACAACACGTACATATCCAAGCTTACAGCACCTGGTATTTTGAAGTGGTCACCCATCTAGGTACTGACTAGTCTTGACGTTGCTTAACTTCAGGGATTGGATGAGAACTGGTGTTTCAACCATGCGCAGACATAGTACCAAAAAACAAATTGAAAGACCAGAAATAAAATAGAATACCTTTAAAATTTGAAGAACTGAATTTAGTAAATAAACTGAATTGTGACATAGGCACCTACTTATAGTCCCTAATGAAAAAATATATATATATGAATGAGAGAGAAAATTCTCAATTCATTTTTGTAAAAAAATAGAGGGTAATAAACAACCCCCACCAAATCAGACTGATAATTGATGATTATGAAGGCTTCATCACTTTTAAGGCTATTATTTATTAAATGATGCCAAAGTTAAGCAATAAAATGTTTAGAATAGTTTAACTGATTATTTGAACAGCATTTTTAAAATCATGACATTTTTGCTTTTACTTTGTTCAACATTTTGTCCTTTTGAAACTGTTTCGGCATTATGTCCATTCATCATTTTGTCAAACTATTTGACACTTTGTCCATTCATCATTTATTCCTTGACCTACTACCGTGTTCAGCTATGATTATATTGTGAAAAACATAAAATCAAAATCCTGAAAAGGACAGTTTATTGCATATCATTGGCAAGGATGGCTGGAGCAACAGTCAATAGCAAGCTAGAGATTAAGATGGCTGGCTAGCTGGAACTGCAGCTAATGGCTGGAGCCATAGGCTGGCTGTCGGCTGCTGGAACAGATACTATACTTTGATCCTAGTCATCTGGGCCACAGAACAGTTCTGTTGCTTTTGAGGCCTCAGGACAACACTTTCCAGCAACTACCAAGACTCAAAATTACTCAAGACAAAAAGATGAGATTGGTAATCTGAAAAGCTTTTGGAATGACAGATGAAGACATCAAATGCTGAATCAACAAAGCACGACATGATTTCAACACGCTGCAGCCAATCTGGAGATCAACAGCCATCTCACTTTGCAACAAGATCCAGATCTTCAACACCAACATCAAGTTGGTCCTACTTTACGGCTCAGAAACCTGACGGGTAACGAATACCAACACCCACAAACTTTACCATTTACCATCCGATGTCTCAGGAACATCCTCAATATCAGGTTTGCTGGAAGCCTTCTCGAACAACCAACTGTGGGACAGAACCAAACAAGCCCCAATCAAGATTAACATCAAGAAACAGAAATGGGGATGGATCTGCAAGCCTGCTTCTAGTGTCACCAAGCAGGCCCTTGACAGGAATCCATTAGGGAAGTGAAAAATGGGTTGACCAAAACAGACTTGACGAAGAAGTGTTGACATAGAGGTGAAGGCAGCCAGAAATGACATGGGCTGAGCTGAAGAGGATCATTCGGAACCACATCCATTGGAGAGGCGTTGTTACAGCCCTATGTTCCCCAAGGAATCAAGAAGCATAAAAAAAAAAATGACTCTTCTCAAAGGTTGTTTTTAAATTTATTGACAAAAGTTTTGTTTATTTATAAGTAAAAAGACTAAACTTGGAAATTTAAATTGATTAAAATTACTTTTAAAAAATAACCCTGAATTAAATTCTAATGTTCAAATGTAATCTTTTGGAAGTGGCGGTATTTTAGTCATACTTTATTACAATTTTAAAATATGCTTTGAATTTACAGGATCCCATCTGCCAATTTAATATTGCCCGTGAAAGTTTTTGAAACTTGACCAATTTCCTCTTTATGTTATCCCACAAATTATTGACATATCATTTGCATTGACCTCACCATATTACTGTTTAAAAAAAACAAAAACTAAGCTGATTGAGTAGTCTATTGTTTGACACTTTCATATTGAAACAAAAAACTGTATGTAGCTCAGACAAATATATCCGCACATGCCTGTCTGACATCAGATAAAGTTTTGAAGAATGGCAGTTTTTTTTGTTTTTTTTCATGAATGGAGTATAGCATGGTTAATGTGGCTCCAATCTGTCCCATTAATGCAGACAGACTTTCTGTCAGCATGTGGTATATAGTTCTATAACTAAGTAATAGCAACTATCAATCTCATGCTCTCAATCCCATTTCATAGTCTGTACCATTCTTTCTACAATTCCATTTGGTTGCAGATGATATGGTGGGGTTTTATATGGGAGATATCTAATTTTCCTTAACTAAGAACAGACTTTTGTCACAAAATTCTTAGGCATTATCTAACACTAATGTTTTCAGTACTTCATTCCTAGCAAATATTACCCATAATATTTGCCTTATTGTATTATTGTATCGTGAATGTAAACAACTTCAGGTCAGCCAGAAAACAAGTCAACCAAAATAAAATGCAATCCTGCACTGTTAATGTGTGAAGGGTCCATATGAACGCAAGACCAAGGTTCTACCTCCTTAGACCATGTCTATACTTTATTCTAGCCAAAACATTTATTTCAACACACTTTGGACATTTGTGTCTATGATTTTCAACATCGCATATATATCCAGGCCACAATGCTTCGAATTTCAAACGCTTCTGTGTAGCTGTAATTCCACAATGCACATCGTCATGCACACTTTATTACACTGTTCTTACATTTTCCAGTTGGTACCACTAAATCTCCATTACATGCAATACCATTTTCTACAGTTAACTTATGTTTAATTTCTTTGTATGGCCTTTCAGATTTTCAACACTTTATGGGCTATTGACGAGAACCTACCCCTTCAGTTATATTGTGATGCTTCGGACTATGCTGTATCTTCCGTACTTAGCCAAAATGGAAGGCCCATAGCATTCATGTCAAGATCACTCCATGCAAATGAAAAGGGATATAGCATCATTGAGAAGGAAGCTCTAGCCATAATAGAGGCCGTACGAAAATGGAAGCATCTCCTGTCTCCACATCACTTCAAACTATACAAAGATGCAAGGTCTGTAGCATTTATGTATGATAACAGGAAATGCACTAAAGTAAAGAATGCAAAAATCAATGAATGGAGAATGGAACTCGGCGAATTATCCTTCGACATTGAATATCAACCGGGAAGAAACAATGTAGCTGCGGACACTTTCAGTCGCACTTATTGTGCACCATTAAGTTGCCAAATCTGGTGGAATTACATGAAAAACTCTGCCATCCAGGTGTCTCAAGACTTTTACATTTTGTGCGGTCAAGAAATCTCCCCTTTTCAATAGAAAATGTCAAGAAAACCTGCGCATCCTGCAGGATTTGTGCAGAACTCAAACCCCGGTTCTATCGACCAACTGAAGGTACATTGATAAAAGCCACTGGTCCAATGCAAAGAATCAGTATTGACTTTAAGGGGCCCCTCCCAACAGCTTCTCGCAATCCATATTTGTTTGTCATCGTTGATGAATATTCACGATTTCCATTCTTATATTCCTGTCCAGACATGCAAACTTCCACAGTCATAAAGTGCCTGGAACTTCTTTTTAGTATGACTGGAATGCCAGGCTACATACATTCAGATAGAGGCCATTCTTTTATATCCCAGGAGCTAAAGGAATATTTACTTGGTAAAGGAGTTGCTACCAGTAACTTGATGCCCTATCACCCACAGGGTAATGGTCAAACTGAACGGTATGTAGGGGTTGTCTGGAAAACAATCCAATTGGCGCTTAAGTCACTCAAGCTATCAGATAAACATTGGGAACAGGTCCTACCACAAGTTCTTCATTCTATGCAGTCTCTGTTATGTACTACAACAAATTGTACACCACATGAACGTTTTTTTAAATTTCAGAGATGCACAACCCAAGGAAACCCTCTGCCATCTTGGTTGATGAATCCGGGGCTGGTGTTGTTGCGACGATCCATTCGTACTACCAAGAATGACTCCTTAGTTGATCGGGTTAACCTGATTGATAGTAATCAATCATTTGCATGCGTCAGATATCCAGACGGGAGAGAATCAACTGTGTTGGTTCAAGACTTGGCTCCAGATCCTACTGGCTCCGAGACATTTTCACCCCAGCACGTTTCAGCAGTCCTCCAAGGAGATTCCTTCCAAACCAACAACTGTTGAACTGCTAACCATACAAAATGTGCCTTTAATGAGCCCAGGATGTGACGCCAATACAGAAGACCATGATTCATCATGCAGAGAGATCGTGTGTCGGTGACCCCAAAAAGGTATGGCTGGGACTAGAATAAGTACTCCCTTCTAGTGGGGAGGGATGTTGTAAATAAGAGATGGACTGTGACACTCCTTTACGACACCATATTCGTTTATGACCCTTTCTCTGGATTACGACAATCAGCCATATTCGAGAATACCAGGAGCACATGTGATGTGAACCCTGCTTGTATTTTGCCGAATAAAGCTTGGATTAACTTATCTTCCAAGTCTCAGTCTTCATTCTTGACACACATATATGTGTGTGTGTGTGTGTGTGTGTGTGTGTGTGTGTGTGAAGAAGTTAATGGTCAGATTTGAATTAGACCAGGAAACAGTAGTATTAATATTAAAGTGCTCAATACACATATAAAATGATAAAAATATAACATGTAGAGTTTTTAAGTATAGAAAATTAGGAAATCAGCTGATATAGATTAATACAAATATAAAATGTCACACAGCTGATTGAAGTTTATATATATATATATATATATATATATATATATATATATATATATATATATATGCGCAAATTAAATATATCATATACGCTTCAAGTTACTGTCTCTTAACATGGTAAATGATGTTTTATTTAATGTGGGCGACTTAGTATAATAATAGTTTCTAGGATTTTGTGTCTTTCCTTGCATTGGGTGCTGTAGAATATTTGGGTATTATCCACTAATATTTATCTGATGTTGATTGTTGTATTTTGTTTGTGATGTGCTGGTTGATATGAATCACTGAGTATAAACAGCTGACATGTCAACATATGAGAGAGGTGTGGTGCATTGTACCCAATGTAAGAATTTAATGCTTTTTATTATTAATATTGAAGATGCAATCAGATTATTTTTACAAAGGGGAATTTTTGATGTCCCATGTTGGTAATGATTAGAAGTTTTAAACTTTTTATAGTAAATAATAAATTGAAAGTATTTGTTAGGATCATTGATATGTATCTGTAAAGTATATTTTTAATTGTTTTTTCATTGTTTATAATTAAGGTGCATCTGGTTAGGATAGAATAAATTAATGGCATGTTTATTTTTGTTTGCATCAAGGTGATGTTTTATTTTTTCTAAAATGTTGTTAAGACTAATTTTATTTGTTCATTGACAGCTGATTAGAGTTTGTTTAATGTTGCTTAGTTCCTTATATAAAGGAAAACTGATTTTAAATCTCCACTGCCTTGCGGCCATACCCAATCATGGGTAAGGCTCTGGGAGTAAACCCTGAGGACAAACTCCTGCAACAATGTCAGTGCTAAGCTGTATTATCCTCTACTATTCCCTTGGATAACATCAGTGGTGTGGATAGGGGAAACATGCTGCATGGGCAACTGCTGTTCTCTCATAAAACCCTGCCAGGCCTGTGCCCTGGAGAGAGCATTATGGCAACAAGACTTGGAGCATCTCCTCCAGACAGAAGCGATACCTCAGCACCTTTCATATTCGCTGTTTGAGGTGCATCCTTAGCATGAATTAGTTCAACCAGGTCACCAATGCCATAATTATCACCAGTGCCCGCTTACCCACCCCCTATATGCTCTTCTCTGCAGGCTTGTACATGTACGCTGTATGTCAGATCGGAGGATTCAGAATGTCTTCCTGTACAGGGAACTGGTCACTGGCAAGACGGTAACCTCATCGTTGCTTCAAGGACGTCTGCAAAAGGTACATGAGGGCAATGGACATGAAAATCGAGAGGCACGAAGATGTCACCAATGATCACACATGGTGAAGATGCCATTTACAGAGTGCTGGAGCGAGAAGAGGAGAAATGGAGGCTTGCCACCAGGGAGAGGAAATAAACAATACAGCAGCATTTGGTGGGGATGTCTTCACTTGCATTTATTGTAATCAACTGTCACTCCCACATGGGCCTGTACAGCAACAACAGTTGCTGTGCTGCCATCGGCAGTTGAGGCATAACTGTTTGGGCGCAGATCCATGGTCTCTCAAGACCAACGGATGTCTTATTGGGTTCCTTATAAAATAATATGTTTAAAGAAGAGTTTAATTTATCCCAGTTTTTTATAACAGCTATTTTGTATCTGTGGGGGGCATTCACTTTTGTGGTGGAATAGACAAGTTTCTGCTAGTGAGCTCTTTTTATAAAGCTGTTGGTGTTGACTAAAATATTGAGGAAAGGGATTTTATTAATATTGAGTTCATAATTAAGGTACAAGATGGAGCTATTCACAAAGATTTCTTTGAGGATTTTTATTTCATTTAGGCTTTTTGCTAATATGAAGAGGTTGTCGATATAATGAACATATATGAGGGCGGGGGAACTTGGTGAAATTATTGAAGACTGTTTTCTATATGCGTCATATAGAAAAGTAGATCTGAGAGACAAACACATCCCTACACCATCAGCTTGCGTGTAAATGTTGCATAGTGGTTGTAGAAGATGCAGATAAAATGGTCATCTCCCTGTATCGCTCCAGTAAGTATCTGACTCCTCATGCTATCCTCTATCTTTATAAGAGACAGATCAGGCTGAAAATGAAGTATTGTAGAGCTGCCCAGTCCTTATTTTTCAGTCTTGATAGAGTTCAAATGCATCTCCAAGTCCTTGTGGGCGACAAATTATTTTCCACCTTCCAAACTCTCTCTCAAAGGCAACCTTCTCACTGCTCTATCGCTACTTCCATGAAAAGTGCTCAGGCAAACTACATTCCTTGGTTCCACCAGGTCCAACCTGCCATGCCACTTACATTGTAGCAAACCACCCACATTCTGTCCTTATTCCATTGGTAAAAAGTAAGTTCTATTCAAACCACTTCCCAAGAGGATGTTTCTCCAACCACTACAATTTTAACCTTTTCAAGTCTAGAGTTAACCATTATCTTCCCCTCCAATCCATATAAACTACCCCTTAATGTAAGGAAACCTTACTGTAAAAAAGAAAGGTACTTGGGTCATGACAGAAGTTTATGCAAAATAGTTGGTTTAATTTTAGGATGTGGGAATCTGTAAGACTATGTATATAGTTTCTTTGGGATATTAGTAAATAAACTTTCAATGTCTAGTAAAGCTAGGATGCCATTATTTGGTTTATTTGTAATATGTCAAGGTATTCACATGTGGAGTTAATGCTATACTTACTCGGTAAGTATAGCAATATTAGTTGGCTTAAAGCTTTTGCTAATTGAGATATGAGGTTTGGGATTGGGACATAGTGGGGTGTTAGGTTTGTGTGTGTGTGTGTGTGTGTGTGTGTGTGTGTGTGTGTTTTACACTCACAATTTTGTAGAGTGAGGGAACCAATCTCTGCATTGTTAACAATAATCACTTTGTTAATCTGTGTCTTGAGAAGGCTGGTGATGTTTTTGTTTAGCTTTTAAATTTGTCTTTGTTGTTGAGAATGAAGTCAAGGTTTTTTTTATTGTAGTCGGTCATGTTTAGGATAAAACTGTTAGATTTGTCACTTTCGAAGCTTGCCAATGGTTTGGTGAGGTGATGGCTTCATCTTTTGTAGTGGCTTGTGTTCATCCGATATTCACACATCAGGAGCACCTCTCTCGACAGAGAAGAACACTCCCAACATTGACTATTGGCTAATACCTGCCTAGTATCATTCGTATGTAAATGGTCTAAATAATCAGCACCACCTACTCCAAGTAGAAAGTCTTCTTTCAACAGCCTATTGCGGAACAGGACACAACTCTTGATGCTTCCAGCACACCTACAACCAACTCAGAGTCTTTTCTCAGGCTGACCTGATTCTCTGTTACACTCCCCCCTGATCTCCTTATCACGTTCTTTACACACTAGCTTGGACACAGGATACTCTGCTATCTTGTTGCTTTCAGAGTGGGGTAAAGCTTTCTTCACTGCAATTTGTTTACCATTCAAATTCATGTATTTTTTCAATACTAGTTTATCCACGGTATCATAATCTTCAAATGAAATGAAACCAAATCCCCTCTTTTTTCTAGTGGCCTTGTCACTAATCAAGTCAATGGTAGAAATTTTGCCATGAGGCTCAAATAACTCAACTGTTTGCCTGTGGTGTCTTCCTTGAGACCACCCACAAACATTTTCTTCACAGTTGCTTGAGATTCAGCATCCTCTCTTGGCATGGCTCTTTTAGTCTTAATTAAAGAAACCCGCTTTCTTGCAGGGCAGGATGAGTCATCGTATGCTGGCTTGTGCATGGGTTACCAGGCAATGTAAAGTGGACTCGTGTTGGGTAGGATGGACACGCTGTCTATTGACCAGCTGCTTGCTTGAGCCTGAGTGATTATGAGAGATGAGGAGACAGAGAAAGTTGTGGTGGCTGCAGTGGCCCAGCCAATGCAAAGCATAGATGTTCATGAGAGAAAGTGCTTTCGATGCAAGGGTATTAACCACATGGTGAAAGATTATATATATATATATATATATATATATATATATATATATCTCCTTTTTGGTGTTGTTTCAGTCCCAATAACTGTTAGACATGACATCACTGTAGATTATTTGAAACTTTCAGCTTTCCAAATAATACCAGGATGTAGACAAAGGAATCTTGCCTCCCAGACAAGTTGGTTCTTGATAATGATGGAGTACTTGAACAAAACAAACATGAATTTTGTACCATATATCCACAATTGGGATCCCAATACATAACACCTTAGTCAAATGTGGAAAAGTACAGTAAAAAAAAAAAACTAGAAATAAACAAACATTGTAGGTCCTTTTTGATCAAATTTATATGAATACATAAGTATACCTCATAATATATAGTCTTAAAGTTTTAAGCCATTTTAAACTATTGTAAATTTCTAATAGTTGCCATTTTATAATTGGATTTTTTTTTTATAGTGTTATCTGCAGATGAAACTTTGGCCATATTGGAACCATTTTCACTCATAATTATCAGATTTTCTTAGCAAGGATTCTGAAGGAGCATAGATGTGAGATGACACTCAAAAATTTCAGTCATCTCATATAAACAAAATCAGATACCGTGTTTTAAAACAGAAAAAATAACTATATTCTATAATGTTGATTTCAAGAAGTTAATGCACACTGTTAATATTTTGTGTAGCTTCTTGTGGCTTGAAAAATTGCTTCAATGTGCCTGGGATGGGATGCATACAAATCCTTCAACATCTTCACAGGTACTAGATACCATTCACTAGGGTTTGGCTCCCACAACTCAAGCTCATATGAATTCTTTTGATAATTCTATTCATTCATTCTGTCAGTATTTGACCCATGATTTCATTCAGGGATCTAATCTAACCAATATTTCAATATGGTGATACATTCATCAATAATATAGTCCTAAAGCAGCAGACTGTTACCTACAAATCTTCATGGTCTTCAGTGTGTACTGTGGTTCATTTTGCTTTCCTGTTGGCCTTCTGACAAATTCACCCTTATTAGAATCCAGCTTCATCTTCCTTTCATCACTGAATGTGATCTGCATTCCACAGTTCCTACCACACTGACCAACTTAATGTTGCCTTCAAATGTTTGTTTAAAGCTGGTTTCTTTGTTGAAATAAACCACATCAATCCATGATCTTGAAAGTTGCTCTTAGTGTTATCTACTGACACCAAAATAAACAAGTCACACTCATTCAGCACTTCTCTATCAGTTTTTTCCACAGAGCTTTTTGCTGTTAGTATCTGTTATCTTATATTGCAGCTTTCAATGGTGACCATAGTTTGCTTGGTTCATAACACTTCCAGTTCTTTGAGAGGATTTCTGAAATGCTTTTTGACATTCTAAGTTCCTTAGAAATTGTTCTTTGGTTTATATTCTTGGCCATCTTCCCTATCTTCATCCTAGTTTCTTTGGAGATTTTCACCATTATTTCAAGTAATGAAAGAATGCAGTAATTCAATGTCAGAATTTACTTTATATGTAGGAAAAATATCAGTCCTGTTTTGAAATAATATTTCCTTTCTATCAGTGGAACAGAAAAGAAAAAACAAGAAAGGTCAGGTGGCCAAAGAATTTTACATGGCTTTTTATTGGATGTTATCTCGCAAATTCTCTCTCCATTCAAACGCTTGCTAAAAAGGATAATTAGGTGTCAAAATTATTCTAATATGGCCAATGTTTTATTTATAGACAGCATAATAAAAAATCCACTTTTAAAAATGGATATTAGAAATTTACAATAGTATAAAATGGCTTAACACTTTTGCACAGTACTATATGTGTGTGTGTGTGTGTGTGTGTGTGTGTATATTGTGTGCAATACTTTGCAATATTTATAAAAAATGTTGATGGTAAGTAATTTACTTATTTCTCTAAACAAGAAAAGTTAATTAAAACGTGATAAAAAAAATTCCTCATTTATGGTTTTTAATCAAACTTGCATAAATAAAACAAAATTATAAATGCCTTTATAAAAGTCAATGTGTCTCTATGTATGCAAATATATGTGTGCATCTTAGTCTACCAGGAAGGAGGTGCAAGGGAAGGCATAAAGGTTACTAGCCGAGAAAACAGCATTGGAGAAACATGTTCAATACCCAGCTGAATTTTCTTATGTACACTTCACATTAATGTACACAGAAAATGTGTGAATGTTTTTCTCTATGATCTGTCCCTGCAAAAAGCTATCTTGACCAAAAAGGTCTTGTCACTGCTATAGCACATTGGTCGAGTGTGCATAAGTGAATACCTGGACAAACCACTCTCACATAACAAAAACTTACATTCATTGTTAACTTTGTCTGGATCCACTCAATCTGTAAAGGAATGTTGTTCTTTTTGTCAGTTTTCATAATATATTGGTAAGTGTTTGTATGTCTCATTGAGTGTTCTTGTGTCTCTTAATATGTCAAAATCATTAATTTAGCTTGTACCAAGCTAATGTCAAAGTTGAAATTTTATCATTATTTCTCCATCTGTTGAGTTTGAACCAAATTTTTCTTATGCATACACAGATGTGTATACTTGTATTGGTGAGGGATTTTAGGTTCATGAATTTCGCAAAGAAACAGATAGAAAAGACAATATTAAAGGGAAAAAAAGGAAAAAAATGAAAGAGAAGGAAAAAGATGATGGAGTGGAAAAAGAGAGTAGAACAGAAGCCTGGGATAGAAAGAAGAAAGAATGAAAGATTTGGGGAAAGAAAGATAAAATAAAGAAAAACAAGAAATGAAAAGAAATAAAAAACTGAAAGAAGCAAAGCAACATTTGGATTATAGGCATAGGAGGTTTAAAATTTGGATTATACGAGTAAAAGGGATAAAATTTGGATTATAGGTGTAGGAGGGATAAAATTTGGATTATAGGTGTAGCAGGGATAGAATCATGATTATATAGGGTTAGGAAATGAAATATTTTCATTATTGACAACAACAAAAAAGATACAAAATGTAAATTATAGGTGTAGGTTCACAATTTGTATAACAGTCAAGGATGAAATAATTTTGTCTTATTTTGCATAATTTGCCTGTCAAATTTGTTGTATTTAACCTAATGTTCTGAAAATTTGAGTTTTAAATTCCTTTTTTATGCTTATTAACATATAAAAACCTGGTTATCATACGGACATTAGATTCTGAGAAATGGATGAAAATATTCAAAATTGATGGGTGTACAAATAATTTCATTGTTGACTGTATATAGACTTAGACGGTACAAAATTTGAATTATACAGACATAAGAGTAGCAAACACTGGATTATATCAGCTTAAGAAGCACAAAATTTGTATTATAGACATAAGAGGTGCAAAATAATGCAATGATTACCAGTGTGAAAAATAGAATTGGTGTGTGGGTTGATTTTGAATTTTATGTGAGGCTGCTTGCATTCACTTTGTGAAAAGAATGAATCAACTTCTATTCCCAGCTATAGGCAGAATGGTCTCTGGTCTTGACTGGCAAATAGCCTAAGGGAGAGAGAGTGATATCTGATTCCTAAAGCATATTGGTAGTAAACAGTATCTTCTTTCTGATAACTCTTAGAACAAATATGGCTACCATTTTTGAAATCTCAACATATCGTTAGGAAAAAAAAGAAAGATTAACTTTAATGAAAGAGAGAATAGAGAGAATTGTCCTGATACAATGATACTATTATTTTCAAAACATTCATGTACAGTTTGTTATGTAAAATCTCCTTGACAACTACAAATATCACTGAAATAATGATCTGAGAAAGAGAGGTAATGAGAATGCAGAATATGTTTAAATGCTTTATTTAAATTACAGTTGAAAAAAAGAGAAGAAAAAAGGCTCAAATAACAATAGTGTGGCATCATTTTATATCTACATGAGTAACTACTTACAAAGAGATTGAAGTAGCGTATTATGGATTGAGAGTAAATCAAGGGTGGACAGTAAACACTAGACTTGTGCCTTTTAAGGCCAACATGCAAAGACAATGTATATCAAGTTTTGTCAAGGAAGATTATATTTTTATAAGAAAACACAATAAGACTGTAATTGTCTCAAATTTTCAGCAACAAACAAAATACAATCAATGTCTTTAAAAACTGATTGATTACTTCCTGTCAATGTTGACAGTGGAAATCACAGCTTTTTGCTCAGCAGTTAGGAAAAAAGTGGTTTTTTCAAGTGCTCACTCACTCAGTCCTCACCATCAAATATTGTGGTATATCATTGAAAAAATATTTTTTTCACAATATCTCTTAATGGGAGTGAAGGGAGTAATGGATTCATGCCTTTATTCTTTTTTTGTTCTCAAAAGACTGGTACTCATGTACATGGCATAAAATTAAATTAAAGGGAAATTGAGGTTGTTTAAATTGCAGTGTCAATAAAAAACAAAGACAGCTTTTCTCTGTCATAACTAACAAAGGATATAACAGTTATTGTTCCTAGTTTTTCAGAAGTAATTACAAACAGAAGTTACCTAGTGTCAAAGTCATAAAGAATACATATTTATTACCATATATATATAGATGTACAAGAAGACCTTTTAACCTTACCCCCACCCTAAAAATAGGGGGTTATTTTATACTCTAGGTATAAAGTGTGAACCTTAAATCCTGTGGTTTATGGTAAGTTGTTAACATGGGAGATTTTTGACGATAGTTACCAAGGCAGGAGTTAGCCTATCAACACAAACATCAACAGTGCTTGCACTTACAGCAGCTGCTCATATTATCATTACTGGGAATGTCGAACTGAACCCTTTATTTCACTCACTGGGGTAGACTGTTCTAGTTCCACGTGCCATATTTAATGGATGTCAGTTATCAGTTATCTCCCTCTGAAAGTTCTCCACTGCTTTAACCTGGTATTGAACTCACTCTTTTGGGTCCTGTCACTGGATCTAACACCTTTATCCACTGTGCCATGTGTCCTCAACATGACATGTAGAACTAAAACAGTCTACCCCAGTGAGTGAAATAAAGGGTTCAGTTCGACATTCCAACCACCTGAAGAAGGCCAGAGCATACAACAGATGAAACATTGTAATAAATATGGCGACAAAGATGAGGACAATAGTTCAAATAATGTAAATAATGTACATAATACCTCATCTCAGAAATATAGACAGATAGTAAAACTCACATATTACAATTTATGTAAAGTGATTTTATCCTAACTTTAACCATAAATAGATTTTAAATAATTTTTCCTTTCTTGTGTATGCTGTTTTTAACTTTGTAGACTCCCCTGGAGATTCTTGGGCCATAAAATCCCCATGATAATTGTAGCTACTGTGATTTCCATTAAGTAGGTTTTTATGGAATAGAATTGCTAGCTCCATATACAACTGATTTTGAATTAAGAGTTGTCTTTCTCCTAGACTGTTTGCCAATCAAGGCATGTCAATCCAACTTTGTACACTGATACCTGCTACACACACTGTATTTTTATGGTTAGCCGTAGCACAACAGATCATCTAACAATCTCCAGGAATCAGAGGATCCCTTGATATCTTCAGTCAACTCAGTGAGATAGTTTATTTTTAATATTGGGTGGACAGAGGTGACCTTTTCTACAACAAAAGACAGACAGATTAAAACAAAAAAAATCTGATATCTACCAGTTGGCAACTATGTATCAATGTCAATCTGTTCTTGCTTTTCTTACAAATTGATGTCAGTCTGTTCATATCAATCTAGGTTCATGTAAAATATGATGCAGGTATATTACTTGAATTTGTCACATTTCCAAAACACAAATTATGATCTGGAATTGGAATGAAAGCAATGATCATACATACTTTGAATCCATCGTAAAATTTCAAGATGTGGAATTAGTAAATACTAAACACTTCAAATACCTCAATGTATAGATCAGTTATGAAAAATTTAGTATAGGAGATAATGAAGTTGAACATGATATTTTTTTAACAAAACCAAAACATTAATATGAAAACTCATGTAATGATCTTAAATAGCCTTGTCAAATCAAGACTTTCATATGGATGTCATGCATGATGACAAACTTGTTCAGATATATATAAACTATAAACTGCATTCAATTACTTTCTTGAATCAATGGTTAAAAATAACTTCAAGCAAATGAAGCCTATAGGTCTTAGAGAGGACCATTTGTAGAGGGCGTGTTAGCTAAGATTTGTTTTGGCAGCCCTAAGGTAGCAACACCTCTAACTATAAAAACATAAATAAACACAAACATGGATTTATAGAACAAACAATAACAAGTATTTATTAGGCGGAACAATGGTGCTGTGGAAAAGAAAAAGGACAAGTCTCTGTCAGGGTAATTCGTTTGTTGTAGGAATGGCAAGCACCAGTCATAAATCACACATGTAAGATTTTTGAGAGCATATTTGATTTTAGTATGTGAAGTTCATACTTACAAATAAATCAAATTATCAATCAGTGAAGTGTTAGTTCTCATATCAAATTCCTTGTCCGAGTGTAATGAGTGGAATTTTACGGCACCAATGTGTCATGCAGATGTGTCTTTCCTGATACATTTAAGTGGTTGCATTATCCGTACTTCACTATACTTCTGTCTATATGCTGATTCTCCTCTGCTTATATCAGTAGAGATGGGTTCAACTTGAACACAATTTTAGATTCTCGATCTTCCGTTTGGCCAAACATTGAATCCTTAATTCTGATTTACCAATTTTGTTATTTTACTGAAATTACGTCCACAGGTTGTTTGTTATGGCATCTAAATGTCTAAGTTAACTAATGCTTTAGTCCTGGCTATATCCATCCGTTCATGGGAAAATATCTTTTAGGTTTTTAGTGGTGCAGCATATTCTTCTTTGAACCTTGTGGACTGGTGCTACAGAATCACAAAGAACTGTATCCTTTACCAAATAACAGAAACCACATCATTTGATGGCTTTCAAAAACAGCAGCAAATAAAATGGATAGCACATGTATCACATTGAGAGTATAATGACATAAACAAGATGTTGATATTCCACGCAACTTCAAACAAAAGGTTTCAAAGGAAACCTCCATCAATACTACAAAGATCAATAAGAATTACTGGGAATTATTTTACGAGAAAGATTTTACAAATTTCAACTGAAAGTAGCACTGGCTGCTCGGTGAATGAATGCTGAATGTTTCCTTATAAGGAAATGGTTAATATTATCATTACCATAAGAGATAGAGAAAACAGATACTACATTTTGATCCCAGCTTGATGCCTAGGGAGTGAAGGAAACATAACTGGAATAGCACTGGCTGCTCAGTGAATGCCAAATGTTGCCTTATAAGGAAACAGTTAATATTATCATTGAAAAGATTATAAAACCATTCTACCAGTGTTATAAAACCTCAAATAATCATTGAACACAAAAAGATAGAAAAAAAACCTATTAGCAGACTGACTCAGTAAGCTGGGCACATTTTTTTTTTATAGGTACAATCAAAGTACATACAGGCTGGAAATTTTCCCATACCACTCTCCATATTTCTTGGCCTACTTTCCATGTAGGATTTTATTTTTAAGAACTACCAGACTTTGTCTTAGTCTCATTACCTTTTGAGATAATGAGACCGAGTTTTGACTATAATTTACTTGGACTAACATACTCATCTTTGCTACTGCTCTTAAAAAAAAACCCATCCATATATGCATTTATTGCTACCCCTTCCAGTTGATATGAAAAGATTTATTTTTTTGTTATGTATGTCTACCAATCCACTCTTTTCTGATATACCCATCACCTGAATAAGTTTTTTCACTTAACAGCTAAACAAAACACTAATTATTTAAACAGACCCTGATTTAACAACTGAATCACCTGATATCTGACCAATAAAGAGGTGACCGAGTATGTTTTGTTGTACCAAACATGTGTATATGGGTGCACGTGTGTTACGCATATACCTATATAGATGAAAAACATACATATATTTAAATATACATATAACTTTAATATATGAATAGACACATAGTATTTGTACATTTAGTATTTACATAATGTCATTTGTATGCACCTCTGTATGATTACATATGATAAAAATATAGTTATACAGTATCCTATATAATGTCATTTGTATGTACGTCTGTACAATTATATATTATATATATATATATATATATATATATATATATATGATAAAAATATAATTTTACAGTATGCTATATTTAGGTGTTAAGTGTTCGATATCAGGGACAGAATGTATATAAATATAAAAGTGGACATTGGTTTCAACACCTAGGGGCAACAGTGTTTTATGTTTAAGCGTAAACGTCAGGTCTGACAATTGCATTTAAGCATGAGACAGATTATTGCCACAGTATATATAATAGTAGATAGGCTTGTCTATCATCTGTTTCACACTCCTGCCTGGTCTTTTGAACAGGAGTAGAGGTTTATCCTTTGTTCCCTGTTTAGGACTGGGTTTCTCGTCCCTTCTAAAGTCTATTCCAACTCCATATTTCTAACATCCCAGTCTGAATATTCACTAATTAAATCTTGACCTCTTCAAGTCTAGAATTAGATGTCTATCTTTCCTATCTTTCTCTCAAGCACTTCATTTCTTGCCCTTCCTTATGCCAATTCAATTCCTCACCAGAGCACTCTACCTTAAGTGGTTTTCAGGCCTTGTATTGGATGAACATTAGTAAAATAAAAAATAAAATAATGTTGGCACCTTGACCAGAATTAATTATTTTTTTTAAATTAAAAAAAAATAAAATCATTTTTTCAATATTTTATTATTTTTTTTATTTTATTACTATAGATTAAGCACTCCTGATTAGAAATATTAAAAAAATAACAAAAAAAAAACATTTTTCTTTTATCAATATTTTATAAAAGTTAATAGGGAGGGGGTCTAGTTTTTGATACAAATTCATTGTAAATTGATTCTCCTATGGAAGCCAAAACAAATATGCTCATTTGAAAGGATTTCTTAAAATGTAGTAAAAAGTTTTATAATTTTTAAGTTTGTAATCTGGAGTTATTTTTTTCTCTATATTACTATTGATCACACATTCCAGATTACAAAAAAAAAAAAAAAATGATTGCTTTTTTTTTTTTTATATATTTTAAGAAAGCACATCATATGAACATATTTATTTTGGCTTCCGTAGGGGGATAAATTTACATAGCAAACTGACTCCTCACTCCCATTAATTTTTATAAAATTTAATAATTTTTCTTTTTAGATATTTGTTATCTGGAGTTGTTAATATATGAAAAAGAGATTATTTCTGATCTCACTATCTATTGTACAATAGACACTGAGATTGTATATGTGTGTGTATATGTATATATATATATATATATATATATATATATGGTATGAAATGACAATTGGAAAAATCTTAGATTTTGCAGACGTGTTTCGTCTTCCGAATTGATCTGGGAATTTAACTAATATATATATATATGTGTGTGCTGGAATCTCCTGTTGTATTTGACATATGAGGGTCAAGCAACTCAGTTCATAGGAATTGACAACCAGACACCTGCACACTTTGAAGAGCTGAATACAGTGACCTGGTGCACCACAAGCCACAAGTTCCCCAAACGACTTTTTGCAAGTTTTAAATTCAGAATTTTCCTTCTCCTAGACCAGTTGCCATCCAAGGTTATAGAATCCAGTCTGTCCTGCTATTTACTCATAACTGGGGTGGGGGGAGAAGAAGAGGATTCATTAGCACGTAAATGAATGCAATGGATTCGACTGGAATTTGAAATTGGCTCTTCCTTTCCTCAATCTGAGCCATTATCCATTACTCCACTGTGCCTATATATATATATATATATATATATATATATATATATATAATTAATACAAATATAAAATTTGTCACTTAGCTGATTGATGTTATATTCAGCACCGCAACTCCAGAGTTTTGTAGACAAATCTTTTTTGTAATTGTTCAGTCCACTCTATAAACAAACAAACAAACAAACAAACAGGTGTACAGACACTCTCTTGAGTCTGAACATTGGAGGTGATAAGGTATCTAATTTAATTTGATTTATGATTACTATTATCAAGGGCAATTTCTATTTTATTTTTAACTGAATGTATGGATTTTTATGTATGTATCTAGACCTATAGAAATGTTTTATTTTCCAAACACAGCCAGCACATTGAGGCCATGTTTATAGTTGATGTTATTATAGTATTGACTTTTTCTTTTTTTTATTATTAGTGCTTCCATTATTTTTAGCCTTTTTTTTTTTTAAACATATAGATGAGGTTATTATACTTGTTTTTTCTACAAGTATGTTGCAGATGTGGTTTGGTAGATTTGTGTGTGTGTGCGTGTGTTTAAATGAGTCTTAATTGAGCTATGGTCAGATAGGCATGTAGTAGAGTGTCCAATATAATTATTCATGAGTTTGGTTTGATCAGGAACACAGTTCCTTAACGGGCAAGTGAATTCATAAACAACATGAATGAAAAAGGTATTGCTACCCAAATACACAATTTTATATTTAAAAAAAATTTTTTTTTTTAAGCTTATCACCCCAAGCAAGGCTGGAGGCCACTAGCATGCAAGGGGTTACAGAAGGTTTGGAGGAAGAGCAGATAGGAGTGGTAAAGGAGAGGATGTGGAGAAAGACAGTGGATCGATCAAGGCAAGGGGGTTACAGAAGATTTGGAGCGAGAGCAGATAGGAATGAAAGGTGAAAGGAAGTGGATAGATCAAGGCAACTGGAGATGTCGATTGACGTTACACTTAAATAGTTGGAGATTGTATTTGTCAGGGAAACAGGAATAAGGAAGGGAGTTCCACAGGCGAGATGTGCGAGACATGAAGCTATTGGAGTAGAAGAGACGTCTACATCTCACAGTTTCAACGGTGAAGGGGTGGGAATGGGATGCCAGCCTCGTAGGACGTTTAAATTCATGAAGCCTAGGGACAAGCGAAAGCAGCTCCTTGGAGCAATTACTGTGAAAGTATTTGTAAAAAAGACAGAGCGAGGCAACATCGCGTCTGTGAGAGAGCGACTGCAGACAAGATGACAGATCAGGGCCAATCACATTGCATATCCGTCTCTGGATCTTATCAAGAACCCTGAGGCAAACAGCAGGGGCTCCAGACCATATATGGCAGCAATACTCCATGCAAGGGCGAATGGTCGATTTATAAACTTGGAGGATCGATTCCAGGGAGAAAAATTTCCTGGCTCGGCACAGGGAACCAACTTTCCTTGCGGTGGATGATGCAACTGACTCGATGTATTTGTTCCATCTCAGATCAGCGGACAGCGTGAGACCGAGCAGCCGCAGAGAGGAGCTCTCGAGAAGTTGGTCATCAGACATTCTAATGGGATGCAGGGATGGATCCTTGTGGTGGTTAATAGAGATCAGTTTTGTTTTAGAGGTGTTAAAGTTAACCATCCATTTCTTGCCCCAGCCCACAACCGATTGGAGGTCCTTTTCTATTTGAACTGCCAGGTTAACTTTGTCAGCATCACTAGATTTGTGTTTGAGGCAGGAATAAATTGTGGTGTCGTCAGCATAGATGCCAACTTGGGAGTCTATGGCGTCTCTCTCTCTCTCTCTCTACACACACACACACACACACACACACACACACATATATATGTGTATGTATGTATGTATGTATGTATGTTTCAATGTATGCTATATTTATGGGTTAAATTGCCCAATATTAGGGATAAAGTATATGTAAATATAAAAGTGGACATTGAGGTCAACACCCAGTTTCATGTTTAAACACAATCGTCACGGCATGATGATTGTGTTTAAGTATGACATAGATTGTCACCACTGGGTGGGGACCTCAATGTTCACTTATTATATAATTATATACGCACACACACATGCATACGTGTGTGTTTTAATTATGTCAGTCTAATGAAGGATATTCTGACAATTTCTGATGGTATGCTAAACCTCATTTGTAACTTGTATTTACTCATTTCTCCATTATTTAAACTTAAACCAAAACACATACATTATTTACAATTTGACTGATATCCTTATTTTGTTGTTGTTATCTCAATGTTTCAGTTGTCATTCCATCTTCATATATCAGTCAATCCAGATAACCTTCAGGGTATTTCAAACTGAACCCTTTATTTAATTTGCAGAAGTAAACTGTTCTCATCCCACTGTCCATGTCGAGGGATATTTCATCTTGGTCTTTTTTTTTTTTTTTTTTTTTTTTTAAATATGGCTCAGTTATTGCTAGTCTTGTTTCCGCCAAATCTAAGTCTGTACTAAACTCTAGCTTTCAGCAACCAGGTGACATCTTTCTCGTGAATATCAAGTCCTTTCTGCTTTCTTTTTCTTCATCTAAGTTCAGCTCACAGCAACTAGCCAATGACTTTTGCCTGTTAAAACCAAATCCCTTCTGCCTGACTGACAAACAAAACTTCTTAAATAGCCACAAATCAGTTCCAAAATTAATCAGAAATGTGATAGTTATTGGCATAACTTACTTTCGCCATTGGTTAAAAAAAAATTTTTTTAAATCACAAAATCTATCTGATTAAACCACACCTGTTTGCAAAATTTATTTAGGCGGGTTTTGAGACCATCAGACTTGAGCATTTGTTTTACAAGCCCTTAAAAAGATTTCATACATGAATCATTTTTATAAACTATTAGGCTTCATTTCAGCTGTATTTTTACATCAATTTAAGCCTCACATATACAAAGTTTTACACATCAAATATTTTCAAGCCATTTTTACTAACCATCTGACTTCATTATAGTGTTTTCTATTTAAAGAATACATGTTAGTAACTTTCTTCTTTTAATGTTTTTTAAAACACTTCCATCAAAAGAAAGTGTAATAAACAAACCTAGTCTATTGTATCATTTTTTTTTATTTACCCTTTGTAATGAATGACAAGGAGTTGGAGTGATGCTTATTGAAGCTTTCAGCTACAACATGGCACCATGTAGATGCCTTTTATAGTTAAAAGTGTAGAAAAGTTACAATAGAGAGGGGAGGTAACTGAAACAGATTTTATCATCACAGCCTTTAATTATTTTTACATAACTTTATATTTCATAGATTTTTATAAAATGTCAAACTTTATCCCCAGCATAATTAAGGAGCATTGCCTTTCTCTTTTTGTTGTTTTCTATGTATAATGTGCATAACATCTCATGTACGTTGTAACAATATGATTTCCCACACATCTTTAGAAGATAAGGAAATAAATTCTTTCCATTTAAGTCCACTCAGCAATTGGAATTTCGTAGGAACTTTGTCTCCAGTCCATCTTTGAGTAAATTTAAGTGTCAGTGTTTTGGGGGATTTATGTCTACAGCTGCCTTTGAATTGGGAAACATAAAAATTTTATAAATGATTTTAGATAGTCATAAAAATAGTCCTTTGAAGATTTGACAACCCATGTGGTTTTGGGGTGGTGCCAAATCTTCTGGAAGACAAGTGGATGGAGGGAATGGGACCCCAGGATTATCCATATAAGCAGAGAGAGGCAGGAAGTCGGGGGGGGAGTGGGTCCAGTCATGAGAGAAGCAGCTAAGTAACCAGAGGAGTTGGAGTTGCCCTGTGATGACTTACCTAGGAACTCAAAGCGCGTACGGACGTGTCTTGCCTGCGTGGCGAATCCGGCAAGAAACATGGCCGCGTGTGAAGACGCGTTTTATGCGCGCCGGTCTCGTTCAGAACGAGATTGCGCAACAACGCATGCAAATTTTGCAGTGTCGGAGTGCCATAAAAAGGAGACGTTAGCGGCACAGATAGATTCAGTTTTTCGGCGGACTTTGTGGAATAGAGTTGGACGTACGAACTGACTGACTAGCGTACTAAGAGGCGGTTATAACCTGTACGTCTGATTCCGGTGGAAAGGAGTATTGAAATCTCTTTCTGTGTAGCGACGGCTGAGAAGAACAGCTCGTGTCACTGTGCAATTTATTTTGTGTCGTTACCGTCTACAAGCTATTTCGGCACATTATGGCGAAGGTTCGCATAAGCAGCGACATCATAAAACCATTCTCTGGCCAGGGTGATGTAGTGGCCTGGTTAAAAAAGGTTAGGCTGGTGGCGAAACTTCAGCAGGTGGACGATGTGGCTAGTCTGCTACCCTTATACTTGGAGGGGGACGCACTTTCCCTCTACATGGAAATGGAGGAGGAAGATCAAGGAGATATTGACCAAATCGAAGCCAGACTGAAGCAGGCGTTTGCGGACGACTCGTTTTCAGCGTACAGAAAACTAACCCTGTTCAGGTGGACCGGGGAGCGCGTAGACGTTTACGCAAATAAAGTCAGACAGTTGGTTCGATTGGCCGGATTCGAAGGCGCCGAGATGGAAAGGCTCACCAAACTAGCCTTCGTCATGGGGTTCCCTGATGCGATCTCCCTCGAACTCCGACAGGCACCGAATGTTGAAGCACTGACTGTAGGGGAATTGTTAGCAAGAGCGAGAGTTCTGACAACTACCGGAGACGAAAATCATGACGTCGTTGCGGCAGTGCGCCCACCCCGTTGTCGCGGCGCGTCTCCCACCAAAAGCGGCCCACACACCAGTCTGACATGCTACAGGTGTAGCGTTAAAGGCCACATGGCGAAAGACTGCCGAAAGCGCAGAACGCGCTGCTTTCAATGCGGGGAGTTTGGACACTGGGCCCAAGACTGTTCGGGAAACGCCACAGGGGACAAGGCATCAGCGCCAGCCTTTTCCCCAACCAAGATGTAAATACGGCGCTCCCAGTGGCAAATGTCCTTGTTGACGGAACTTCGTGCTCAGCACTGATTGATACCGGCTGTTCACGGACAATTGTGGATGCAGATCGGTGCTGGTCTTGGAGGAGAGCAAAAGTAGACGTCATGACCATTGGAGGCGTGTCCCGTCCATGTTGCGGTGTGGGAGTGGTAACTGTATCCACGGAGGAAGGCGGTTCTGCCAAGATCGACGTGCTAGTGGTGCGCGGCAAACCGCTAGGATTTGACCTGCTATTGGGGATTGATGCCATAGCAACATTGGGAGGCGTCACTGTTGGGCCTACGGGACGGGCGCAGATTGGCAATGGGCGAGTAGCCAAGTGCGCAGCCATTACTGTTAATGAACCAGACTTCACTGCCACCTTCGACCACCGGAGTCTATCCTGGACTGTAGCATGGAAGTGGTCGGAGAACCGTGCGCCTGAAAGACTGCACAATGGGGTTTCAGAGTACCCGGTAGCAGCAGGGATCAGGGAGGGCTATAAACAGGAGCTCAACACGTGGATCAGCAATGGCTGGCTCATACCGTACCTGGAAGAAAAACTGGGACCTCCCAAAGGGCTAATTCCCCTTATGGCCGTACTGCAGCAAAACAAATTGAAGGTACGCCCAGTGATGGACTTCCGAGAGCTCAACCATCACGTTGATGCTTTCACAGCTGATGCAGATGTCTGTGCAGCTAAACTGCGGGAATGGCGGCAGAAGGGATCCAACGTGTCCTTGTTGGATCTCAGGAGAGCATACCTCCAAATACGTGTCCACAAATCGCTCTGGCCATATCAGACCGTGGAAATCGATGGGAACAGATATTGCCTGACACGTTTAGGATTTGGGCTAAACGTGGCTCCCCTCATCATGAAGGCGATCATCAGTACGGTGCTGGCTCAGGACGAAGCTGTGAGTCGTGCGGCATCTGCCTACATCGACGATGTCTATGTCAATGAAGATGTCGTTCCCGCGACTCGCGTTAAAAAACATCTAGCCCGGTTCGGGCTCGAATGCAAGGACCCAGAGCGGTTGAAGGATGGCGCACGGGTACTGGGATTGGCAGTTACGATGGAACAGGGAAGATTGCGGTGGAAACGAGGAAGCGTGATTCCTAACGCCCCTGACGTCGTTACGCGACGGAAGATATTCTCGCTGTGCGGAAGGCTTGTTGGGCACCTCCCAGTGTGTGGTTGGCTCCGCGTGGCATGTGGAATGCTCAAGAGGAGAGCAAGCACAGTTACGATGGGCTGGGACGATGAAACAAATGATGCCCTTCTCCTGCGCATGGTGTCTGAGACCGTGGATTCTGTGCAGCGGGACGATCCGGCCCGTGGGGAGTGGTGCGTGGACGCCCGGGAGCTGAA
The DNA here is from genome assembly GCA_964036315.1 of Acanthosepion esculentum. Taxonomy (NCBI): domain Eukaryota; kingdom Metazoa; phylum Mollusca; class Cephalopoda; order Sepiida; family Sepiidae; genus Acanthosepion; species Acanthosepion esculentum. The sequence goes on from OZ038494.1 coordinate 6,388,426, forward strand.
TGTGTGGGTCGATGCAAGTTCCCTGGCGACCGGGGTAGCATTGGAGAGCCAAGAGACTGTGTTGGAGGACGCTTGCTGGTTGCGACCGAAAGATGACGCTCAGCACATCAACCTGGCCGAGCTGGATGCCGTATTAAAAGGCGTCAATCTAGCACTCCAGTGGAAGAGCAAGACGCTACACTTAAAAACGGATTCTGTTTGCGTGTACCACTGGGTGTCGGATACCCTGACTGGTCGAGCGCGCGTACACACCAAGGCGGCAAATGAAATGCTCATCAGGAGGCGGCTGAGCACTCTTAAGGAGCTCGTGGAGGAGTATCAGCTGACCGTGAATGTGACACTGGTCCCTTCGGCGCTGAATATAGCTGATGGACTGACAAGAGTACCGCAGCGGTGGTTTGACTCGATGAAGACGAGCAATGGGCCCAGGCCAATGATTGGCGCCACCCATGTGGACGAACTGGATGTAGATCAAATCATGTCCATCCACAGGAACAGTGGTCACCCAGGAGTGCGGCGTACCACCTACTTTGCAAGGAGAATCTTTCCATCAACAACCAAAGCAGCCGTCAGATCAGCTGTACGGACATGTGAGGAATGTCAGTCCATAGACCCCGCACCAGTGCGCTGGAAAAAGGGAAAGCTCAAGGTATGTGAGAACTGGCACAGACTGGGGATGGATATCACCCACTATGGTGCCCATCATTTCTTGACGCTGACAGATTGCGGCCCGTCGCGTTTTTCTCTCTGGAAGCAGTTGGCAAGACAAGACTCGGCGGCCGTCATTCGCCAGCTAAATGAAGTGTTCCTTGAGCAGGGCCCACCCCGTGAGCTACTCATGGACAATGACCCAGCTTTCTGCAGCAGGGAATTCGGAGCCTTCGCGCGCAGGTGGGGCGTCAACTTGCGGTTCCGTTGTGCATATGCCCCAGCTGGGAATGGCATAGCGGAGCGATGCCACCGTACAGTGAAGCGAATTGCGGCAAGAATGCGCTGTACCATCCAGGAAGCCGTCTACTGGTACAACGTCACACCAAAAGACGGTACATCACCCCAGACTGCGCCCGCCAACAGGATCCACCAGTACGAACTGAGGGTGAAAGGGATTGACGCCCCTACAACGACTTTAGACCCTGGGAACGGTCCCTACCAAGTCGGGGATCGCGTGTGGGTCAAGGCGCCTATGAGTCGGTGCACCACCAAATTCAACGAGGGTCGGGTGTCGAAAGTAATCAGCCCGCAGTCATGTCTGGTGGACGGAATACCCCGCCAAGTTAAGGATTTACGCCCGCGCCGCAGTTACGACGCGTCTGAGGAAGATACCGACGACACGTCTGAGAGCGGGCGGAAAGTTTGCTGCTGGAGGAGAGCGTGAAATGCGTCGATCCATCTGAAGAGAGAGTAGCAGATTCCCCCGTTGACGCTCTACCCGAAGTGGGAGCGAGATCAGAGCCCCCCGCCCTGCCCTTACGCAGAAGCACCCGTTGGAAACAACCGCCGCCGAGCTGCCACCTTTGTGATCATGAGATCAGGGAGGGGTGTGATGACTTACCTAGGAACTCAAAGCGCGTACGGACGTGTCTTGCCTGCGTGGCGAATCCGGCAAGAAACATGGCCGCGTGTGAAGACGCGTTTTATGCGCGCCGGTCTCGTTCAGAACGAGATTGCGCAACAACGCATGCAAATTTTGCAGTGTCGGAGTGCCATAAAAAGGAGACGTTAGCAGCACAGATAGATTCAGTTTTTCGGCGGACTTCGTGGAATAGAGTTGGACGTACGAACTGACTGACTAGCGTACTAAGAGGCGGTTATAACCTGTACGTCTGATTCCGGTGGAAAGGAGTATTGAAATCTCTTTCTGTGTAGCGACGGCTGAGAAGAACAGCTCGTGTCACTGTGCAATTTATTTTGTGTCGTTACCGTCTACATGCCCATTAACAGAAGGACCAGATTTGTGAGAAATCAAGAGTCACTGAGGCCAGTGAAGTTATGACGATAGCAGCCTACCTCTCGAAGCTGAAGGAAGGACCCCATGTTTAAGTGAGAAATCATTATTGCTACTTCCCAACCAGAGAGTCTTGTAAAACAATTGTCTTCAAGTTTGTTTTTTTTTTGTTGAAAGCAATCACAGCCAAGAAGACAAACCTGTGCACATAGCGAGTTGGGTGTATATGCAAATACAATCAACCTTGGATGTCATTACAGGTGCAGTGAGTGACGAATGATTGGAGAATGTCATCACAAAATTTGTTGCAATTTCACCACGAATGGCATCACACTGTGGGATGTTCATTGTTATACACTGCAAATGGTGAAAATGTGGGAAGGTTTGCCATTCTGTCAAATTGTTTTATCTCAAGAAATTAGTCCTTTGACATCATTCTTACCAAAATAGAGTGTTTTACAACTCATGAAAGACTAATGCAGCAGAGACCCATAAAGATACCACCCCTCCCACAAAAAAAAACAAAATATGGAGACAATTTAAAGGCCTCCAACTCACATGAAGGACTGCCTGATGATTCATACATCCCATGTTCACACTATCTTTATTAAAAAGGAGCCTCCAGTTCTGGGAGTAAATGATGTTGCTTCATCACAGCCACCAGCAAATTCAATAAAGTCAAAAAAATACTTGCCAAAAATAATAATTAAGTGCTTCATTTAAGAAATTCAAATACTATTATAGCTGATATTACTAGTATAAATATATAAAAAATGGTGGTCATTGGCATTCAGAAAGGTAAAAAATATGACTAATATTTGACTAAATTTAAATGATATTTATACAAAAGTATGAATTCTATGTTTTAATGTTTGTGAGAGAAAAATATTATTAATTTAAAGTTTGGTTTCCTTTTCATTTCCTTTAAGAAAATTCTGTTCAAACAAGAAAGAGGAATTACAGGGGGGGAAAAAGTTCTTTTATACCCTTAACTGTTTGAACAAAAAAATGCATTGTAATTAGAAAAGCATATCATTAGTTGACTAACTACATTTAAAGTAATTAACCTTTCGAGGTACTCATTAACAGTTAAGATAATTAGAAAAATAAGATATGTTTATTTTACTAAACTTGTTTTTTTTTTTATGCCAAATATTTTCTTTTGACTGTTAATTCATGAAATGTAATTATTCTACATTTTAAATGAAAACGTCTAGTTTATGTTTTATTCACATAGATATTTTAAGCTTATTTTATTCTGCTTCACAACTGGACTAAGATTGACATCATGGTATCTATATTTGTCAGTTTAAAAAAAAAATCTCATTACACATGACTGATGCACATCATTGACATATAGCATTAAAAACTTCCTGCATTTTGGATTTATTCAATTCAATTTAAAATATGACACATTAAATGTACCACTTATGATTTTCTTCACTTTACTCATTGATTATAATGGTCTTAAATTCACTACCACACCCGAGGATGACTTGCCTGACTCAGAAGCTTGAACATAGTAATTGTATTGATTCTGGAAATTTTGTACATTAGCAGCAGCCAGTTTTGTGAAAGAACATTTACTATTTAGAAAAAAAAAAAAAAAAAAAGATGATTAAACTTAATAAACATAAAATGTTTAAATGAAAAATTGCTGCCTAATTACATTGATTCAGTTTAGTAGATGTCATTGTCATCATGGTTCACAGAGCCATTTTGTCCTTTTTCCTCAAAAAGAAGGTCATCTTCATTGGTATCCAGTAGCAGTAATGTCCACTTACACTGCTACAGAAAAATCACAACTAAATGCTGCAATGTGTGTTTGTAATTTTCTGTCACCTAGTGCGAATTTATTTTTTGCTGCAAGCTAGTTGCATTTTTGTGCGAATATTGTCAGGCATTTGCTCTAAATGTTGTGAAAAGATTGTATTTCTCAAAAATATAAATTCTTGTTTTTAGTTGATATAAGGGCACCTCAATGTGGTGCAATGGTTAGCAAGCTGGTTTTGATAGAACAATTACAACTGAGTAGTGATTTTGATCCTCACTGGGTGCCCCATACTTTCGGCCTTGTGCTACAGCTAAGCTGCACTTAAAAAATAACCTTATTTTTAGTTGATATGAACTGGATAAAAGGCGGATCAAATATTAAATTTAAATTTTGTTGCTACAAATTCTAAACAGCACAAATTATACATGGAGATTTTTTTCCTGGAATTTCATAGCTCAAAATTAGGAGTGCATATTATACATAAATAATTATTTTTTTCTGCTGTTCTTCCCTATCTTTAATTCTAACAGTGTCGATAATTCTAACAGTGTCGATAATTCTAACAGTGTCGATAATTCTAACAGTGTCGATAATTCTAACAGTGTCGATAATTCTAACAGTGTCGATAATTCTAACAGTGTCGATAATTCTAACTTTGTTGCACAGAGATTGGTAACATCACTTTTTCCTCCACACAAATTAACCCATGACCTAGTTCCGTCTTTACAGATTGCAACTTTTTGCTGTTCTTCAAGATTTTCTTTGAAAAGGACAGTCGGCTTCATCTTTTTATTCCTTGTCACAGCTGCATGGAATGGCACACACTTGGGCATGTTCTCTTCTGTTAGAGATTTGACTGGTGAGATGTCTTCAAAGATTGGAACTGCTTCCAAATATTGTCCGCTTTTTTTCTTTTCTTTTTTTTTTTTAAGCGTAACACCCCAAGCAAGGCTGGAGGCCACTATCACGCAAGGGGTTATAGAAGGGTTGGAGGAAGAGCAGATAGGAGTGGTAAAGGAGAGGATGTGGAGAAAGAGAAAGACAGTGGATCGATCAGGGCAAGGGGGTTACAGAAGATTTGGAGCGAGAGCAGATAGGAATGAAAGGTGAAAGGATGTGGAGAAGGGAAGTGGATAGATTAAGGCAACTGGAGATGTCGATTGATGTTACACTTAAATAGTTGGAGATTGTATTTGTCAGGGAAACAGGAATAAGGAAGGGAGTTCCACAGGCGAGATGTGCGAGACATGAAGCTATTGGAGTAGAAGAGACGTCTACATCTAACAGTTTCAACGGTGAAGCGGTGGGAACGGGATGCCAGCCTCGTAGGACGTTTAAATTCATGAAGCCTAGGGACAAGCGAAAGCAGCTCCCCGGAGCAATTACTGTGAAAGTATTTATAAAAAAGACAGAGCGAGGCAACGTTGTGTCTATGAGAGAGCGACTGCAGACAAGATGATAGATCAGGGCCAATCACATTGCATATCCGTCTCTGGATCTTATCAAGAACCCTGAGGCAAACAGCAGGGGCTCCAGACCATATATGGCAGCAATACTCCATGCAAGGGTGAATGGTCGATTTATAAACTTGGAGGATCGATTCCAGGGAGAAAAATTTCCTGGCTCGGCACAGGGAACCAACTTTCCTTGCGGTGGATGATGCAACTGACTCGATGTATTTGTTCCATCTCAGATCAGCAGACAGCGTGAGACCGAGCAGCCGCAGAGAGGAGCTCTCGAGAAGTTGGTCATCAGACATTCTAATGGGATGCAGGGATGGATCCTTGTGATGGTTAATAGAGAGCAGTTTTGTTTTAGAGGCATTAAAGTTAACCATCCATTTCTCGCCCCAGTTCACAACTGATTGGAGGTCCTTTTCAATTTGAACTGCCAGGTTAACTTTGTCCACCTCACTAGATTCGTGTTTGAGGCAGGAATAAATTGTGGTGTCATCAGCATAGATGCCGACTTGGGAGTCTATGGCGTCAGGAAGGTCGTTTATAAATATGAGGAACAAAGTAGGGCCTAGGATGGAGCCTCAAGGAACACCTGCGTTAGTGGGATAGGAGCTCTTATGGTAAACACTAGTCCTTTCTGATTTAAAGTTGACAAAGTACAATTTTTGAGTAAAAAAACCTTGTACCTCTGTCCACAGCAGTTTTTTTTTTTAATCATTTCATCTTGAGAAAGGCAATAAAGCCACTAAGACACAAAGAGTTACCGAGAATGAAAGAATGAAGGAAACAAAGAAAACAATACTGAGTACAAGGCAACAGAAGATGATTAATGTTGTGTATTTTTGTAGATTGTAGTTGACAAAAAAAGCAAGAAACTAAGAGTTCCATTGACGAGACACACGAGAAAAAATATTAGTGAGGAAAAACTTTAAAAATCTATATAAAGTAAGATTTGGTAAAATGAATAAATTATACATTCAAATTATAATAGACACATTATTAGATTGATTGATTTTGTTTTTTTATGACTTATTAATCTTTTGTAGGTTATTTAAAGCCAGGAAATATTTTTATGCTGTAAGAATTTTTGGAGATAAAAATGGTTTACTGATACAAGTCCTACTAATTAACCAATAGCTGGGGGAAGAAGAGGTGGATTCATACATCATGCATAAGTGAATATAACGAACCCAACTGGAATTGGAACTGCTCTAATCTCCAATTCCAAGCCATTATCCATTACACCACCCACACATCCAAGCTTACAGAACCTGATATTCCCAAGCGACACATTAGAACATATTCTATTAATCAATCCAGGTATCAGACAAAATAAAATTTAATTTTATTGAAAATTATTAAATATATCCCTACTGAGTGGATGCCAGCTTAAAATTTAATTTACTTATATTTTATGGTGAAAGATAAAATTTACACAGCATTTAATGCATAAAATTTCAATTTTTAGGCATTTATACTTTTATCAAGTTACTAGAAATTTTATACTCTTCAATTATCACAACTTTAAATAAAATTTAAAATATTTATGTAAAATATTTGTGCAAGTCCTTGTGTCTACTACTAGTCTGTCTCTTTTTTAAAATAGATAGGAGACAATGTATCAAGTTGTCAGTTAAAGTTAGAAAAAACAAATCTTCAGTTGTCTACTCCATTTCTGGCAGCATGAAAATTGTCTTCCAAAAAATAAATCTGACTCAAAACACTCTTTGTAAAACCATAACATATGAATAAAGACAAACTTTTATCTGATACGTTTGATGAACTTTATCATGGCAAATGAAAGGGTTTTATTTTGAAACATGTATTTATAAACAGAATTTTAAAAAATATTGCTAGCTTTTCAAAATTTTTAAATTTAAGAATGCTCAAATATTATTCAGGCTAACTTTGAAAGTCAAGGTAATCTTCTTGTAAGTCCATATTTGATTTTTTTTTTCTCTCTCTCATGAGTGGGTATATAATTAATACAAGTAACGCTTAGCTGATTGATGTTACCTTCAGCATCCCAACTCCAGAGTTTCGTAAATGGACCCTCGAGGAATCATTCCATCCACTCATTAGGGGATATCAGCAATTGACTGTTTATACTTTTTCTTTTTTATATGCACTTTTCATTGGTGCAAGTTCTTTTTTCATAGTACATGTTGACACAACCATGCACCCATCTGCACATACATGCAGAATGTTGTGGTTATTGTCCTTTTTTTCTCTCAGTTGTAGCCATATTGACTTCCAGTTTTCCAGATAACAGCAGAATCAATGTGTTCTAGTTAAATGTCTCAGTTTTCTTTTCCTTTTTATCTGTGAATCCCTCTTTCAACCTTCCACAACCCAATGTTCCTTGATGATTGCCAAATTTGACAGATACCTGAAGAAAGATGAAGGCTATAATGACTGAAATATACTTATGACGCTCAATATAAAAAACACCAGTCCAAATGCGTCCGTGTATAATTAACCTAATTATTGTTGTTGTTGTTTTGATCGCCATATTTGACCTGTGGACTCTACAGCCTTCTTGAAATTTTGGAATATAGTACAGTCTTTATTCATTGAAGTATCCAACTAGTATCCTCCTCTTTGTTAATTTGGTTTCTATATTTCTTGAAGATGGATTCTTCTGAAATGTGTCATATAGGGTAATCACTTGAAAAATAAAATTTAACTCGTCAGCTAAATCTTTCATACATGGATCAGTGAAGAATGAAAGTGGTGAGAATTTCAAGGTTATCAAATGTGTCATAGACCTGAAGAAGACTGGAGATCCTACTGGACAAAAGACAGCAATTATAAAGTGAAGAATGTGTGTTTAAATAATTCTGGTAGACGTCAATGTCATCATCGTTACTGTTCTTTTCAGTTAATGTTCTCTGGGTTTCTACACTGTCCAAAATTCTCAGATGAATGGTGCTGATGATGATGATTTGCATTTATTATTAATAATCTTATTTTATTATTTTTGTGACTGTCTTAGTCAATGCATTCTTTGGTCTTCCTCATTGTCTGAAATTAGCATTATTCTATGAAGTAATGAGTAGATATACCTTCAAAATTTTGTTTTTCTTGCATCCGTGGGTGACCATAAATCAGTATTTTAGTATGTATTAGTAAGTATATCTACTGATCATAAATGGAAAATTTTACAATTCAGTGACACCAATATTTTTAAAATAATTTTGAATTTTTTTGGTGTGTGTGTGTACAAAGGTGCCGATTTTTATAAATACAGAAGTCCATACATTATCAAAATATAAGAGCGATAACTGTAGTAAATTTAAAACTAAAGTACCCAAAATTCAATAAAACATTAGATTACAGTGACTATTTTCACAAATTTTTAAGATTGGGTAGTTGAAAATTATATAAAACAGGCGCTCACGTCATATTCCTTTACGGATATGCCCTCCCGGGGGTAAAAAGGGAAACTTACGGCTGTCAGTCAAGCAGGCAACACCTTAACAAACACACATTCTTGTTAAAATTTGCATTTCTGTGATATTTAGAAACTAAAAGTAATTTTTGTTTCAAATCGGATTAATTAAACTTTAAATCAGCTAATATCCCTTAAAGTTTCAGAAAAGTATATTTTATTTTTGAAAGAATGAAAGTTAATTACACTGAGCTGACAAATGGATACAAAAAAATTTACTAATTTAAAAAAAAAAAAAATCCAGTCAATTTAAATTCGTTTTAAATAGTTTTTGAAATACAGAAAAGTATTTTGCTTATTAGAAATATTAAATTTAATCTATTAGTTTGAAATTAAAACTAAAACAAAAACCTTCAAGAAAGACTTTTTAAATTTAATTTATAAAAAAAAAATCATTTTTAAAACCTTTTCGTATTGTGTTTCTTTAGTTATCGAACTTAATCTATTAGATTAAAATTAAGACTAAAATATTATAAAAGCTTCAAGAAAGAATTTTCATTTTTCAAAATTCAATAAACCTTAGGCATCGATTTTCTTTGGGAGGTACCTGAGTATGATGTTTAAGATTACTCTTCTTCGACCGAATTATGACATTTTTTATTTTATAAATAGAGTTATCTCCCTTTATATACGAGTTCTATCGATGTGTGTGTTTATTTCATCAATTACACAACGTTTACTCTGGTGCACTTCAAAAGACTTCTTCAATGAACCCCTCACGGGGACCCCGACAACAATTCTGTGCTGCAATCGACGTTCAACTTATCTTGCAGGTATAAAATGTGATGATCTGAATTATTCGATCAATAATGCAGATTATTATATTACGGAACGACTAATATTTTTGCTTTTCAATTCAAAACTATCAAACAAAACACAATCAGAGAATAAAACGATCGAGAGAAGTAATTAATTAATCTAAAGCTCATTTTAAAAAAAGAATGATAGATATAGGAGCATTTATAATAATTATTTATTTCTTTACTAGCTTAAAGTTAAAATATTTCAATCGGCTTAACAAATCTCCCTCCCCACAAATTTACTCTGTAAACCCCGCCCTCTTTTGTCTTCACTTGAAGTAAAAAAAATCATTTTTAAAAAATTAGTAAATACTTTTATAAAAAAAAATTAATACAGATGACTAATTCGTTAATCTGTTAATCTCAAGAACAAATAAGGACTGATAAAGTGATGTGACCAATTAACCAAACGTCGGAATAAAAAAAATGAATCACTTTTCCATATAATTATTTACATGGGGAGGAGTCTTAAGGGCGTGCACTCACAAAGTAGGAAGGCCATGCTGTCAGTCAAATGTAGACGATAAAATAATTGGCAGCGACTGCCGTGGGGATATCAACAGTGCGTTTAAAGAAAAGTACTGGAAGAAGGAAGCGGGGGCGACATTCACAGTGGCTCCCCAGTTTTTCTTTTCACTTCCACAACAGAAGCGGACTGTTTGTTCGCTTTTTAATTTTTCTCGACACGCACTCAGATTACGACGGTCCTCTAACGGACGAGATCGGAGTTGTTACGATTGCGCTGTTTTGCTTTAAATGCATGCATTTTTAAAGGCAGCCCCGAATTTTAGAGAAAGATAATATGTACTAACTAGATCATTTAGTATTTAATTTAAAAGATAAGTTGTTTTTTTTTTAACCAGTTGCTGTCGTTTATATAATAACTGAAGAAAACGAACTGAAGAAACTATTTTTGACAAGAGATTTTGTGAAGTCATGGATTATCCGTGCCTCAGTGTTGTCATTTTAATAATCGTCTCTCTTCTTGCTTCAGGTAAGTTACAACTTTTTACATGCATTTTTAACGGACGTATAGAAATCATTGCATGATGGAAAAAAGAGATGCAAGTTTTCTTTTTTAAAAAGAAAGAAAACAAAGTTGTTTACAAATTGGTAAAAAATAAAAAAAAATAAAAAAAAACTATTATTGAGTAACACTCACTAACAGTGTTGTCAATATTAAAAGAAATTAATTCAATAAAAGAAAACTGTTTTTAAAGTAAAAAAAAAAAAAGAAAAAAAAAAAAGTATTTTCATTCCATTACGGAACTTAATTTTGGGGGAAAAAAAGGTAGATTTATCATGAATCCACGATATATTTCTGTCCAAGATTTTGTCTTGTTTTCCTTTCATTGTACGGATTGCTTACATTTCGTTACTTTGGTTGAGTTTGTTTGGTATAAGGTTCTAAGCAGTGAACAAAAATAATCGGCCTGTGAGACCGCGTTACACAGTGTCTTATTTACTCAGAGCAGTTTCCGCCTTCCCCCGCCACTGAACTGAGGGATGGGGGGGGGGGCATCATCCGGCGACGATCGAACTCACTATTGAATTCATTCAAATTGGTAGAAATAGTCTGTTAAGAAGTCATTGTTAAACATTCAGTACGGCAGACACAACAACATATGCGTTTTAATTTCACTAAAAGTAAATAAATAAACACGTAACTCATACACTGAATATTTTCAAGGACAAAATAATTAAATTAATTTATATATATATTAGTTTATTTAATGTCGAATTCATACCAGGTCAGGGGACGATTCTTTTCTGATATTTAAAAGAAAACCAAATTTAAAATAGAAGCTGAAACCGTTTGTTAAAACTTAAAATGTTATGAATGACAACACAAATCAAAACATTATTCTGTTGAAGGCTATTATTATTATTTGTATTGTTGGAATATTAACTCACTGTTTGTTTATTCAATGAATAACAGTAAATAAATAATATTCATTAAAAAAAAAAACCTATCAAGTTAGAAAGTAGTCACTGCGAACATAACGATCAAAGATTTTTTTTAATTCCCAAAATTACGGCAGTAAAATTCAGTTTTCTGATTTTCTCAGACCATTTTTTTTTCTCTCCGGAAAGATCTTGAAAACTTATAAATAAAATAATAAACTACATCGAACTGATGTTCAAAAACAATATATAAAAAAGAAACTTAAATAAAAACACTAAATTAAACGATTTTTTCAGGTTCCACCGACTACAAAGTACTCGGTTAAGTTAAAGTAGTACGTAAAAGAAAAGCTCATTTTTTGGAGCAAGAAAACCTCCTCTTGGAGCAATTCTGTTAGCGCGAGTTCCACGATTCCATCTTCCCGAGGTGGTTTCTCCACACAGTATTTGTAGACTTTTTTAGCATTAGTAACCAAGTTATTAACTACTTTGAAAATGTGATTTCTTTTCTCTTTTGTATTTTTTAAACCAATTATTGACATCGCGTACGAGGAATTTTTAAAGACTTAGGTTCCGAGTTTAATTTAGTTTCTGTTAATTCATTAACTAACTTATTTGATGGTCACTGATTTTTAGTTGCTTTTTTAAAATTTGGATGGATCTTCCTAACACTTGTTAGTTAATTGAACACTAATTTGTTTGAGTCTTTAGACTTTAGAGTTCAAAGATTACCTTTTTTAACCAGAGCTGTGCGCTCTTTAATAATTAATAATAATGAATTAACAGTAACACTGACAATTATTGACGATTTTCATTAAAAAAAAAAGATAAAAATTTGTTACTGAAATAATAATTGCATATTTCTACAAGAGCCAGAGGTCGGTGTTCGAATTTAGGTAAGTAAATAAATTTAGGATCGACTACTTCAAATGCTGATGATAGATATTTTTTTTAAAGGAAGTCTTCGTTTGGAAGAAGCTTTCGAAAAAAAAAAAAATTTTTAACTTTCACTCACGAATATTGACCGACTGGCGATCAGGTTATGCAATAATTCAGCTACGAGGCAGAAGATACATTTTTAGTTTTATCTGGAATAAGGTTTAATAAATGGGATATTTTTTGTTTTATTTCTGCTTAATGGCCTTTCAACCACTAGGCCTTGGAGTTAAAGCCAAATAAAGGTTTTGAATCATGTTTTTTGGGGTATAACAGTTGATATGATAGAGATATGACAATAGTGATAGATTTTTTGTTTGATACAGAGTTGGTGAAAGTTTCTTTTTTTTTCTTTAAAATTTAATCCGTTATTAGAGATGCTGCTTTCTGATACAATTTATTTTGTATTCTATTCAGTTTCTGATGAAATTTGGTTGTTAGAGTTTGAATTGTTACTTTTTACTTGGGATACGTTTCATTGAAGGGATTTTTTCCAGTCACCTGAAGAAGGTCAGAGCGTACAACGGCCGAAACGTCGTGAACATGACAAAGAATGAGGACAACAGTCCGAACAATGTAAATAATGATTTTTTTTTTTTTTCAGTTTTCAAAACAAGGCATTTTTATGTAGTTTTGTTGGGAGATTTATAGTTTTCTTTTATATTTTAATTTTGGTATAAACAAAGATTTCCTATTTTTTTTACGGATAGTGTTTTGAATGAGTTCTTTTGTATGGTTTGCTTGATAATATTTTGTTCAGGTTTTTTTGATTACTCGGGGTCCTTATGGAAAAGAATAATTTCCCTTCGTTTGGCCTTGTGAATTTCCCCCGGATTAATTTTTTTTAATGCATAACTGAAGACGACTAACGTTTCTCAGTAAACATTTTGTACTCATGATAAAAAAAAATCCCGCTAAATGAAACTGCCTTACTTAAACTAATTTAGGTAAAATATTTTTTAAAGAAAGGTAATCTTATTTTAGCGGCGTAAATTCAAATTCGAAAAAAAATTATTCAACATTTAACAAAAATAACATTGATACTGAAAAAAAAAATGTTTTTAATTACGAAAATTCTTTCATACAATTTTCGAAAGGTATGTTTCCAAGAGAACACTTGATGTTACAAGTTCCATACTGTTTGTTTACTAAATTTCCATTTTGCACGCATCCATAAATTAAATTTTGAGTGTACTGTATGTCTTCATCGTCAGAGTGAAAATTTGGTGCCTCTTTTTAGCGATCAGTTTCCACTTTTTAGTGTGTATCCTACCACCACATTTGTATCCTAAGGCATTGTCCAGCCAGACTTTTTCTCCATATGTTAAAAAAGATATTCAGAATATCTTGATTTATAATTTTTTTTCAGTCAAATTTTTAAATTTTATAATCCAACAATAAATGGTTCCCCACTTCCGTTTTTTTTTTTTTTTTTTATTTTTTTTTTTGCTTTTCCCCTTAAAACATTAGGATACAAGTGTTGTGCTAGGATACACACACTGATCGGTAGGACAAACGCTAAAGTGGCACCGAAAATTGTCCTCGTGATCATTATAAATACCCTCTCGAATCCCTGGTATTGACATCATCCACAGACCAGCCATCCGAATATTTACGCTGCTAAAATATAGGATTATCCAGTCTTGTAATTTTTGTTTCAATTGGGTTCCATAGATTGGTCAAGTTGTGATATTTTGTAGATTTGCCTTAAGAAACTAATGTCAAAAGATTAATAAATTAAGAAAAATTTAGCAATAATAGAAGTTAGCATTTTTGTTAGTTCCCACCAAGCCAAAAACTGAATGTAGTGGGAAATATAAGTCTTCCCTCGGGGTTAGTTTTACTTTCCGTGATACAATTAGTTGAGTAAACATTTTTGTGTATTTTTTGTTGAGAAAAAGAAAGATAACGTATCTTTTTGTCCGTAAAAGTATGGATGTTAGCTTTTAGTCAAGTGAAACTAAAAAATAAAAAAAAAAACCTTTGAAATTTGAAAATGTTTTTTCGTTGGTTGAGATTTGAGAAACTTTTAAAAAAACTTACTGCTAACCAGCAATTGTCCGTCATTGTGAACTCAACACAATATTTTTTTTAACAAATATCTCTTTATTGACATTTTTTAAACAAAGTAACAATCAGAATTTACTTTTACTAATAATACATTTAAATAAAAATACAATAAATACATCAAACAAAATTATTTAAAGGCAGGGCGTTACCTAACAGCTAGGACAGCCATGCAAGTGGGGTCCACGACTTGAGGCGGACGTGTAAAGACCTAAACCTTTTTCTTTTTCAATCATATCACCCCATTCAAGGCAGTAAAGCCACTAAGACACAAAGGGTTACCGTATGTGAAAAAAATAATAGCAAAAAAACATTATTAAGGAGCGAGAACAATAGAAGAATATTCAAGAAGATAATATAACGATTGACATTACAAACTTTTGAAGATCAAAATTGGCCGGGAAGTATGGAGCCAGAAGAGAGATCCACAAGCGAGAAGTCCGAGAAAAGAAATTGTTAGCATAGAACTTATGGTTACATGCTTAAATATCTTTAAAAAGCATCTTACACAATCAAGGATAAATCTCTCCCCATCAATAAAAATTTGACATCTCATCACCAATCAATGCTATTTCACATTTAACAATTTTTACAAACAAAAATTTGGATTACCAATGGGATCGCCTCTCAGCGGAGTGATGACGTATATCTTCTTAGAATTTCTCGAATCTGATTCTTTCTAAAATATTTTACCTAAACAATCAACTTACTTTCGATATACTGATGACGTTATCCCCGTGATTATATAAGGAATATTCTTATATCTGACTATTTGTGGAACGTGAAAGTAGTTCCAGGCCACTTGTATAAGATCACATTATTTTTAAGTTAAAACAAAATCTGCCCCAAAGTGGTACCGTGCAAACTGAGAGTGAAGAACAAAGGTGTGAAATAACAGAGTGAACAGAATAAGAATTGCCAAACGAACCAGATTGTTAGATTGGGCAAACGGACCGTAGCAAATTGGGTTACAACATGACTACATTTTGAATTAACCGTTTTCTCATTAGTAGCACAAATTATTCCACCTTGTTTTTAAAAAAATCTCAAAGTCGTTATGTGAAAAAAAAAAAAAACAACTTAATATTGGACTTTTAATCTGGCAAGATTGCTGTGTACATGCAGAAAGAGAAAAGAGCCACTGTAAAAAGCAAATATGAATGAAAGACAACAAGACTATTTTATATTTTTATACTTAAAAAAAAAAAAAAAAAAAAAAACTTGACCCAAGAACAATTACGAAATCTGAAACTGAGTTGTTGCAAAGAGAAGATAGTAACAAAGACGTTTTGGAGAGAAACATTCGAGTTTTACAATCTTGATATAAACATTCCATTTAATTTTTTTTAAACTGATTTGCAAATGAAAGGTTGACTCCCATAAACTTATTCAGATAAAATGAAAATACTTCATGATAGAAATACACTCAAATTCTTTTCGTAAAAACATTAGGAACCAAAACTGTACTTTTTTCCCCTTTTGGTTTAATCTGTTATAAATTTCAGTATAAGCAGCACATGCCATGTTGCACACAGTTTGTCATTTTACATTGCAGACTAACAAAAAATGCATTTCCATAGAAGACAAGCTCTTTACACAGTAGCAGGTGAATCAATATGAGTTTAAGAAACTAAACTCAATGCTGAAGACGAAAATGCATATAAATTCCATGTATTTGGGCACTTCGACGTGGTGTAATAATGGTTAACAATCTTGTCTCGCTAGATCAATTACAACTTCGTAGTGAGTACCATCATCACTGGGTGCTCCATACTTTCGGTCTTGAGCCATATTCCACATCTTAGCCACGCTTAGTAAATCGCTATAATAATCTCATGTATTGTGAAATCTCTAGACGATATTTTCAATGGACGTGTATACAAGGAGACGTAACAGAAAACAGCGAGAAGGGAAGATAAACGAATATCAGCCGCCGGATATGTTCAGTGAAGGCTGGAGAAGTTGAACATTTTCATTTCCAATTATTACTGCTCCGTGTTCTGGGAATGAAACAGAGCAGCTTGAGAAGTACGATGGACATGCTTTACTTATTTTTCCACGAAATACACCGACAACTATTTTTGATATCTGCTTCAGAGGCTCTCGTCTCTTGTTGAATTATTATAAATAATTTGGATTGACTAATTGCAAAATACAAACAAAGGATTTTTGCAAATTGGTTACATCACTTTCGAAATGGAACCACTCCCGGCTAACGTTTTCAGCTGACATAAAGTGGAACGATTATATTGTATCAGTTGCTAGGAAAGTTGGTTCACTGTGTTGTGCTGGTCATTTTTTCTCTCTAGAATCTATCTTACTCCTTTATAAGTCTACCATTCGCCTATGCATTGAATATTGCTGTCACATCTTGTGCTATTACTATGTATTTAGAGATTCTTGATAAAATACAAATAAGAATCTGCAATGTTATAGGTCCTGACCTAGCATCTCGACTTCAGACATTTTCCCACCACCATAGCTTCCCTGTGACTTTTTCTATAAATATTTTCATGGTAATTGTTCTGATGAACTTCACCGTAGTACCTAGACTTTATGAAGTGCCGTACTAGATTGGCGGTAAGGTTTCATCATTTTACAATTGAAATGGTTAGATATAACCGTAAGTTCTATGCTAAGAGTTTCTTCTTTCGCACTTCCCGCTTACGGAACTCTTTTCCAGCTTTTTGCTTTCCCGTCAACTCTGATCTTCAAAACTTTAAATGCAATGTCAATCGTTATCCCCTGTCTTCTTAATTCCTGTTCTTTTATTGTTCTCTCTCCTTAATGTTTTTTTCCTCGTATTCTATCATACGCAGTAACCCTTTCGGTCTTAGCAGCTTAATTGCCTTGCTTGGGTGAAATGACTATGAAAAAAATTGTCTCGGTATCAATACCAAGTGATGTTATTCGCATTATTTGTAGAAAGA
The DNA here is from genome assembly GCA_964036315.1 of Acanthosepion esculentum. NCBI lineage: Eukaryota > Metazoa > Mollusca > Cephalopoda > Sepiida > Sepiidae > Acanthosepion > Acanthosepion esculentum. Next base: position 6,405,691 of record OZ038494.1, read on the forward strand.
TCCTTGGTTACCTATATTGCCTCATGAAGAGAGACAAACATGCTATTTTCCCTGTTTAAAGTTGTTCTAAAACCTATTTCTACGAAATATCTACTCTTCTCTAAGTCTGGATAAAGTTGTAAATAATAATAACCAGAGATGGTGATTGCTGCCCAATGGAATTATTAATAAACGTCTTCACTAAGCCTTATTGCCATCCACCAAATGTCCTGCGAGTTTTACGACTCCTTGAAAGCTTTTTATCAATCCACTTGAAATTGCCAGGCTACACAAGAATTGTATTGAAGCCTCATAAATAAATTGTTTTGATACTGAGAGCGAAATTAGTACCAAGTTACTCAACTTTGCCGTTTACTCTGTTCACGTTTTCTCTGCTACAATATGTTATGGCAAATAATAAAGCATAACAAATATTCAGAAAGGAGGATGGATTTATTTCAACTGGAGTTTATCTAATTATAGGCAATTATAGAGGACTTCATCGAGATTTAGAAATCTAAATGTTACAGTCCTAATAATACTGAAAGCTAACAGTAACACACAAGGGAGAAAAAGAATTTGTTATATGTAAAAAGATTTTGAATTCGTGAAAATGACATTGTAATAATATACACGTTCACCGAGAAGCACCTGTAGTTTTAATTTAATATTTTAGATTAAAATTATTTGTTGTGCCCAAATACTTTTATTGGCATTTCATTTGTGTTAGTATATGAATTTATTACGTATGGAATCTATATCTATCCGTACGTAATAAATTTCTTTAAGAAAATTACTTATATACTTTAATAATTGCATAACAATAATTATGCAAGAATATTGATAATGATATCTTATTTGTCAACATTCGTGTAATTTCCTTTTGTCCCGTTTCTTGTAAATGAACATCAAAAGTGACAGCGGCAGAAAACACTGAGTTTGATCTTTTGTCAGTTTTTTAAGCGGCAAAAGCGACTAATAAATCACACTTAAGATAGACTTTCCGATTAATATAAAAAACAAAAACGGAATTATGCGATTTTAAATCTCAAGAAGGACATCTTTTATTTTCGAATGGCGCTCTCTGAGAAATTAAAATGAAACGGAGTGATGAATAAAATACCAAAGTCAAACATTAAACACAGAGGGTGAGAGGATACCAGACGAAATTCAGTTAAGAACTGAAACGAAGCCTTCAAGTCGACAAGAAAATTACCGCGCTGTAATTATTGTACAGACGATAAGAAAAATAGCAAATTTCTCCAACGACATGGAGCAATTTTCACTTACGACATTAAAATTGAACTGACGAGATTACTTGTAATCATTTCGTACTTAAATTTATGCAAGAAAAAAAAATGGTAGTTGTCACACTTAAAGTTTTTTCTTTCTTTCTTTTGCTATTAACTCTTATTTCACATTGCTATTTTTAACGGGGGCAAGTTACGAAGTTTACTTGGATGTGTATATTTATCCTCGAAGGCTTGCGGGTGAGATAAGAAAAGAAATGGCCAGGTGCTAATTTATTGATTTTCTGGTTCACTTCGTGCCTAGTGGTGTCTCATTCAAGACTAAGGTTCGTACCTGTACGAATATTGTTACGTTCAAGTCAAATTTTTCTTAATTTAAGGGAGTACAACATTTTATGAACGGACATATTAAAAAGGGATCTAATACATACAAATATATTAAAACAGGAGAAAGAACGAGGAAAAGAATTATTGTAAAATGGTGAATCGAAAATGTTTTAAAGTAAAACAATAAAAAAAAAGTTTCTCACTCTGAAAAGCTCAGTCGAAAGCAAAAAGATTATAAATTTGTACACAACGACTAAAATCTAATTAAGAGAAAGAATTACCTGAAATAGCAATACAAATCACAAACTAAACAGTGAGACATAACAACCACTTCTGCTTACAGAGATAAGGCAGTTTTCATTTTATACATAAGGTTTTAAGTACTTTCAAATAGTAATTTGAATGTGCACCGCTGACCACTAAGAAAATAGACTAGGCACAAATGGAATTACTCACTGCAATCTTAGATCCAGATATGTTGACAAGCGAATATAAATTATATACCTCAACGACTTTTTGGGTAGGAATATTGGCAATAATTATTAAACATCCTAGAAATCTGTTGAAAATTTGACTTCCCTGTCAGAAAACAAACACACATCAACCGAACGTAATAAAAATACATTTTCAAAGGTTATTGCTTTCTTAGCAAAACACACACTAAAGATCAGACTTAATGGCGTGATAATCATTTTGATATTATTTACATTATTCGGACTATTGTCCTCATCTTTGTTGCCATATTTATAACAACGTTTTGGCCGTTGTACGCTCCAGCCTTCTTCGTGTGGTTTGAATGTCTAACTGAACCCTTTATTTCGCTCACTGGGGTAGACTGTTCTAGTTTCACGTGCCATGTCTAATGGATATCAGTTATTTCAAATAAATTAAAAATGATTTGAAAAATAAAAAGTATATTTTCAGATTCTGAGAGAAGTTCTTTTTGTACATCGGTCAACACTTGTTGTAACCCTGTACAGATGAATAATATGGCAACTCGAGTTTTGATGGTCACAATCGGAATGTCAAAAATCCGGATATAAGTTGAAAAAGTCACCAAACTAGATCATCATCGTTCTGTCAACTGTCCAACATAAAAGTTTGTTCATTTTCTAAGTGTAGCTTTATATAGCATAAGGCAGAAAGTATTAGACACCTAGTGAGAGTCGAACCCACTTTTCAGTCATAATTAATCTATCGAAACAAGTTTGCTAACCATTGAAGTGGCCACATTTGTTAAAAATGGTTGAGCCAGGAGAAAATGGACACTTTTACACACGTTGAGGATTACATTTTTTTTCCGAGATTTTAAAAAAATTAATTTTATTAAAAATAAAAACTTAGTTTACTCATACAACAAATAACTTAAAATAAGACGTATATGGTGGTGCGCTTGCGTTCCTACCCGCATCAATATTAAAGTTAAGAAGAAGTTTAAAATCAAATGCTAATCTTACATGTCAGGACTTCGCTTTTCATATCTTTCCTCTTCATTTGAACCTGCGCCGTACTAAGCTACGTATAGTAAATAATTATAAACTATCTAACCAACAAGCAAACAGCATTGTATTTTCTCTCATAAATAAATAAAATCGAAAAATGCCTGTGTCAAAATGATTGTTTATATTTCTGAGATGAGGTATTATGGATCTAACTAACGCCTTTATCCACTGTGCCATCCAGTGACGGGACCCAAAGAGTGTGAGTTCAATCCCTGGTTAAGGCAGTAGAGAACTTGGAGAGGGGAATTAACAGGAGATCAACGCTTAGGTTGAAAAGTGAAAACAGATTTTTCCCCTCGTTTTTATTACTTTACCCATTACTTTTCTTTGTGGATAGAGAGATTGGGAGCAAAAACTGTGACAGGTTAATATTTTATTGTCCTAAAACCCCTACTAAGTGAAAGAAGGAAAAAATGCCATGACAAGATCGAGGTTAGTGGTCGACATTTAAAGGGGGGGCAGGGCGTGCATAAAAAATGCGTGTAATAAGTTAACAAAGAGGTTGTATGCTGACAAAAAAAAAAAAAAAAAAAAAGAAAAAAAAAGAAGGTTGACAACCCAGTTTTCATTCTTTGGTCTTTGTCACTTCATTCTTTTTGACCCCTTATGAAACGAAAGAGGACATCAGGAATTTGGACCAAAAGCCACAAAAATAAATCAGTTATCGAAGTCACTTTTTCTTTTTTTTTGCGTATGTGTGATTTTTTTTCTCTTTAAGCGAAAAAAAAAAAATAATAATAATAAAATATAGCGAAAGTTATGTTCACCCAAGTATAAGTCCTTATTTTCAGACTCATTGTAATTACGGTGACCCGAAAAAAAAAAAAAAAAAAAAAAAAAAAAAGAAATATCATAAAGGTACATTTTGATAGTGAAAAAAAAAAACGTCAAAGAAAAATATTTTATTCATACATTATAAAATATTTTAGAATAATGAAATGTTGACGATATACATTTTTACTCTCCTCCTTATTTAATTTACACTTACAGTAACTAAAAAGTATTATTTTAATACATTGATTAGTTTATTAAAATTATATGCTTCGTTATTCGAACTGGCAGGCTCATCGTTTCACTATCCGTCCCTCAACATGTGTTTGTTGTTATACTAGGTAACATTCTCAGAATTTTTAACAAAACCCTTTATTCAATCCACGGGAATAGATTGTTGTTCTGCTTTTCATGATTAGCGGGGGTGGGTGGGGCAACTTCTGTCAGATAATATTAGGATTGTGGTCTTATTGGTTGGTTTTGTTTATCAACCTCTATGGGTTATTTAATGCTGAAATCTAAATATTTTTTTAACGCAATTTTATTTTATTATTTATAACGGTCTTACAAGTCTTAATTAACCCATAACAAGGGGAGAAGAGACGGATTTATGTCTTTCCCAAGAGTATTTGGGCAGAAGTGAATAAAACGAATCCAACCGGAATTGGAACTCTGCTCTCCGATTAACAATTCTGAGCCATCATCTATTACACCACCAGCACATCTAAGCTTACAGCACCTGGTATTCCCAAGCAGTCACCCATCTAGATACTGACCAGGCTTAACGTTGCTTAACTTCATTGATTGTATGGAAATTAGTATTTCAACATGATGTGATCGTAAGTCTGTTCTTTATTGAAATGGAGAGACCTTTACTTCACTTTTTCTATTCTTGTTTTTTTTTTAATTTGAAAGATAAAAAATAAGTTTTTTTTAGTTAAAATTTTGTATTTGCAGGAATTGAATGAAAACTTTATATCTTCTATTTATCCTTTATCATAATTTGACAGAATTAGCAAATCTCGTTTAATACTAATCAGTTTTGTTCACCTTCATGTCCTTTGTCTGGTTCCACTGCAGCACAGTATGATCACTTTCATAATAAAATTATGATACTATCAAATACAATAAGTCATTTGTTAGACAAATCAGTCAAAATTTACCAGCATATTGTTCTGTGTTTGAAACCAAAGCATGAAATAAGACAAGAAGTTATAAAAAATGTAAGAAAATTCAAACATTGGTAAAATGTGTACAGAAACGAGTCTGTCACTAGAGCAGGTCAAATTTTGTCTAGTTGTAAGATTTTCATAAAGAAAGAATATTAAGTAGTAAATCAGGATATTTTTCAACTTGATGTGAAAGGACAGATGTATACCCCCCCCCCCTGACAAGCCTAGAGGAACTAAAGCAGAGAATCACCGAGGCACTAGAGAATATTATACAAGACATGCTACAGAATGTTTGACAGGTGCTGGACTACAGACTTGAAATGTGTCCTATCACAGGTGGTGTGCATATTGGACATTTGTGAAGCTTTGTAAAATCTTTTATAAAATTTAGATCCCTTTGAATATCTTGTTTGAATTGTGATAAATAAATCTTTTATTGTTCAAAATGAAGCTTATTTAATTTTGTTTGCCTGGGGCATGTAGTTACTCTGATGTTCACATATTAAATGATGTCATTGTTTTTTGGGACAACACACACACACACACACACACACATTATTAGAGGGATTAGAATAATCATAATTAAGTAACTCATTGAGTCTAGAAGAATTCTCAACATCATGCAGAAAGCACTGGATGGCCGTTTTATCCCATTTTGGGACTCATCAGCAGTGCGCATCTACTATCAAGAATTGAACCCAAACCATTACAATATGACGCAAGTGTCATACCCACTAGACCAACAGGTCTCAGTGACAAAGAGGTAACAAACTAGACTTGATATAGCACTGCTCTTCACAGATTCCATCATGTAACTCATCCAAGTCTACTTATACAGTGTCCCCAATAAGTCACATCTTCTATCCCCAAGCAGCTTCATCCAGAGCATGCATATACATACATACATACACACACATATATATATAAATTACCATCCACCCAGGATGACCTATCAATATCTCAATTGACCTTATTTCGACCCAGTAAGAAAATTCTAGATCTATGCAGATGCAACTTCTACCAAATTCATTTTTAACTTTTACTAATTTTAAGGTAATTCAAAATTAAATTCAGTTTGTGAGCTAATGCAAGACCCCTTGATGCCATGAATATTCTTCTTGGACTATTTTCCAGCAAAATATGATACAGGTATTGTTATTCAAAAATATTATTTTGCATGTGTCTCTCTATGAATCAAATGCAATCTATTGGTGGAAAAACATAATATAAATCACTAATTTTGAAGCATGCTGCAACTACTTAGAAGCCACTATGTTGATTCATTCTCTGTCACCAATTGATATTGTGTCTCACTGGACAGAGCCAGCCTGTCTAAAACAAAATACTTTAGGAATACCTTCAGATTAATTCCTTTATTACAAGGAATCTTATTTCAATATAAATTTAATCGAAATTCTGAAAGATTTCAGCTTAACAAATCAGCAAGAAGAGAGATTTTTCTTCTTTTACTTTTACACCAGCATGAGCGACAAGTATCAATGTGAACCTCAAAGCCAGATTTAATGATATAAAATTTCTGTTCATATCATCTTAATACACATGAAAGTATTAAGTTTCTACAACATCAAGTGTCTGCAGTCTGAATTACAAAAACCTATAAAATAGTAAAACAAAAGAAATACTCATTATATATGTGTGTATGTATATAGCACATTAATTTGATCACAAGGAGAGAGAATAATAAAAGAACATGTCTTATTAAGATAGAAGATAACAATTGAAATTGCATTAACATTTTTGAAGACCAAAGTTGACTGGAAAGCCAGAGGCTGGAAAAGAATTCCACAATTGAGAAGTGTGAGAAAAGAAATTGTTAACATAGAACTCATGGTTACATCTAGCTATTCCAACTGTAAAATGATGAGGCCTAACAGCCAATCTAGTACTGCACTTAAATTTATAAAGTCAAACTACCAAAGGGGAAAGTTCATCAGGACAATTACTGTGAAAATATTTATAGAAAAGGTACAGGGATGCTATGTTGTGGTGAGGTGCCAGTACAGGACAGATAGCATTGCAGATTTTTCTTTGAATTTTATCAAGAAACTCTAAATATATAGCAGAAGCACCAGACCAGATGTGGCAGCAATATTCAATATATACTTATATGACTCACTTAAGATCCTACCAAATAACCAAAGATATTTTTAAGAAAGCTTCTTGATCTTTTCAGTACTTGTGTATCTAATATGCACTGTGAACACCACTTAAGCTGAACATAATGTGACCATGAATTTTCATCCTTAAGCAGCTATTCCTTTTAAATACATCTGCATCAAAACAAAATACTATTTGAAGTCAATTCTTTCCTTATACAGTTGATCTTATCAATCAGCTATTCTTTGTAACTGATGTTCTGCCGAACTGGAATCCACTAGACAAGGAAACATTTTTTTAAAAGTGTTAATGAACATTGGCTTTTATGAGTTTCTGAAACTGGTCATATTTGTTATGAGTAAACAATCATGAGCAGACCTCAAAACGTTGTAGTTTCTGATTTTCTGTCAACTTATGTAGCAGTTATGGATTCAAATTTGTTATAGATTTATCTTTCAAAATTCTTTTCAGTTCAATGTTGGTAATATATCAGAATTTTCCTTGAGGCTCAGCTTCAAGATATTTATCTCTGAAGCAAAATGTTGCTTTATCGTTTCCAATATCAAACTGAAGTTACTAAAACCAACATTGTATTATTGACTCATCAACAATCCCTTTTTCAAATTAATGTTGCTTTTTTTTCATACTTCAGCTGCATAGTGCCCAGATTTAAACCCATAAAAAAGTGTGGTTATATTTATTATGCAGACAATATCGGAAGGGGGGATCCCACGGTTACGACGAACAGGGCATCTGAAACGGGAAATGCAACAGAATAACCAGATCTACACTATCATCATCATCATCACTTCCTCTTGATAACGGTTCTCATATATAATAAGCAACATCAAGTCTCATCAGTACCTAGATGTGTGATCCTGTAACTTTGGGGGTGGGTGGGTTTTTGTAATGAATAATGGCACCAAATTGGAAATCAGAAAGCAGTGTTCCAGATTTGTTATCTTCACTTGTGCACAAATACCCTTAAGAAAGGTATGAAATCACCCCAGCTATGGGTTAATTAGTAGGACTTGTACCAGTAAATCATTATTATCTCCCCAAAATTCTTACTCTAAAAATATTTTCTGGCTTTAAAAAAAATAAGCTGTCAATCAAACTTGATAGCATCAAGTCCTAAATTGTTATCTATCAGATCCTTCATTCAGTAGAACGTAATAGTTCTTGCTCTCTAATATATCTTCCCTACCCACCCCCAACATATTGTTTATTGCTTTTTCTTAAATTTCTTATTGTAATTGTGCTGCCTGTTCTTATTGGTGGGGTTGGAGGGGAGATATGATATATAGCAATGCTTTGAAAACAAGTTTCCCAAGGCCATTGACTTTTCAGAAAACAGCATTGCATAATGCTGTGTTTTGATAAAGGTCATGAGAGTTAGGTGTCAATAATATATAAATAACATATCAAATTATATATAATTAAATTTAATAATTATATGTATAATTAAATAAATCATGAATAAATCCTTTGAAATCTAGGGTTGATATTTTTCAAAACAGCAAAGTGATTAAAATTTAATTTATGGAATTTTGGAAATGCAATCTTAACCCATTAATGCCTATCATCTAATTTTGGGGACAGTGGCTATTGATGGGTTATAATGTTTATAAGAACAACTTTAAAACTCTATATAAATTAAGATTTGATAAAATGAACAAATTATACAGATTCAAATTATAATGGATACATTATTAAAACATTCTATTAATTAATTTCAGAAAAAATAAAAACCTCTTTACTAAAAATAATTAATAAAATACAATATCCCGACCAAGTGCACATAAACTTAAATTTTAATTAACTTATAATCTATGGAGAAAGATAAAATTTACATTGCAGTTAAAACATAAAATTTAGGCATTAAATTATTAGAAAATAAAAGTCAGTTTGAAGTAGCTGAGTGAGCGGAATTATAAAAAAATCTTCCATGTCTAGTTTATTTCCAATTGTACAAAAACTTTGTCTTCAAAAGAAGCTCAAAACATTATTTATAAAACACCTCAGCAATTCTGAAATAATAATTTCATATTTGCACTTCATCTGCTTCTTTTCCTTTGTTGACAAAGCCAAATCTTCAGCCCTTTAACCATCAACAGGATTATAGGTAAAAACCTGTAATTAACATGAAGGGATTTTCTTATTGATTGGGTATCTGTCAATGAAAAAGGGCAGAAAATGTCAGCAGCACCAGAATCAAACACTGGATCATGATTAGCAGGGAATGGACAAAACTTCCACATGGGAACACTGCATGTACGGGACAAACATAGCCAAGACATCGGAAACACAAACAAATTTTAAATGACACTGGGTAAAACGGAGAGAGATCCTTGGTAATGCAGGGCAATCCCATTGTGCAGTCAACATAGTATACTGCCAAGTTTTCCATCTTCCCCAAAAATGTGCCTGCTTTTATGGATCCTAAAATTTTAGCAGTTGGCTCGCAAAGGAATCAGCTCACCGTCCTGACTATGTCATGGAGAAGCTGGTAGACAATTTCTTCATAACCAGACATTCCGGGGTTCGCATCAGATCTGTTCTGGCACAGCAGCCAAGTGGTGTCTTTCTGCAGACAGCATACTAAATGTTGTGTCTGACCAATGGGGGCAGGTATCATTATCAGTAGTGATTGGCTGCTCCATCCGCATTCCATTTCTGCTACCCAACTTTTTTAAAGCCATAATTAATACTAAATTTACATTTTTAATTTTATAATTAATAACAGATTTCATGGTGGGACTACATGGGCTAATAATAATTTTTAAATACTAAAATCTCTTGAACTGTATGTCTTATCATAAAGGTTCTAACTTTCTTCTCCTGTGTACCCTTTCAGTGTGTAATGGCAATCTTACCATTAACAAAAAAAACAACAATAAATGAACATGATGTAGTTGGGATAAGTAAAACTTCTTTTTTTTTTTTTCCCATGACTTACAAGGTTTATTCGTTTGCTTATTTCAGGGTATTGTATATCAGTGGTGGGGAAACTGAGTTTGTTTTGGATATAACACAAGGTAGTAGTCGATATAGATATATGGAGAAAATCAACACGCATACGTAGTCAAGTTTGACTTGTGAGAGAAATATTCTACAAATTATTATAGTAGTCGCTGTTGGTTTAGTCACTGGCTGAAAGCAAATTTTTATTGAAGGAAGCACTTTGGTGTTTCTACTGATGGTCTGGTTAAGCTTGTCTACTGTGAGAGTCTGTTGCTAATGCTAGTCTGATCAGATGTGCCTTGGGAGTGTGTGTGTGGGGGGGGGCGACCATTGGCTTTATAATGAATCAGTAGTTCAGAAATGGCAGCTGCTAAAACTACATAGACCTTTTCTGATTAGTCAGAAAAGATGTTTTATGACCCTGGCATTTTTGGATGGTATTCCAGAAGTGGGTGCATGGAGCTGGACAAAATTAAGATCTTTTTGTTTTTTATGGATATCAAAGTGAGCACTTCTGTTTGACTTAAAGAATTGAAGTTCCAGCAGGGTACAACAATTTGGAGATGGGAAGGGTGCAGCAAGTGGGCATACAGAAGCTACCGGGAGGATTGGGTGACAGAAGGTTCTCAAAGTTCTAATCATGAAAAGGGCCAAAGTACTGAGTGCAGGTGAGAGACTTGATTGTGTACCTCCTGAATGTATGTGTACTCCAATTTGAGAACACCTGCCTTAAATTTGTTCAGTATACTAGAAGTTGAAAGAAAAATTATTACTAGCATACTAAGTTTTACCTTTGGTCTGTAACTGTGATGGTTTCAGTCTATGCTGGGAATGATTGCAAAATACTTTCCCCTCTCCAATTTATAGGTAGAAGCACATAAATACATGCTGGGATTTCTTTCCAGCCCATAAGATAGGCCACTTGTCAGTTTTGTAGGACCCAGTCCCAGTCTGTCTTGTCTTAAAGTCACTATATTCATTTATCTGAATTTGCTCTTGTGTGTTAACCCCAATTCTTAGTTTGTGAACTTTTTGACATATTACTGTTGCTTTGCCGTATTACGGTTAATTTGCCTTGCATATATTGTTTGCTTGCTTTGTTATTTTTTGCCCTGTTTCTTTTCTTTTTCTTGATATTGCAAACTTCGTCAGTTTTGTTTGTCAGGCAGTTCTGCCATTTATTTACATTTAACAATGGCCACTCACTCTACAAACTGACTATTGTAGTTATGACTAAGCTAAGCTTAGTAAATATTATAGGATGCCTCACATTAAATCACTAGTTAGTGATTTAAGGTGAGGGGTCCAAATTTTTTTTTTTTTTTTAGCTTTATTGGATGCCACACTTATGTGCAATGTCCCTTAAGGATATTGGCAATCATGGCTCTCCACACTTTCCTGTCCTTTACACCGCTTAATAAATTTTGTCTTCTTGTTATTTCTCCTAAACCTTGTTCCGCCATCCATTTACTTGAGCTCACTAGGCACATTATGTGTTTCTTTCATTTGTTGTTCTTGCCTTCAATCTGTCCTGTAAGCATCAAATTTTCCAAGCCCTCTTTTTTCATATGCCCTAGAAATTCTAACTCTTTCAAATGTAAGTGTCCTTTTTGTTTTTATTTTCTCTAAAACTTTGTTATTGCCTCATGTTCAGTTCATGGCATTCTCAGCATCCTTCTACAGAAGCACATTTCTCTGGCTTCAAGTCTCTTCTTCATCTGTGAGGAGATTGTCTAGCATTCACTGCTATTTGTATCAAAATGAAACTTGTAAAATATTTGATTGATTACACCATTTTATTAGTGAAATCTTAGAAATGTCATTGAAGGTTAGCATTTTTGTGCAATCAACCAGCCAATGGTAGTAAACCTTAGAGAAAATTCAGAAGATAAGAAAATAGGTTTTAGATGATCTTACAGTAAGAAATATCAACGTTTAAGTACTGTATATACTCGTTTATAAGGCAATTTCATGTATAGTGTGACCCCTGAATTATTTTGGCATTAATTTTAATACCTCCAGAAAAAAATTGCCTGTGTATAATGCAACCCCCTATTTTTTTGCATAAAAACTCACACTGTACTCTAGAATATATATATATATATATATATATATATATATATATATATATATATATATATGGTACTTGTCATCTTGCTCAATACAAAAAAAAAATTTTTTTAGAATGTCATTTTAAGGTGATACTGAATTATACTGAATGAATGATTTGGTGATACATCAATACTGGTGATCACTAACAATTAAAAACAAATTTATTATAATTCAAAATTAAGAAAATTGTGGTGAGATTCCATACACCAATTTAACATCTTGACATAAATAGAATCTTCTGGGAGGAAACCATTCTTCTCTTTGGTGAAATATAAAGAGAATTCTTTATAATAAAAAGACCAGTTCTTTCATTAGTGGGAATTTTTGCCATTCAATTAAGTTTAAATAAGCCCACCTGAAAATCAATATTAGTAACAATAGCTGGGTGCAACTGAGGCACAATTTTAACAATTTGAGGGGGGGGGGGCTGAATAGAGCCGTTTTTGTGTTCTCAATCTTGTTTCAGCCTCACAGGCAGCAGCAGCTGAAGAGGCATTTCTCCTGAGCCGTTGAGTCCTTGATCATCATTTTCAGCCTTGTGAACAGAAGCGTTCAGGTATGCTCTTCTGGAAAGTCAATGGCTACATTGAGCTTCAGACTCAGTGGCTTTGATTGAAGCATTCTGAGAGGCATTTTGAGACAGACAAAGTGAACGTTCTAAAGACAATTTGTTATCTCTTATTTGCATGGCGGACCTGGCAACAGTGGTTTTGTAACCTAGGCAAGTTCTTTTCTTTGGTTGTATGTCTTAGGCAAGCATGAATTGTCAAATGGAATGTGTGGACAAATACCAGAAGAGAACACTGTAAAGCTACAGGGATCACTAAGCTCAAATAACTTTAGGAAAGTTTGGAAAAATAAATGTTGAGTAATAAAAAACAAAAGCAATCTTACTTATTACTACGGTGAATGCAATGCAAAAACTGGCAGGACAATAAAAAAAATTTAAATTGGGAACGGCTATAAAAGACAATGAAAGCAACACCTTAAAACTGTAGTAGTAGGTTTTATGCAACGGAAAAGGTAAGCTCACTAAGAGAGAGAGTAGTCGCTTGGCCAAGAGAAGGAGAATAAGTAAGCAGAGCTGGACATACAAAAGTAGAAGTGGAATTGCAGAAGTAAGTGGTAGCAATGAGCTTAGGACTGCATAGACAATCAGTATGACACAGCAACATTTCATTAGACATGTAAAGGGGCTGCCTGCAGCCAATAGGCAACTCAAACAGGTGTCACAAATCCACAGGTCATGCGTATACACATGCATCAGCGTGTGACACAGTGAGTGTTGCAGGGCCAAGCGTACATGTTACATCACGCGCTAATTATCAAGGTCAGCAGCAGTCGATGGGCAACATGTGGAGGTGTGAATCACGCCCACAGAGCATGAGCTAGAATTGGAAGGTTATGTGTGAAAAAGTAAGTTAATTTTGCCTTTGATTTTTGCACAAATTGTAAAGAAACATTTTTTTCGATTTTTTACTCTCAAGGTTGTAATTTTTTTTCCACTCAATTTGGACTCAAAACCGGCACTAAAGAATTATTTATCAAACAAAGAATTTCATTGAAATTGGATGAAAACTGGAAACGCTTAAACAACATCTGATCACACACACATTTTGAGAATTATAGATATAGATTATACTTTGAATAAGTTTTCACAGAAATGTTAATTTTCATGCTTAGAGTAACTTTTATCATACTTTAAGAATTGTTTTCTAGGCATTCATTTTGTGTATAAAGGATATTAGCACATTCCAACTATTCAAACAAAAAAGGTTTTTAAATCTTTATCAGAAAACTCTCATTTACAATTTTTCTGATTTGTGTCATGACTAAGTTTTTTGTATTTATCATTTTTAAATTCTCTTCCCCTCCCATTTAGTTTTGAGATAAGTAGTAAGCATAAAAGTTGTTTATTAAGGATTCATATTTTTTTTAACCAAAATTTGACAAATATTTTTTTGCTTTGTTTATTAAAGCAAAATTGGTTCTTCCAATCAGATCTTAATGTTTTTTACATTTAGAAATATCTAATTTAAGTCCTTCAATAATCATTTTTCATTTGATGTCCATTCACCATTTTAAAATGGAGTACTTAAAGTTTGTTCATTGTGTGTGTGGGGATGCCACTATTGGTGAAAAGAAAGAATTTTGGCAATATTTAACCTTACTGTATGCAAAAAAAACAAAACTTGTCAAAAGGACAATTATTCCCTTGACACCACTATTACTTTTAACTATCTCAGCAATTTTTATTACTTTAAAAATTGATGATTAAAATTTTAATAAAATCCAAACATATGAAACTGGATTTTAACATTTTCTTGAGAATTGACAACAAAGATATTAAACATTATTTATTAGATTAAATAAAAACTTGTTATAGTTATTTATACAATGGTAAATAATAAATATTGCATTGTAGTTGATTACAATTACATATTTGATAAATTTTGCAATTTTTTTAAAATAAATATTTGAATAAAAATATTTTCTCAAAATTATTTCTTTATAAAATGGTAAATAATAAATCTTTATAAATGATAATCACAATGTACTTGGTCCACATATTTTTAGAATGTTGTAAAGAAACCTAGCAGAGGATTCAAAAGTGTATTCAATAATTAGCAGTGTCAAGAGAATAACCATCCTTTTGACTTACTGACTTGGTGTAATTATTTATTCTCTATTAATTACATACGGTGTTATATATTATTTACGATTACAAATAACAGGGTAATTGAATTAATCTGATATTTATTATGGCAGAAAGTTCAGCCTTTTTTTTTCAATAGTAAAAACACTGTGTGGTAAAAAGTAATACTATTACAAATAATAATAGCAATACTAATAATAATAGTCGTTTTTAATAGTAAAACCATTGAGTGGTAGAACAATTTCTTGCATTGCTTTTATTCTGCTTGGACCAAATTTCTAAATTTGTTTACCATTCTTATGACAAAATAAAAATTATCTGTTGAAATATAAAATGGCTTTACAGGCAAGAGACCAGAAAATAAAATCCATTAAAAAGACCCAAATTCTTTCTGTCAACAAATGAATGACTTCCTATCAAAATTAACAATAGGTTTAGAGAAACTGTTTACAATGCCTGGGCATTAGTCATGGGAGACTGATTTACTCAAACGCTGAATTACCCACTCTTTTCAGGTTAATTGTTGCAGTATGTCAGTAATAAGATCTTAATGTATCCGGCAATGGGACAGATTACACGGATAAGATAACATGCCTTCTCCAATGTTAAGGGAAAGCAAAAATTTAATTTTAGTTCACTGTATTCATTTTCTTTTTACTGATAATCATTACATTACTTTGCATCTGACTCCTGGGTAAGATGATAAACTACATCTAGCAGTAAGGCCTCTGATCTGGAAATTGGAGGTTTCAAGGTGTGTGGAACCACCTCTTAATTGCTGTTGCTCACAGGTCCATTCTGATCAGGGTCATAGCTATGGGCAAATAGTGAACCCGCAAACAAAAACAAAATACATTTTTATAGTAAAAATACCAGCAATACACTTTTATAGAAAAAACTAAATGAACAACACATTTTATCTGTAGTTGAAGCCATAAAATTGTGTGCAAAATATTTAAATTTCGGCATTAAATAACCCATAGACGTTGATATGCCACTAAACAAAATTTACAACTTTGCATCTGACTTCGTGCTACTGCTCTGAAAAGGCATGAAGCTTAAATTATGTGCTTATTACCAGAAATACAGACCCTATTTATTTGATTGAGCTAGTCCAGACATTTATGACTATCATGTCATAACATAGCTGGTCAGTGTAGGTGGTTACTGGGAGACCAACCAGTTTTGACAGATGGCTAGGTGTCCAGAAGAGTAGATCACTCATGAGTTCTTGTTTTGCTTGCCAGCAGTGTCCTGCAAAGCACATTCTGCATAAGATTGTAGAAATATTAGTGATAGGTCAATAGAACTATGATTTAGTTGGATGTTGTCTCCAAGAGATGTTAAGAATAACTCTCAGCATCTAAATGTAGGTTCCATCAAGCTTAGTCTAAGCAGTGGCACCATACATTAAGACTGACTCTACAGTGGCTCGAAACCATCTCCGAGGGTGTCTGATAGATCAGATTTCCAGATTACATCTATTAAATATTAATCCACCTAGAATATTTCTGTTACTTTTTATATCAACTCTCACACTATTGTATCTAATACTAATAGTAAAAAAAAAAAAAAAAGAATTGCATAAGAGAACAAAAAAATATGGCAACGATGGTGGATTAACAATTGACACATTTACTAGGTATATTTTAATCTGAAATCTTTACTGGATAATGCTTAATTTTCTGATCAATGGAGAAGCATTAAGTGCATTGACAAAGAAAGAAATCTAAAAAAGTTAATATTTGTTATGTAAATTAATTTTTTTTTATCCTTAGGCAATGGATGATCTTTTTACATACATGGCATATTTGAATGCCAACAAGTCTAAACAGGTAAAAAAAGTGACATCATGGCTAGACAGGCTCTTAATCCTGAATAATAATACAATTATTTTTTTTTTATTATTAAATTCTTTTAGAGAGATTTGGTAAGCTCATAAAACAGATTTCCTAGAATAAAGGAACCAAGTTCAAATCTCAGCAGCCTGTAATGACCATTCAATTTATTTCTATTGAACAAAAACAACATTGTTATGAATTTAAAATATCTCAAAGAGAAATCTTAATGGAAGTAGAATTATTAGTTCATTAAATTCTCTTGGAAATAAAATGAAGCCATTTTTCACTTTGAGTGATTTTGTATGGCAGACAAATTAAACGTCAATGAAAACTTAATTAATATATAGATCTACGAGTTGTTTGGGTGTCTGCCACAAAAGAGGGCTTAGCAAAACATTCTTACAATTGAAAGTGTAGCAAGTTTAATCCATACTCTGTATATTACTTGCTCTTGTGGTCTTGTACAAGAGAAGTGATGCTTAGCAAATAAAGATGCCTGCTACAGGACAATAGCTAGCAAGATCTCTGAACATTGTGTCAGACTAAGCAAAATGAAGTTCTGTTATAGAGTAATTATTAACAAGCTTTTTTCACAGACCATTGCTTGGGTAGTTGCTTCAGTCCTGACTGAGTAACTCAACTCTTGTGACCTTGTGTCATACTGTTAAACTAAGTCATTTGTTGATTCTGTTTAGCAGCATATCAGCGTCATTTAATGCTGAAATTTAAATATTTTGAACACAATTTTATGGCTTCACCTACAGATATTTTGTACATAATTTTATACATTCAGGGTAAAGGTATGTTTCATAGATATATGGTTTGTACATAATCCGTTATTGGTGTTATATGTGTTGATGTAAACCTATTTTTTATGTTAAACCGGTATTTCTTAATTGATATACAGTTAGGCATTTGAAAAAATAAATAAATAAATAAAAAGAATAAAAAATACTAAGATGCCTACCGAAATGAGATTGTAGCTTAAGTTCAGATTATAGAATTCCATTAACCAACTATTTCCTGCTTTGAAAAATATTTAGTCCACAAAACTCAGATATATATATATTTTTTTTTTTTTTTTTGGACACAAAATCTGAAGATCAGTTTCATAAGAGTAGGTGTCTTTTACAGCCTGTCACTTGACAGTTTGATTTTATCTGAAAGTTTTGTTTTGTTTTTACTGCATGCATTTAACCAAAGGTTGCATCACAAACTACAAGGAAAATACTTGAAAATTAAATGCTTCTCATTGGTTGGTTGATTTTGTTTAACAGTATATCAACACCTCTATGGGTTATTTAATGCCAAAATCTAAATATTTTGAATGCAATTGTATGCCTTCAGCTATAGATATTTCATCGATAATTTTTTTTTTACAGAAAGATATTTCTGGTATTTTACTATGAAAATGTATTGTTATACTTTTCTAGTGTTGTATTGATTGATATTTTATTATAAAAATGTATTGTTGCTTTTTGTTTGGGAGTTCACCCCACCCTGACCCAGCTATGTGTTAAATAGCAAGGTAGACTAAACTCTCTTGAGTTACAAACTATTCTGAATTCCAAACTGGAAAAGGCAATGGGAAAGCATCTGTCTTTAACAAGAAGTCATGGCAATTCCCAAGTGATAAATAGAAGGAAGCTGTGGAGAGCCATGATTGTCTATGTCCTGAAAGTGCCTGTCATTAAAAAAATAAGATGAAATTGTAATGAATGTAGACTTAACTGACTGCCCTATTATTACAGACTTTAGTTTAATAAAATAATACTAATTATAACCCTAACCTCATTATTATACTAATGCAGATTTTAGTAAATATTAACAGGGTTCCTGATGAAGAGTGATTGCTTGCAAGTTAGTCTCACAGACCATTGCTTATATAGTAAGTATAATTATCACTAGGAGCCCTATTAACTTGGCCTTGTACCAAACAAAGTTAAACTTAATAAATATATTTTAATCATTTCACCACTAAGACACAAATGGGTTACTAATAGTGAAAGACAGTGAGAAGACTTTAGTAAGGAGAAAGGACAATAAAAGAACAGACATCAGGAAGACAGAAGATGGTGATTGATGTTGCATTTACATTTTTGAAAATTGTACAGGGTAGGAAAGCAAGAAATTGGAAGAGAGTTCCAGAGGCACAAGAAAATAAATTATTAGAATAGAACTAATTCAACAGTAAAATGTTGAGACCTAATAACCAATCTAGTAGTATGCTTAAATTCATGCAGTCTAGGTACCAAGGAGGAAAGCTCCTTATGTATAATAAAATCAAAATAGATGAATGGATTCATTGTTTTTCACTCTCATTAGACAGCGATTTTATAATGCAAGTGGCATGAAGGTCCTATTTGAAAACATCAATGTAGATGACCTGCTATCAAACTAATGTTCAAGAAATTTCTTAGAAAATACGCATTTTCCAACAGGAATGGTAAATGTAATTAATACTGTCTAATTAAAAAACAGAGCATTTACTTAAATAAATTGTATCTCTTAAAATGATGTATAAACAGAAAATATATTAAATAATTGTCAGGTTTATCCCATTTCATAATATGTTGTCATTGTTTATATTAAGGTATGTCTCTTGAGTAGATATGATCATTTGGGAAAGATTAAAGATTTGTTGTTTAAAAACATTAATTTGGACTTTGCTAACCAGATGCTTCTCTATAGCTAAGTGGTATAGCATGTCAGATCAAATGACAGTTCCATATAGAACATGGGTTCAATTCCTGTTGGAGAATACATATTCTCTATGAAATTTCTAACATTCAGGCCAGTAAATGTAATACTGTTTAATTAAAAAACAGAGCACTTAAATAAATTGCATCTATTAAAATAATGTATAAACAGAAAATATATTAAATAATTGTTGGACTTAATTTTTCCTCTGTTTTTTGACAGAGCTCTCAATGGATCTATATCCTCTTGGAAATTCCATACAGATTACCAATAATTTTATATATATATATATATATATATATATATATATATAGGGAAATGCTCTGAATGTAAAAAGGTTTACATTAAAGATATTAATATAAAAATAAATAAAAACAAAGAGGAACTGACTTTGACATTGAATGACCCAATAAGGGTTTAAATGTCATTAAATCCCTTAACCTAACCAGGGAATCTTAGTAGAATTTCCTGGCAAGGAAAGGAAAAGTAATAGCTTGATGTCTGCCGTTTACTGTGTTTGTTATGTTATTCGCCTTGTGACAAATGTAAATGTTGCTATTTTAAAGCCTCGGTGCTTGTATCTAAACTTTGATAATGAATTCATTTATCATCTTGTAATAT
>OZ038494.1:6430703-6568203 GCA_964036315.1 Acanthosepion esculentum
AGCCTCTGTATTACAAGGATTAATTTCCCTGTCTAAAAAAAAGAAACCCTGCAGAATGGGAAAGCTCTTTGAAGTCACTTTTATGATTCCTTCTGTATTTAAACTGAATATATTTTCTAATAAATGTAGTCATTTAAATGGACAAAATTTAAATTTGATCATGTTTAAATCAGCAAAGTGATGAGTACCAGTCTTGTTACATTTAATATTACAATATTATGAAGTTAAGCATACAAATTCTAGTCATCTATACCATCTAATGACATATAAAAAAAAAACATTAAACACAGTACATAAGAAAAAAAAAAAAAAATGATATAATTTCATAAAAAAATATTCCTTTTTGTCTTTCCTCTTTATAATAATGATTTTGCTGATAAAACTTTGTTTTTATTAAGTTTGAGGCATTTTTTAGCAAATCTTTGAAGGTACCTATATATATAAGCAAACAGGAAAAGATTTAAATGTTCTATTTTTTTTTATTTTTTTTTAACGCCTTGTGACAAACAATGAAAAATGGTTACTTTACAACAACATGGAATGCAAGTGATTGTATGGCTGGTAAAATGAAACACCATTTCTATGTGCCATGTCCCTTCAGGGTGATCATAGCTATCTACAACTTATTCTTTGTAGCTATTTGTAAAGTTTGTCTTTTCACAATCTCTCTTAGTCCATGTTCTATCATCCATTTGTCACAAGTACTTTTGGTAGATTACTTGCTACTTTTCTCTGTCTGATTTGTCTCCAATATGTCTTGAGAGTGTCAAATTTTCCAAGCCTTATTTCCTCATGATACGTCCTAAAAATTTCAACTCTTTCTGATTGTAAGTATACATCTCCCTTTTCTTTCTATTTTCCTTAAAACATCTATGTTACATGTTCAGCATTCACTGCCATATAGGAATACAAACATTGCATAACAGTTGAGCACTTTTCTTTGTTTCTAATGAATCTTTCCTGTTTCTTAATACTTCGTTTAGCTTTGGAAGACATTTTACTATTCCAATGTAACTTCAGGTTTTGGTGTCTCATTTTATGTCATATGTGAAAAGATTTCCCAAATCATTAGCTTTCTGTACATGTTCGATTTTGATATCTCCAATTTGTAGCTCACACGTTGGGTTGCTCCTCTCGCTGACAACTATACATACTCATATGAAAAGCGTCCGTCAGCCAAAGAGAGTGATACTGTATATATGGTGAAATTGAAAAGAGTCCTCCACTATAAGCTATGTCTGGTGAATGAAATGATTGATTTGCACAAATACTACTCCTAATTAGACCAATAAAAGGTTGCAATCAACGAAAAGCATCTGGAATTAAGTGAAAGAGGAAAAAAATATTCAGGATAACACTAGATTAAATAAATTTTGGTTGCTGGGGTAAAAAAAAACCCAAAAAAAAAAAAACAGTGCCATTTTTGGCTGGGAAATATTCACTCCTCAACAATATACACTTTTTAATTCCTCAAAGTCTGCAAAGATCACCTAGAGTAGTAGCTGAAAAAGATAAAGTTCTGGGAGGATGGCCCTATGAAGTTGCCTGGGGGAAAATAGTGAACTTGTTCAATAATGTCAAAAATAAAAATTTTCTTTTATTTATATTAAATTTCCAAAACTCTTGTCTATAGAATTTTAACTGATTACACCCTACAACTGACTATCCAGTATGACGCACCCTCTAGTCTACACTGAGGTTACCAACCAAGTCCTACTTTTTGCCTCAAGGAGTGTTAGCCTCATCATTTATGAGAAACAGGAACATTGTTCCCTAGAATAAGCAAAGAAGCAACCACAAAATACTAATTACTGCCAAGTTATAAATGGACTGTTGTCTTCCCTGACAATCAACCTGAAAAAAAAAAAAAAAAAAAGAAAAAAAAAAGGTATTAATTCTCAGGAGAAACTTCAAATCTTGGCTGGTGGTAGTAATAGTTACAATTTGATTCTGTTCATCTCTAATTTGACATGAATAACTACTGATGTCAAGGTACAAAAAGCTTTTTTGTTTTATAAAAGATAACACTATGAGAAAATATAAACAGCCTCATAAATATTTAAAAAAAATATGAAACTTCTTTTTCAGCTAATATACCATAATTAATAGTCACATGCATAGTTATTCTCTAAGTATAGATTAGATTTGGTACAAAGCCACAAATGTGGAGCACTTAGTGAGGATCAAACTCACTACTCAGTAACTGAGCTACAAGACTAACTTCATAACTACTATGACTCAAAATGTTGCCAAATATTCACAAATGTATAGTGATTCACATCATTTAATGATTTTAATTTTTTAATATAGACATTTTGTAGATAGAATCTTAAGAGTAAGGCAGATTTTTATTTACAGGTAGAATGTTCCAAAGAGTAAAATGGTTCACAGGTAAAAATATCCACTAAAGTTTTTTTTTCTAAATGTTTACACAATACAAGGCCCGAGAGCCACTCAAGGTAGAGTGCTACTGTGTGGAGTTGTATTAGCGTAAGAAAGAGCAAGAAATAAAGTTCTTGCAGCTATACAGGAAAGATAGCTAACTCTAGACTTGAAGAGGTCAAGATTTAATTAGGAAATAAAATTCAGAGGTCAAGCAGAGATGTTAGAAGTATAGAGTTGAAGTAGACTTTAAAAGGATCTGGAAACCCAATCCTAAACAAGAAACAAAGGTTGAAACCTCCACTCCTGTTCAAAAGACTGGCAGGCATGTGAACTAGGCAATAGGCAAGCCTATCTACTCCTACTGAGAGAGAGAAAAAAATAACTACAGAATAAAATTTCAGAATCTTAGATATATTCTAGCCTTTGTCAAGGTTACTGCAATCATTTGCCAGTTTAGAATGATTGAGTTGGGTCTCAATCTAACAAAAATCTTGGTCATGTCTAGATCTTCACTACTTCATTAAAAAAAAAAAAAAAAAAAAAAAAATTAAAATTCTAATTTTACTTAAAATTTTACTAAATTTACTTATAAAATATCAAAAACATTGTCCAATATTCCTTCATTTAATGGCCCAAATATTAAACTAAATGAATAACATTGTATTCAACATTGACTATTTATTTGTACATCACCAAAATATAATTTCTACATAGAGATGGACATTTTACTTTCCTTCTGATAATGAAGAAAAGTGTTACACCCTAGATTGATATCTATAGATACACAATGCATTTTATATATTGGGATTATAGTTTTTTTTGTTAAACAGAGTCTAGCTTGATGCCACACTAGTATGGCTCTTGTTAGAATCACTCATTATACTAACTTAATATATTATAGTAAATGCCCTTATATCTTCCTTATAAGTCTGTATTGACTAGCTTTAGTCTGGCACAGAACCCAAATGGGTGATAAGATTATATATTTATTTTCCAAACAGAGGAACCCTGATTACCTTGAAAATCAGGATTCAAAACCCAAGCTTTTAACTGGGTTTCAACTCTGCTCTCTGATACTGGTTGGTGAGAATTATACCGCTATTAAGAGGCCCCAAGATTGATGGATATTTCATGACATTGTTCAAGATTTAAACATGGGAATTCATATACTGAAGGTTCTTCCCACTTGGAAAGGTGGCACAATACAATCTTCCATTTTCCTTCTCTTTGGTCTTGTGCCAGACTTAGCTAAGATCAATACCCATTTTTATGATGCTTTGCTTTATGAAAATATTTGTCTATTTCTCACTAGTTCCAGTGATTGAGGTTCAAGCCAAGGTAACAGCCAGAGTTTTGAATGCTGATTCGAAAGGTAGGCCAGTTTTTTGTATTTAGGATATTGGTGTGACAATCTTATATCTAATCATTTTCCCAAATATTTATCTTTACACATATATAAACAAAATGTCTATTTTGCTTGAGTAACTGTTAGGTTTGTTTGTTTTTTTTTTCATCAGCCGGTGACCATAAGTTAGTATAAAAAATTTCCATATCTTTTTTCGATGAAAAGCACATTGCTTTAGAAATTCTTGCAAAAATCAGCTAATTTTCAGATTTTAATGAAACTTTCAGGACTTATTCACAAATGAATTAAATTATTTGAAAAACTTTTCTTTTTTTTTTTTTAGAAAATTGATAAAATATATTTTTTACATCTACTATCCCCTCAACACACACACTTATGAAATTTCAAGAAATTACTTTCTGTACCGGTTAATATTTATATTATAAGCACAAGTTCTTGGAGAATTTAAATCATCCATTTTTTTTTTTTGTCAAACAGGATCCTCTGTTACAGTAAATATGCTCTGAATCATAAAATAAAAAATACAATAAAAGATATTTAATTAGAAAAGAATTTAATTGCTTTTATAAACAAGAGATATTATGTCATGGACACTATTCTCTTAAGAAAAAGATTTTTTTTCAATAAATAATGAATTATTACAAGAATTTTATGATTCAGAGCATATTTTAGGTAACGGGGTCCTGTTTTACAAAAAATAAAAAAAAATGAAAAGAAATAGAAAATGATTTTTAAATTTTCCAAGGAGTTCTGTTTTTTTAACTAATAAGCATTAAGTGACAAGTGGTTCAAAATTTATTAAGTGGTGTGTAACATGTAAAAAAAAAAAAAAAAATTAAAAACAAAAAAAAAATGTTTTTACCAAGATTTTCTAAAATGAAACATTTCTAAAAATCAAATTTTAAAATTTCAATTCATTTGTGAATGTCCTGAAAGTTTTAAAATCCTACAATTTGATTTTTGCAAGAATTTCAAAATGTTTTTCACCTCAAAAAAGGTGCTAAAATTTCCTATACTGACGCAAGAAAAGTTTAACCAAAATTTCGAACGTTCTCTGAAAAGGATAAAAAGAAAAGATACCATTCCTTGTCAGACTCTTAAGTGTAGGGAAGCTAAGGGATAAAAAATGACCTAAGGAAAATAAAAGTAAATGATGTAGAGTACCAATTTCTGCCATTTTTAGTTTATTTGAAAACGTCACGTTTCAAAAGAAAACTTGACTTTTCAGAGATTGTTGATTAATTCGACCAAAAGAACGTATAATTTATTATTTGGAAAAAATTAAAAGAGTCAGATCACCATCAACAAACACAATTTAAATTTTACGTTTGCCTGTATTTCACTTTTTTTAAATTTTGTTTTTAAGAATTATTTCAAGGAAAACTAAAAACTATTTAATTTAAATTTTAAAATTAAAAACATTCTATAATTATTTTCCTTTGAATTGTAGTAAACTTCTGTTATTATAACAGTGTTAATTAAAAAACCACGACATTTTGCAATTTCCCGGGTTTAAGAGTTGTTTTAAGATTGAATTGAACACTTTTTTTATTTCTCTCTTAGTCTTTAATTCGAAGGAAGATTCGCTTAGGAGAAGTATTGTTATTTTTGTAAGGAAATATTTTCTGTATTTCCATGTGTTTTTTTCAAGGAGCATAACCTTTGGAAGAAATTAATTATCTTTATTTTTTAAGGAGAGAAGATGTGGTGGAAAGAGTAGAAAAAATATCATCTTAGGAAAAACTAAAAAGGGAAATGCTCTTTGATTTTTCTCGACACGATCTTCTTTAATTTTCAATAAATTCAAAGAAAAAAAAAAAAAAAAGAGTTCACAGATTTTAAAATTTTTATTGTAACAAAAAAATAAATAAGACATGCATATTAAATAATTGTTCCATATGTCATTTAACAACCAAAAAAATTTACTCACATTTGGTATTCTGTTTAAAAAGGCTTTTTTAAAAGTTTAAGTTAAAAAAAGGAGACATCATAAATTTTTTAGAACATTTTTTTTTTTCAAATTTAAAACTTCGTATCTTTACTTTTTTCTTCTTCACATTGATTTTATTAATTTTTATTTTTATAAAGTTGTTTCTCCTTAATTCTCTTTTTTTCTTAATTTAAAAAAATTAAATAACTGTTTCTTCTTAATTCTTTTTTCCTTAACATTGCTTCTTGCTTCTTTTTATACTGCAAACGAACAGTTGAAACAATTTCTAACCTAGGCTTGTAATTTAATCAGAAATTATTGTGTTACTATCATTTAAAAATACAATAAATTTATTTATTGAATGACTTCAGTATTATTTTGTAATGTTAGCTTTCTGGGCTAGAAAATCAATTTTACAATTTTTCTTTTCCAACCTTAGGAACAACTTTATTTCTTCCAATATAGTCATCATCATTTGTCCTTTTTAGACTAATTTAGAAAGGAATCACTTTTTTTTATGTCGTAAATGAAACCATTTGATGTCCTTTAGGTTTCATTTCCGTCTACAAATCTTACAAGTAAATTAGTAAAACAGATAACTTTTCTCAAGTTACATTTAAACTTAGTTTTGGATTTTTTCCAAAACCTTTAAAAGTAAAACAAACAAAAAAAGTCACCAGATAGAAACAATCCTACACTAGAGTGTAAATGTACACGCCCTTCTTCATCCTTAAATAAAAATTGATAGGACCATTTGTCCAAAAAAAAGTTATTTTATCTAGAATACGATTTTGAATAATTCGACACAATGAGTTGAAAATTCTTTACTAAATAGTAAATACATAAAGTGATAAACTCTGAATATTTACCAAGGAACCAGAAATCTTAACATCTTTCTTGGCCAAGAGTTTTCTTTTTCACCTCTAATTTTGCGAAAAAACCGATTGCACAAGAATCAAATGTTTTCAAATGACGACAAGGGCAAAATACAAAATTTTTTTATTCGTTAAAATTTCAAAATAAATAAAATTATACCCCAACAAATCTTATTAAGCTATTTAGGTACTTCGACGAAGCTGGAAAAAAAGGCAACATCAAAATTTAAAACGTAAAAAAGTTAAATAAATTAATATCATTTTTTTGTTTGATGTTGTAATCTTGGTTTTAAAATTGCAAAATAATGGTCTTAAAAGCAATAAATATTGGTTGATGAGAGTGAACGAATTAGTTTCCTCGTAAAAATGAATAAAAAATTATGTACAATTTAGTAGCAACAACATATTTTATTGTCTAAGCAAACTAAATGGAAAAAAAAAACTAGTGTTTAAAAAGGAAAGGTGTGTCAGTCTTTTATCGTCCGTTGGTTTGTGTGAAATTCCTATAAAATATTAAGAGACTTACATAAGAAGAATCCTTTGTTGGCCGGGCATAATTATGCTTGTGCGTAATCAAATGAGCTCTGGGCATTATATGATCAATGAGAAGAAAAGTTCGCCAGAGAGATTCAAAACACATAAAAAAAAATATCAGAAGCGTTTCGCGCCCTTTTAATATAGCGCCTTTGGCAACGCCATCTAGTGTTCGTTAGAAGTTCTTCAGCAGACAAGCGGAGTATCCCACAGTTCTCGCTTCTACAATTCACACTTAGTGATGATTTGTTTAAAAAATATTTGGTTTCGTAAATTATATCGTTAAATTTGATTATTAAAGTCAGGAAACGACAGTTGAAATTACTAAGGCACATAATGAGGAAGGAGGGCTTAGAAAATTTAATGCTCACAGGACATATTGCAAGCAGGAGGGACAGAGGAAAACATTGTATACTTGAATTTGATGAGCTTTAGTAAATGGATGGCGGGACAGGGTTTAGGAGAAATAACACAAAGACAAAATTTATTAAGAGCTACAAAAGACAGAAAATTGTGGAGAGCCACCATTGCCTCCGCCCTGAAGAAGAAAATGAAATAAAACCAATAAATAAAATAATAATAACAAATAAAAAAATATTAATTAATTTTCTGACGATGCAAGTTATAAAAAAACTTCTAGCAGTTGACTATTACTTGTATGCACTGCTGGCAAATCTTATATGTGTTGTTCTTGTCCTAAATATTATTGTTCATTACCAACATTTGTTTGATTATTCTATTCAGTAACCTTCCCTAGCACATATATACTCACATATCATGAGACTTTTGAAGACCTAATTTTAAAGCTAATTTTAAGGAGGTTGCATCATACACAAGATATAACATTCGAGCATATGTACTGTTGGCCTTGGCTATATATCCATTGACTGTAGTCAAAAAGTACAGCTGTATTTAAAATAAACATGATTTTGATAAAACTGATGCTTTACTTAACTGTATCCAATAATAATGTTTAGTAACTCTCATTTCAATTTCAAACATTTTCTTGAATTTCATTGTCTGTTAAATAAAAAATAAGCTTCGAGAAACTTCCATAACAAAACAGTCAAAATTTGTGCAAAAATAGGCTCAACTGACATAAAAAAATCTTTTTCAAATTCATCCCTACTTTAAATGTTTCAAGAAATCCTATTGGCTAAAAAATAAATACAACATTCACCCATGCATTTCTCAGAAAAATTTGCAATAGCTACCAAGCCTCGCTGGAGCTGATTTCATTGTTAACAAAACTATAAATAGAAATAGTAAACGAATTTTCGTCGCATTTGAGACTCACACACATGAAAGATACACACGGGAATTATGTGCCGCCAAAGAAACAAATTTCTTTTATGAGAGATTAGAAAAATTTACACAACAAACTTTTTCACTCAATATCTTTCATAGAAAATACTTTTGTCTAAGTTAAATTCAACCTTTTTAATCAAAGGCAGACAACTTTTTAGACATTGAACATTTCCGAAACAGCAAAGAACTTTTTCTCTAAAATATACTTTGCACACATCATTACAAACAAAGAAATTGTAAATTGTGTATATAAAATTTAATCTGTTGTTTTAAACATGTATTTTTTGTCGTGATTGAATGTCGTTATCATTTGGCCATTTCTTATAATTTATGTTTGTGGATATTGCATATTTTATTTACAACACAATTTTAAATATTCACACAACCGTCTTAGATCCACTACAAATGCATGTAATATTTACATATTCGTATTGTTTTATAAAATACAAACATAGTGAATATGCATTTTTCCATTGCTTATGTTGCAGTTTCTTATGGCTGTATGCATTTATGCAACAAGTATAGTATTACTAATAATACTTTTATCATTCTCTTTTACTTTCTTAACTTATAGAAGATGGGATAAAGTGATAAAGAAAGAGGGGTTAGGCTATTGTAATTTGGTCTCAAAAAAAGAACTCGCATGATGCATGAGATACATGATAAAATCATTTTTTATAAGTGAAAATTTGGGGGTTGCCTGATACACAAGATTGTGCATTACACGAGTATATTTAAAAATACATAAATTTTTAAAACTTCAAATTTCTCAATTATTAACAAAATATTATTATTACTTAATGTTTTAGAATTGGAAAAGTCCAAGTCCAGTAATAATTTTAGTGAGCATATATCAATATGTGTTAAAAATCAAATGTATTTATGGCACTTTAGGTTGGGCAAACCATCTCTCTACTTTTTGCTGGAAATGAAAACTAAAAAAGACAAATTGAAAATTTGTCTTTTTGGCCAATATCTATAACAATGCTATTGAGCGGAAATATAACATTTGTCTAAAATCATTACTAACATTAATTTTAGAAAATAAATCAGAAAATTTCATTTTTCGATGCATTGTTTTTCTCCAAAACATAAATCTAAAACTTGTAAAGTCTTCTGTGCAGGAAAAGTATTAGGTCTCATTCCAGAAAATAAGCATGCGTAAAAAGCAAAAGGAAGAAAAAAACAAACAAATAAATACAGTCAAGAAGGATAATATTGCTAAAAAAAAGTCTTTTTTTTATGATCCAATAAAAAATGTAGACTCAAAAAGAATCTTCAAAAATTAATATCCGATTTAGCCCTCCCCCGACTTTTTGTTTTGTGGCACTTTGCTTGAGACGTAAACATAACAATAAAATTTGAAACTGAAAACCAATTTAAAAGTAAAATTGGACTATTTAAAAATATAGTAGAAAAGTAAAATTGATGAGGTAAACAGAACCTTAAGAAAACTATTTGCTTGCCAAGTGACAGTCTACTAAACATAATAGTTAAGATTTTAGTAAACTTTGAAAATTAAAAAGATACAAGTTGAAGAATAATTTTAAGAAAATTTGAGAATGTAGAGAAAAAAAGTTTAAATTCACTTATGTGCAAATACTCTTGAGAAAAGTATGAATCCATCTCTTCTTTCCCCAGCTATGAGTTGAATAAAAAGACAGACTGGGCCCTGTAGCCTTGGTTGGTAACCAGTCTACAGCAAAGAGAAATAGCAATCTACTGCAGAAAGATTTTCTGCCTCGTCAGTCATGAATCGAAAGAGAAATGATTGCCCAGGTGTGTATTATGTATGCCACTTAAATGACTGACTGAGAGTAGCCAATCAGAATATAGCAAGCCAAAAATGATTAAGACTATAAATTAGGTTTTATAGGAGATTAAAATTTGTTTTTTCAATTTTTATCAAGAGAGGCAGATAAGAAAAACCTTTTAAAAGATAATTTTGCCGGTTTTCAAAAACAAGTTTTTGTCCTTCCATGTTCTATAATATTTTAATATAAAAATATTTATTTTTACTACCAGTAGTCTCTTTATTTCTGCTACCAGTCAGTCCTAGGTATGATGATAAATTACATCCAGCAGCAAGATTGGGAGACTGGATGTTTTGAGGAACATGGAACCACTTCTAAATTGGTATTGTTCCCAGGTGCACCCTGACCCTGGATGGTAGCACCTGTTAGGGTCCCAGCTATGTGCAAATAGTGAACCCCCAAACAAAAACAAAACACTATGAAAGTATAAAAATACATATTTTTGTAAAAATACCAGCATGCACGGTTGAGTAATGGATAGTGGCTCAGCTTGAGGAATCAGAGAGCCGAGTTCAAATTCCAGTCGAATCCATTACATTCACTTACATGCTAATACCCTTGGGAAAGGTATGAATCCTCTTCTTCTCACCCCCAGCTGTGGGTAAATAGCAGGACAGACCAGGTTCTATAGCCTTGGATGGCAACTGGTCTACTGCAGAAAAAAATGGCAACCTACTGCGGGGAAAAAATCTGCCTTGTCAGTCATGTATCGAAAGATACATGATTGCCTAACCATGTACCATGCATAGCACATAACTGACTGAATAAATTTTTATATAAAAAAGTTACCAACAATACCTGTTTAAAATGATCAACAATACATTTTATCTGCAGCTGAAGGCATGCAATTGTGTCCAAAATACGTCTAGTTTAAGATATAAAATCGTGTTCAAAATATTTAGATTTCGGCATTAAATAACCCATAGAGGTGTTGATATGCCAATAAATAAAATCAACCAACCAATATCTGCCACCAGTTCTCACTGCTAATAAATGAAAGAAAAATGGTTTACACATGGCACAGTGGATAAAGGTGTTAGTTAGATCCAGTGACAGGACCCAAAGAGTGTGAGTTCAATACCTGGTTAAGGCGGTGGTGAACTTGGAGAGGGGAATTAACAGGAGATAACTGATAACTGACATCCATTAGACATGGCACATGGAACTAGAACTGTCTACCCCAGTGAGCAAAATAAAGGGTTCAGTCCGACATTCCAACCACCTGAAGAAGGCTGGGGCATACAACAGCCGAAACATAATAAATATGATGACAAAGATAAGGACAATAGTCCGAATAATGTAAGTAGTGTACATAATACCTCATCTCAGAAATATAGACAGATTATTATTATTATTTCCTTTGATTTCTATTGATTGTCCATTTCCTTCTGGGTCCCAACCAGAGACCTAAGGTCAGAAATAGCATCATGACATTTTCTACTGTATATTTTTGTAAAGAAAATAAAAATATAACAACCTAATATCAAACACATTTTACACAGATGAGGCGAGGTGTAATTGTGAGAACAATTTTTTTGTATTTCTTTAAGGCGTGGTCTACCAGGGATCCCCTGAAGGAGTCTACCAGAACCTTTTCCAATCAAATCCAGAGCCTCAGCCACAGCTGGGATCAATGATTTCTTCTTTTTCTTGCTTTCTCCTATCTTCCCTATTTTTCCTTTCTTTCTTTTTTACCTATTTTCTTTTTCTACCCACTTTGTGCCTCTATTCCTCCTTTTCCTCTCTCTTATTCTTTCCCTCTTTTCCTCTCTCTTATTCTTTCCCTCTCTCTTATTCTTTTCCTCTTTTCCTCTCTCTTATTCTTTCCCTCTTTTCCTCTCTCTTATTCTTTCCCTCTTTTCCTCTCTCTTATTCTTTCCCTCTTTTCCTCTCTCTTATTCTTTCCCTCTTTTCCTCTTGAAACAATCAATTTTCCAACATAATTTTTGATAATTGATAGTTGTCAAAAACATCAGAATCCACCTTAAAAGTTTTATAAATCTATCCTAAATCCATGCTTTTAATATTGTTGCCATATCTGGCTTGGTGTATCTACCAAAACCCTTTCCAATCAAACCCAATGTCCCAACCACCACTTGGATTATTGATTATTGATTTCTTCTTCTTCTTCTTCTTCTTCTTCTTCTTCTTCTTCTTCTTCTTCTTCTTCTTCTCAAATGATGATGGTGATGAATAATATTTTATTTTGTTGCAGTATTCTTTCCTCAATTCAGAGCATATATTCATCATATCATACAAAATTTTCTATTAAAATTCTTAAAATTATTTAAAATTTTAACTGATTTGTCTTTAAAGAAATGTAAATATAAAAATTTCATATAATAAAATAAAATGATTTGATTCAATTCAAAAGAATCTTGTAAATAATATAACAACCAAATAGTGTATAATATTTTTGTTGTCATTAAAACTGTAAAAATAGCTTTTTTAAAACAATAAACATTGCTAAGGGAGTATGCATTAAGATTCTTGTCATGAGAAAAACTGTCCTTTTGACACACTGTATTTTTGTAGATACATAGGTTAAACATTGCTCAAAACTAATGGAATGGATACTGGAAACTTCAAAAGATGCTGACACATTAGAATCTGGAGGGCCTTTAATCAAAGAAACTTCATCCGGGATGAACAACCTGAAAAATTTATTGGCTGAATTAGCTTTTGATGAAAGAGAAAATGAGGTGCTGTAGGATCCAAAAAGGATTGAACAAGCATCATTTTCACTATTTGTAGTGAATTGCAGGATCATTTAAATTTACTCTTACTAGTTTCACCCAATACCACCAATTGCTACAAAACCAAAACATTAACCTGAAAACTTGAGTCATGTACTTAAATAGCCACGTCAGATTGAGATTTTCATATGGACGTCATGCATGCTGTCAAACTCATTCACAAATATCTAAACTGTCAGCTGTATACAACCACTTTCTTAGATCAATGGTTAAAAATGGCTTTGAGCAAGTGAAGACCGAGGGTCTTGGCAAAGAGCATCCTTCTTTGAACATTGTGGACTGGTGCTACAGAATCACAAAGAACTGTACCCAAATAATGGAAACCACATCAGTTGAGGATTACCGCCAACAGAAACAATTAAAATGGATAGCACATGTATCTTGAAGAGAAAATAAGGACATAATCAAGATGCTGATGTTCCATACTCCTTCAAATGAAATATTAGGGAAAAAAACTTCAATAGTG
Organism: Acanthosepion esculentum; assembly: GCA_964036315.1. Taxonomy (NCBI): domain Eukaryota; kingdom Metazoa; phylum Mollusca; class Cephalopoda; order Sepiida; family Sepiidae; genus Acanthosepion; species Acanthosepion esculentum. Next base: position 6,444,138 of record OZ038494.1, read on the forward strand.
AGATGAGTGATAACAGCTTAAAAATCTTTTTTCCTGAAAAATTGTTTTGAGAGGAAGATTTTATAAATTTCAACCAAAAGTAATAATGTCTGCTTGGTCAATAAAAACGTTAAATGTTTGCTTGTAAGGAAACAGTTAATATTACTATTACTGTTACAATTATGACCAAGCTTTTTGATAGGAAAATGAAAAGGTGTTTAGTACAAAAGGTAATATAAGCAAGATGTAGGTTAAATCCTGAAAATGGAGAAATTTTAATATTCTTTTGATATACTTTAAGAGTGCTGAAATTTAATTAATCTCAATAAAGATTGGCTAAAAAATTAATGAAAATCTATCAAAATATTATTTAAATTCTGTTGCATTGTGTTGTTCTGCAACACATGAACAATAGTCAACATCTTGCTTGTCTCTTAGATTACTATAAACTTTATATCTCTTCTACATAACATATGCAAATAGGTACAAACTGGTTACATTCCATCATCGCTGATCAGACCCCAAACTACCACCAATCACAATAAACGAACGTCCTCTCGAGGAGGCCCGATGCCTTGAGAGGATATTAAGCCTTAAACTCACACCCAACCTCAAGTAGAATTCCTATATATGATCCTTCGCTAAAGATGCAGGTAAAATGATCGGCTCCCCGTTTTGTCCCAGTAACTACCTGACTCCTCCTGTTATCCTCTATCTTTACAGGAGCCAGATCAGGTTGAAAATGGAGTACTGTTGCCATAATTGGGTGGGAACTACCAAGACCTCACTTTCCAGCCTTGACAGAGTTCAAGAGCATCTCGAAGACCTTGTTGGAGAATAATTATTTTCCACCCTCCAACCTCTCTCTCACGGGCAGGGTGTGGTGAGTCTCTCACTACTCTATTGCTACTGCCATGGAAAGTGCTCAGGCAAACTACATTTCTTGGTTACACCAATTCTAACCTTCATAGCTAGGACCCACCACACCCCACTTACATAGTAGCAAACCCCTACCCACATTCTCCTTGTATTCCATCAGCAAGAAATAAGTTCCACTCAGACAGCTTCTTCTTACAAACTACTGCTCTGTGGAACCAACTCCCAAAAGGCTGTTTCCAATCTTAACTTGTTCAAATCTAGAATTATCCATTATCTTCCCCTCCTATCCATATAAACTACTCCTTAATGTAAGCCTCTACCTCGAGTGGCTCCCAGGCCTTGTACAGGGTGAACCTTATAGTAGATAAGAAAAAAAAAGTACAATCCTATTTACCAATTGATGTAATGGAATAATCTGTCACCCCCCCATAAATGACTACACTATAGGTAGTAACTGCCTATAAGTATCTATAAGTCAATGGACTACAGACACTAGCTGCGACCTGTTCCAGCTAAACAGTCAAACTCTCTGCCTTTGGGCAAAGAGGAACCCGGACGAGGCTCCGCCGAAGAGCAGTCTCTCGTTCGGGGAGGTAGATTGACCCCGAACCCGTTTTTACGGGTTCAAATAGGGAATATTTTTGGCCTAGCCGACTGGCTCGGAAAACCCATGTTAAACCTGACCTTGTGCCACATGCAACCCTCGTGGGGGGGGGGTACCTAGATATCCAAGCTGGGATCTGTTGAGTACAACTCAGACTTATGTGAGAACTACCAACATTCCAATAGTAGCACTCACTACTGGATTGACTTGCAATGACCTTGTGCATAACTGTTACCTTTATTCTTATTGTATTGGTTTTTTACAAAAAACCTTTACTTATTTTATCCACCTGGTTTTCCAAGTATATATTCCTATTAGCACGGAATATAACACCAATCCACTACAAATTCATTCAATATCTAAGATAACTGATAATTCTTAATTCAGGGATGAAATTTTCATTAATCATCAAAAAGGTTGATATGGCCAATTACTAATTATCAATTGATTAATCAATATAACCTTACTTTTAATACTATCTAACAACAACCACAGACCAAGCTTTTCAGCAAACAAAATACATCTTAGAACAGTGTTTCTCGACCTTTTTAAGCAACAGCACACCTAGGAGCAAATGTAAATATTATGGCTCACTTAGCAACATTTTTAAAGGTCATAGATTTAAAGGTTATGAAATAAAACCATAAATTTAAAATAAATACACACACAAATATGAACTTATTTTATTTCAGTGTTTCTATTCAGCTATTTGTGCAGCTTATTTGGTGTGAAACCTGTGTTTTTTTGCAATTTCTTCAGTGTTTGGTCAAATGTGCAATAAGCTGACACTCATTTCTTCTTCAGTTGAGTGCAGTCTTTCTTGCTTCTTATTTTTGATGTCATTTACATTTGAGAAGCCTAAGTCACATAAATAAGAAGTAGAATATTGCAATAAAATCGATAAAGTTAATGTGGGATAAAAAGTTTAATACTTATTTATTTATTCAAGTACTAATGTTGTACCATTACTACTTCCACACACACACACACACACACACACACACATTTATATGTATACCATGACAATATTTTGCAGCACACTTAAGAAGGTCATGTGACACGCTAGTGTGCTGCAGCATGGCAGTTGAGAATCAGTGTCTTAGAATATACAATGTATATATTTCCTTTGTATAATAGAGGGAATACATCTGTTCAGATTCAAGGCTGAAAGAACGTCTTTGTTAAACATTTCCAGACATAAGAGAAGCAGAGAAAATCTATTACATTCTAGAAATAATATTACATTCTGGAAATAATATTACATTCTGGAAATAATATTACATTCTGGAAATAATATTACACTCTGGAAGTAATATTACATTCTGGAAATAATATTACACTCTGGAAGTAATATTACATTCTGGAAATAATATTACATTCTGGAAATAATATTACATTCTGGAAATAATATTACATTCTGGAAATAATATTACACTCTGGAAGTAATATTACATTCTGGAAATAATATTACATTCTGGAAATAATATAGAACACAGAAGTAACTTTAGATGATAGTTCAACCCGACTATTTCGTGTTGCAACACCTTATATCATCTTGGTGTTGATTTTTAAAAATTCAGTTAACATTACTCTTTGAAGTATTAAATGTCAGTGTGTTTGTACTGGCCTTGGAAATTAAATCGCAGTAAGCAAGATGGCTATAGTGTATATGAGTGGGAGGCGGGTCAAATAGCAAAAACTAAGTCATATTTGTTTGTTTTCAATTTTTATTTTTTTAGCAAAATTAAAATTTTTTAAAAAGTAAGAATAATAAAAAGAAAACATTTTCCTAATATTGTCTAATTTTATTCTTGGATGCTTTTTAGTTAATTTTTTTGTCAAATCATGTTTTTGTTTTTCCTGGAAGAGATTAAGTTTAATCTGAGATTATAAAACCCAAAGAAAGTTTTTTAAAATTTTCTTTTAGAGAAACTGTTGGGATTTAGATAATGAATATTAATGTATTTAAAATATAAATGACAACAAAAACAACAATAATAATAATACTAATAATAATAATCATAATGTATATTGTGTACTTGAATGCAAGTTGACCAGATCAATCTGTATTCTCGAGTGCCATTTAGTTTTCTTAGACGAAAAAATTATTTCTTCTTGTGAATCTGACATTGAATTGAACTTTCTCAGAGCGTGTATATATATATATATATATATATATATATATATATATATATATTAATTATACATATGCCTATGTTTACAGTACAACTCAGAGTTTCACTCATATTTACAGTTGATCATATCTCTTTATTTAGATCATTTTTACATCTCTCTCTCTCTTTCTCCATATATATATATATATATATATATATATATATAATGCCAATTGATAATTGGTAGTGATAATTCCAAGGTTGACATTAATTCAAAGAGAGCACAATGTAAGTAACAGAGCAATATAATAATAAGTAAAGACGATCCTTAAAAATCCATTTGTTTATAATTTATTTCATGAATGTATTCATCTGCTCAAACAAAAGGTTTTTTAGATTTCTAAAAAACATTCGATCTGAAGAGACGAATATTTAAATATATTCATGAAATAAATTATAACCAAAATGGATTTTTAAGGATTGTCTTTACTTACTATATATATAATAGTGGCTGTCAACTCACAAAGCAAGCATGAACATCACTGACATGTCCAGTCCATCAGTGAAACTCCCCTCCACAAAACTGCATTTATTTGTTGTGTGAACGGCAGTGGCTCATAAAGCCAGCCATTGATCTGCATTTCTTGTTACATGTATGACATGTCAAATCATCTCCAGGTGGTGGAAGTTGACTTTGAACATCATCACTTCCAATGTGTTTTTTTATATGCCTTGTCAAGCGTGAGCTGAACTTGTACACTCTAATGCAGGTCAGGCATTCAAAACATGCCATTATAAAATCATCATATGCAATAGACTGTTGGTGTTGGTGTGATTTCTGGTTACTGAGCAGACCTGCACTGGACATAAATATCCGATTGCATTGGCTGCATGGCAAGGTTGGCATCTCATAGCAATTCAGGGATCCCTTCCGAACACCTCTCTTCAGTTCTGCATATTTTTGTGATGCGTTATGGAATATCTTGACGTCATCAACAATACCAGCTCTCTAAGAAATCTGGTCTTCAGTTAGAGTCTCCCAATTATCCAGGCCAATATTGCACTTGTATAGTGACTCTTTAAGGCAATCTTTGTAACAAAGTTTTGGCTTGTGCTGCAGTCTTTTTTCAATCTCCAATTACCCATACATTAATTGTTTTGGCATTCTGTCGTCTGCTGTATGAATAACATGGCCTGTCCATTGCAACCTGTATTTGTGTATAATTGCTTCCATAGAGACTGAATTGGCCCCTTGTAGAACAACAGTATCATGGGTGTAAGACATCCAGTGGATTTCAAGCACAGACCGAAGACATCATTGATGAAAATGTTCCAGTATCTTCCAATGTCTGTGATAGTCTACCCATGTCTCACATGAATATAGCAGAGATGAAATAATGCAGGCATTAAATATTTTAATTTTTGTCTGTTTTTTATGCCCTTCTGACTCCAGACACAGAACTTGAGTGCTGCAAATGCCTTCTTAATCCGTAATGCTATTTCATCATTAACGGAGCAGTAGTGGTTGAGGGTGCTACCGAGGTAGACAAATTTGTCTACTACCCCAAGTTGACTACCATCAACATAAATTGATGGCTCTATATACTGAATTCCTCAGGCATTTGAGACCTGCAAGAGTCATGCAGTTCTTCTCATATTGGCGACATGTCAGTCTTCCTGCTGCAGCTTGCCTTGCTGGATGATGGCTATGGAAATGTCGTGTGAGTCTACTGGCCGAGGGACACACTTTATGGCAGATTGCACATGTATGATCATCAAACTGATCATATTTAAAACGTATGAAAAAAAAATTAAGAAAGAGATGATCTTACTCAATCATGAGTTGACCTCCACCATATGTGGGAAAAATCCTATGTCGCACATTTTGTTCTTTGAAAGGACTTCTTCAGACTAAGTAATTTTCATATCGATGAACTCATACATATATATATAGATAATATTAGTGGTCAATATATATATATATATATATATATATATATATATATGCATATATATAAATTTCCAAGACGATAGAATCCAGGTAGAGCTCAATGTCCAGGACAGAGCAAGAATATATAATATAAAAGGCTCAATCAAACACTAATATTCCATGGTTATAATTTATTACATTGGAATCGTAATCACAATCCAATTATAGATAGATAGATAGATAGAGAGATGTAATGAATAATGAAATACAACAAACATTGGTTATAATTCTACATTGAGAGAATGCTTGAGATACAGAGTCACTTAAGAGTGATAGGTATAGATAACAGATAGAACAAGAAGAGACAGTTAACTCCACTGCTGTTTTTCTGAGTACTTTTGTGAGTCACTTAACCTTCTTTCACTCAGTTCTTATATGTTCTTTGCATCTGTGTATAGAACTGACGTAGGAGTGGTACATGGAAACAATTGCCTTCGCTATATACACTACTCTACTAATGTTGCTTGTTCATAATTTATCCTAAGAAATGAAGGAATGAGAGATTTTAAAAATTATCATAAGTTAAAGGAGTTAATAAATTTTATCAGTAATTAGTTTTTTATTACACAAAAGTTATTTATCACGAAAAAAGATCTGCAGTGCATATATTCCATACATAGACCCATCAATACATAAAGATCATGAAAAGAAAAATTAAAACATAACATTTTAACTTTTCAGATCAACCAGTCTGTCATTTTTGAGAAACAAAGATAACAAGTTTTACAATTTGTACTGTGGTATATTATGTTCATATTAGAATATTGCCAGTGTGGATATTGGGTTGTAGGTAGGATTTTCTTTACTGGGAAACTTCAGAATAAAACGAACTGACTCAAGGGTTTAAAATAAATAATATATTTTAATTTATTTTCTTTAGGGTGATGAGTGAGTCCTTTGGTATTTGATATAGCAAAAAGTTTATTAATAAAGTAGATATTGGTAGCCCTCTGGAGAAATGTCCCTTAGTGGTCTTTTAGAAGTAAGACTATGATGAGAGTAGTAGTAATGTGAGAAATTAGGTTAGTGTCAATCTGCTGTGTTCTTTTCGGCTCTGAAACAGGGTGGAAATGTCAGTAACCAATGACCTCTTAACTGGTCCTTCACATGTCATGCATGGCTGGTTTCTACACGGTAATGTTCTTTTGTTTCATCCTCTTTGCATCCCATCTGCCTTTTTAGCCTCAAAGTATCAGGTTTTTATCCTTTTGAATAGGTTTGGGAATTTGATATACACATAGTTTCAGCTAACTCAAAAGTTTCTTTTTGTCAATTTTTTGATTGGCCAAATTATTTTATTTTTTGCCGTTCCTTTCTTTTTACTATTTTTTTTACAATGGAAGGTATGCATGGAACCTTCCTGATTTTGTTTTTTTTTAGTCATGAATAAGTAAGCACTGTTCCTGCAAACTTCCAGTGTTTTTGGCTGGATTTAGTCTTTTCTTCTTCCTCTTTTTATTTGAGGCTTACCTTCTAGTAGGTTGAGAGAAGTATAGAAAGAGAAGTTTAGAGAGAGAGAGAGAGAGAGAGAGAGAAAGAAAGAGACAATGGTTTTAAAGGAAAGTGAAAATGTCTTATTTTAATTTGAATTATTTTTATTTTTATTTATATATTTTATTTTTATATTTTATTTTTATCACACTCACTACAGTACCATTTATCATAAATCAGAAAAGTAATAATTTAAAAAAAAACAATTACTTTACAACAAAGGACATTAAAGTCAGTCAAATTAGCAGGTCTTTTTTTATTTTATTTTTTCATTCTTATTCTTATCGAAACTCCTGTGACTAAAAGCTCAAGAGATCAATTTTTTAAGAAAGCAGTTCCTGGCACACATTGATATCTCTGTCTTTGGATGTAAATATATATTTTTGTGGAATGTTTTAACTTAGTCCTTATCATGGCTAACTGACTGAAATTTAGTAATATTAAATTATCATTGGTATGGTTCCACTAAATATTAGGAGAGGCACTAAGTTTTAAATAAAGTTATGATTACAATAACAATATTACATGAAAGCTATTCCTCATTACTAACTAACTAATTAGGTCACCCCATAATATCCACATGCTTCTTCATTCAGCACAATCTACCGTGATGATCTTTAGCTCTTGTGTTGTCTCCATCAATGAGTCCTCTAGCAGTTTGTCTATGAATGTGAGTCTTTTTTTTCATGTTCTTATTCTTTACTAATTTGGCTGCCAGAGTTCTAATTTGCTGATATTATTCTAATTTGCTGATATTATTATACATGATACAATCTCCTGCTAGACGCATTTTTCTTTGCTGAACCTTTGATATTGCCTTTGCTAGATTTACCATGTGTGATTCTCCAGGACACATTAAGGGTCATCATGAGCATTTTCAGGTAACACCCAACTAGCTGTTCCTTCAGAGATTTTGGTCATAGTCCACATCAATATTTAAAAGATACAAAAAGAGGGAAAAAGAGACACAAAGCAAAAGAGGACAAAAGACAGGAGAAAAAAGAGAGAAAAAAGAAAAATTATGATGATTTCTGTCAAATTGTATTGTATCAGTTTGCCTAATATTCTCTGTTGGTAGATATGTCCTGGTTTGATTTACTGTGTGTGTTTCTAAGTTCAAATTTGTCTGTATTTTGATCTAGTTCAGTCTGTCTGTATCAATATCTTGTTTGTTTATTTTTTTTGTATCCTGGTTTAGTTCTGTCTGTGTTCCAATCAGGTTCTCTCTGTCACTGTACCAATCAGGTTCTGTCTGTCTGTTTGTGTTTTTTTGTTTCCTGGTTTAGGTCTGTCTGTGTTTCAATCAGGTTCTCTCTGCCTGTAACCTAATCTAGTCTTCTGACTTTACAAATTTAAGTAGCTAGATCTCATCAATTTACAGTTGAAATGGTTAGACATAACTGTAAGTTCTATGCTAACAGTTTCTTTTCTTACACTTCTCGCATGTGGAACTCTCTTTTGGCCTCTTGTTTTCCAGTCAACTTTGATCTTAAAAATTTAAATACAATGTCAATCTTCTGTCTTAATTCCTGCTTTTTTCTTATTCTCTTTCCTTAATAATGTTTTTCTTTTTCTCATATTCTTTCACACTCAGTAACTTCTTGTATCTTAGTGGCTTTATTGCCTTACTTGGAGGTGAAATGATTTTTTAAAAATTCAAAAGAGAAACAAGATATTGTATAATTGTTGGTTGATCGGAACTCAAAAATGGAAAATGTGCAAAATAGGCAAAACCAATCAGAAAAGAAATTGAAAGCAGTAATAAGATAAGAACAAAAAACATGGCTTTAAGAATATCAAAAGAGATTTGAAAAATATACAAAAATAGAAAAGAGGATTGACCAACAAGAAAATATTTGAAGACTCTGGCATTGCAAATGTAATGAAAGAGAAATGATGCCAAGAATTTAAGAAAACATTGTACCTATTTGCATTTGTTAAGTAGAAGAGATATGAAGTGTATAGTAAACTAAGAGACAAGCAAGAAGTTGACTACTGATCACATGTCATAGAACAACACACTACAACAATATGGCCATGCCGATAGGATGTTTAAGTCACTTGGATGAAACAGAATTTGTTGAGACTTGGATCCAGTGTACTGCAGCCCAGGCTAGGGCTAAAAAATAGAAAGACAAAGTAGTAATTCCTGAGAGAACTAATTTCATCATGCCATTATAACAAAGAAAGGAAAAAGCCTAATGGCCCATTCTGACCAGTTAAGACCCAGAATTGAAGAGGAAGATGTCATGATGGAAGAAGACTTTGGCAGAGCAGAAAGGATGATTTTTTTTCAGATCAGGATACTGCAATAGAAGACAAGCTTATGGATGATAGCAGGAATGACTCAGACATGGAAGAAGATGAAATGAGACCAAGATCTCTATTAAAAAGAACAGGACATAAACCTCAAGGGGGAGAGGCAGAAAGAGGTTGTAGAAGAATTTCAAGAACAACCAAAAGCATTAGACCTCTTTAATTCAGGGAGGTGTAGTGGATTGGTAAATAGGATTGTACCTATTTGCATATGTTAAGCAGAAAAGATATAAAGTGTATAGTAAACTAAGAGACAGGCAAGATGTTGACTACTGACCACATGTAGAATAATACAATAAAACATTACAAAGTGAAACATGTAAGTTGGATAAAGAAGTATATGAAAACTGATTTCTCAATGGTGATTTTTTAGTGATGAATGTAGAGTTACATTGGATGGACTTAATAGTTTGGATAAGTGTTATGTCCTTCAGGGAAATAGTCAACCAATGCAACTTAATTCACTTACTAATTTGGCATTTTAACTAAGCCTGTTTTATGCCAAAGGAAGAGAATTTAACTGTTTGGAAAATTAGCTTTGCAAATTCTGGCTTTTATCTTAACTTGAAAACTGGTAGGGAAAAAGTACCATATATTTCCATGTATAAGGCAACCCTTAAATCTTAGAAATTAACCCCCCAAATAGTGGGGTTGTCTAATACAACAGTTACTAAAAGCTAACCTTAAATCCTGTGGTATATTGGCACTAGTAAGTAGCCATAGATCACAGTAGGCTAACAATTGTCTTGGTATGGTAACTACTGATGTAAATATTTCTAGTTGAAACAATTTGCATTATAATGCTATACTACAGTTATAAATGTAATAAAACTAATTTTACTTCTTGATTTTACATTAAAATGTAACATTCAAGAGACGATTACACAGCAATTTGCAAAAGTTCCACTGAGAAACATGTACAACTAACAAGTTGTTATGGGACCTACCTTTATGGACTAAATGGACTCGTCCTATTACTATATATACGGGGAGATTATGCCTCTCAAGAGAGCTGTCTAAAGTTGACGAGTTGACTACTGTACTTTGCCGTCAGTCAGATGTGCAACACTTTTGTATTCGTTCTTTTGTTTAATAATATGTTTTCACTAAATTGCTGAGTTCGAGTTTTCTTTCGGACCTATTCTGGGTCCACAACACAAGTAATATAAACAAATCTTTCATTCTTGATTTGTAGAGTTATGTGTGTGTTCACACCAATCACTATTTCTCATTGTATGGTGGAGTAATGGATAGCAGCTTGGATTGAGGAATCAGAGAGCCGAGTTTGAATTTCAGTCAAATCCATTACATTCACTTACGTACTAATACCCTTGGGAAAGGTATGAATCCTCTTTTTCTCCCCCCAGCTATGGGTAATAGCAGGACAGACTGGATTTTATAACCTTGGATGGCAACTGGTCTACTGCAGAAAGAAATGGCAACCTACTGTGGGAAAAAAATCAGCCTCGTCAGTCATGTATTGAAAGATACATGATCGTCTAAGCATGTATCACGCATGACACATAACTGAGTGTTAAAGAACAACATTTAGGATAACATACAAACTTTATTTCTAATTAAAATTCATTATCATTGTGGTATTAAATAACAACATTGAGTATAATATGCAAACTTTATTTCTAATTAAAATTCATTATCATTGTGGTATTAAATAACAACATTGAGTATAATATGCAAACTTTATTTTTTAATAATATACTTTATACAGTATTTTTTTGCAGTGTTAAGTAGTAAAACATTTAACATACCACAAAATCCTTATTTCTTATACAGAATAAAAAAACATAAGACACCTACATTAAAAAATTAAAACCCCCAAAATTACAACTGATGTAAAGAGCTCATCATAAATGTCTTCATTTACAGTTTCGTCATATGGGTTTCAATCAGTCATCTTATACTATGAATATCAAAGATCACAAAAATTTACCCAGATTTGGGATCTTGTCTTATCTATGGATTGCTTTATACATGGAAATATACGATAACTATTTTGTCCATGCAACAAATTATATCTCTTTTACTCATGAGCCATCTCCATAAATATACATTCAAGCAGGATGTAAGTATCTCTCTTCAACATAAGTTTACCAGATAAATATCTGAGGCCTTAAATTCAGGCCTTAAATTGGACCACATTCCTGTGTTCAGGAAACCTTGAGAGGCTTCAGATAACAATCATAATTGTTAACATGTGCTGGACACTTTTGCAATGTTATGCCTTTTTATTTTATTTTCCTTTCTTTCAAAATATGATACACAAGATGCATTTACAATATGTTCTTTAGTTTTGTACATAAATATACATTCAACCACACCCTTTCTAGTGAAAAACTCAGTAGAATCACTTATAATAAAATAATAAAAAAATGATAGCTATTAATACTAGCAAATAATATATGTAAAATTAGATAATTTAATGTCTACCAAATTTAACAGAATTTCTGCTAATGAAATGCTCAATATTAGACTAGAATGATAATTTTTTTTTATCATTTAACTCCAGGGAAGGCAATAAAGCCACAAAGACTCAAAGGGGTTAGTGAGTGTGAAAGAATATAAGAAAAGGAAAAACAATATTAAGGAGAGAGATTAATAAAAAAAACAGGAATTAAGAAGACAGATGATAATGATTGACATTGCATTTAAATTTTTGAAGATCAAAGTTGCCTGGGAAGCTAGAAGCCAGAAGAGAGTTTCATAAGTAAGAGGTGCAAGTGAAGGAACTGTTAACATAGAACTTACAGTTGCATCTAGCCACTCCAACTTTAAATTGATGAAATCTTGCCGCCAATTTAGTACTGCACTTAAATTCATAAAGTCTAGGTACAATAGAATAGAGTTTCATAATTTTTAATGATTTTTCATAATTTTTCATAATGTTTAATAATTTTTCATAATTTTTCATAATTTTTCATAATTTTTCATAATTTTTAATTACTTATCAGAACTCTTGACAAGAATGATTGTATTGTTCACAGAAAATCTATTTTTTAAATATATACGAGTACTTATATAATATGTTAACGTTCAAGAAGGAAGTTACTTGAAAAGTAATTGAAACTCACCTGAAAGTGAGAGCTGATTGTATAATGCTCGTCATGCCAGTGACACTTCCATTGAGCTTTTCTATAACATATGATTTCATTGAATTTACATTTAAATTAATTTTGGGGTCATCAGGAGAGAATGTCCATCGTTTTGGGGCCTTCCTCTCAATGGTTTCATTTGCACATCGGCCCACCCCTCACTGATGTGAGGCCTCATTATAATGATATGCTAGTATATTTAGTGTATCATATACTAGTTCAAATATCCAACATCAAAATTAGATTTACAAAAATACGGCAAAACTTGCTCGCATTGTGAGAATACAACATGAATCTCATTCACGATCAGGTTGTGTCGTCATGTTCACTGAAATGCTCCATGGAATATTTCTTTTTTTTCCCATATCCACATAGAACTATTTTTGGTTACCTCTATTAGGCATTTTATACTTTTGGCCCTATTACACCCTTTGATTCCAATTTGGCACAGAAATTGGTACAGAGTTCCTGTAACGAAATCCCTTGCTTCAATTTCCACTGCTCTAATAATTACATTATACCCTTCCTTTACTAGCTCTGTTTTTAGATTTTCATATTCATTAGTTTTATATTCTTGGCTTTGTTTCATCCGGCTTTCATATGGTATTATTAATTCAATGAGGATGATTTTATCGTTCACCCTTGATAGAAGAACAATATCTGGTCACAGACCCTTACTTGATATTATTTTGGAGTAATCATTATGTCAACCAGGAAGGTCTGCAGATATCTCCCTGTTATATTCCGTGCTAATAGGAATATATACTTGAAAAACATGGTGGATAAAATAAGGAAAGGTTTATTGTAAAAACCAGTACAATAAGAGTAAAGGTAACAGTTATGCACAAGGTCGTTGCAAGTCAATTCAGTAGTGAGTGTTACTATTGGAAGGTCGGTAGTTCTCGCATAAGTTTGAGTTGTACTCAACAGATCCCAGCTAGTATATTTAGCTACCCCCCCATGAGGGTTGCATGTGGCACAAGGTCGGGTTTAACATGGATTTTCCGAGCCCGTAGGCTCAGCCAAAAATATTCCCTTTTGAAACCGTATAAACAGATTCAGGGTCAGTCTACCTCCCCGAACGAGACTCTGCCCTCCGGTGGAGCCTCATCCGGGTTCCTCTCTGCCTGAAGGCAGAGAGTTCGACTGTCTCGCTAGAACAGGTCACAGCTAATATATTTAGCCACCCCCCCCACGAGGGTTAAATGTGGCACAAGGCCGGGTTTAATGTGGGTTTTCTAAACCCGTAGGCTCGGCCAAAAATATTCCCTTTTGAACCCATATAAACAAGTTCAGGGTCAGTCTACCTCTCCGAGTGAAACTCTGCCCTTCAGTGGAACCTCATCCAGGTTTCTCTCTGCCTTCGGGCAGAGAGTTTGACTGTCTCTCTGGAACAGGTCGCAGCTAGTATATTTAGCTACGTCCCCAAGAGAGTTGCATATAGCACAAGGCCGGGTTTAGCATGGGTTCTCCGAGCCCGTAGGCTCAGCCAAAAATATTCCCTATTTGAACGCATATAAACGGGTTCAGGGTCAGTCTACCTCCCTGAATGACACTCTGCCCTTTGGCGGAGCCTCGTCCGGGTTCCTCTCTGCCCAAAGGTAGAAAGTTCGACTGTTTAGCTGGAACATGTTGCAGTTAGTCAATATTTACTTGCCCCCCCACTATGAGGGAAAGATGTGGCACAAGGCCGAGTTTTATGTGGGCTTTCTGAGCCCGTAGCCTTGGCTAAAATTGCCCATAGAAATGGAATCGGGTTGGTCAACCTCCCTGAATGAGACTCTGCCTCTCGGCAGAGCCTTTTCCAGGTTCCTTTCTGCCTGAAGGCAGAGAGTTCAACCGTCTTGCTGGAACAGGTCATAGCAAATCATTATTTACTTGCCTCCCCACGAAGGAAAGATGTAAAAACTGTAAAAACAGAATCGGGTTGGTCAACCTCCCCGATTCAAGACTCTGCACTTCGGTGGAACCTTGTTCAGGTTGCAGCAAATTATTATTTATTTGCCCCCCCCCCCCACGAGGGAAATATGTGGCACAAGGCCGAGTTTTACGTGGGTATTTCGAGCCCATAGGCTCGGCCAAAAAATGCCCGTAGAAACTGTAAAAACAGAATCGGGTTGCAGCAAGTGATATTGCCCCCCACGAGGGAAAGATGTGGCACAAGGCCAAGTTTTACGTGGGTACTCCGAGCCTGTAGGCTCGGCCAAAAAATGCCCGTAGAAACTGTAAAAACAGAATCGGGTTGGTCAACCTCCCCGAACAAGACTCTGCCCTTTGGTGGAGCCTCGTCCGGGTTCCTCTCTGCTCAGAGGCAGAGAGTTCGGCCGTCTTGCTGGAACAGGTCGCAGCAAGTCTCTGTAGTCTGTTGACTTACAGAAACTTATAGGCAGTTACTACCTATAGTGTAGTCACTCATGGGGGTGACAGGTTATTCCATTACATCACTCCCAAATGTCCCCAGAACTAAGGAGATTTTGTTCAGGTATTTGCTTGTTTGCTTTGAGTTGATGTATATTAATATTCAAGATGTATATTAAAATTCTACATTTCAATCTCACAAACTCCTCACAACAACTGAAAAGCCAAATAATCATGTTTTATTTGTAACTTTAAATTTAATTTATACTTTAAATTTAAAATTAGTTACAATATTTAATCACATAAGCTCTCCACAATAACTAATCCATGATCATTTGCTCTTTTATAAAACATATACATGCATTTGTATATTGCTACAAAGAAAATAAAATGACTGATATTCAAAATCTCTTATAAATAGTTTTACATTGACTACCACCCTATACAAGGCCCAAGAGCCACCATAGGTAGAGCATTACAAAGAAAAAGGAATAGTTTATGGGCATATGTGGGGAAGGTATTGGTTGACCCTAAACTTGATCACATTAAGATTGTAGTGATTGAGAAGTATCCTCTTGGATGTCGGTCTCACAAAGCAGTGACTCATATATAGATATATCAATAAGCATGCAGGCAAATGATGAAAAGGTATTTATTCTACATGACAAATATTTATTTTTCAACATAGTCTCTTTCTTTATCAATGCATTTAATTCATTATTAATCATACAGATCAAATATGTTTAAATACAAATCTATATGAAAAAAATTAGTTTTATTAATTAGTTTCATTTATTGCATAAATACATTGATTTGATTTTATGGGTTATCAACCCTTTATGGGTTATTTAAAGACAGAACATATTCTTTTTTACACACATATTTTTTTTATACAGATCAAATGTTTAAATACAAATCTATATAAAAAATTAGTTTCATTAATTGTTTTCATTTATGACATAAGGACATTAATTGATACTTTATCAACCCTTTATGGGTTATTTAAAGCCGAAACATGTTTCTTTAGCACAAGTGCAAGAAAAAGAATCAGATCTTATCTATACTAAATTTTATTTTTACTTTAATATTAAGAATTAATATTGTACAGAGTAACATATTTTTTTCCATACAAGGACAATGAAATTTTAAAATCAAATAAGCCATCATTCTTTTGATAGCACAGTTAAGCTAATATGAAATCAAAAAATTGATCATTTAATACTTATGTATTTAATATGAATGAATACTTATACTGTGATATATATTGATACGTATATATTAATATAGATGTATCAATACTCACACATCATTGGGCATGTGGCCGAATGGTTAGAACATTTGCTTTCTGTCCATGAGATCCGGGTTTGAATCTCACTATGGTCGATTTGTTAGGAAAGTGACTTCTTGACCCAAGCCTTGTGAGTGAAATTGGGTAGACGGAACCCTTGGAGGCTGTTGATGTTTGTGCTAGCACAAAGTCACAAGTCATCGTGACTGTGGGTTTGAGTGTGCTGGCCTTGTTCAGATTGTGGATCATGCTAGATGACATGTTTCTCACCTAGAAACTGTAACTAAGGCCTGCTCAGCATAATTGCAGTATAAATCACAGGTGGGCTCTGTGGGTATTGAACAAATACAAAATGCACCTGAGCAAGTGTCTGCAATAGGGATTAGCTAGCTTCCCTAGTAGACGGGTATCCTCGAATACAAGTGACCAGCCATTAACTTATGTATTAATTTTTATAACATTACATATGAATTAATATATATATATATATATATATATATATATATATATATATATGTACATTATGAAATGGACAAAGTCCCAAAGTCTGACAATTATTTTAAGACATTTTTTATGTTTATACATTCTTTTTATAGATACAAATATTTAAGTAAATTAATGACATTTACGAGCGTGAATGTCCGAGAAATTTTCACAGAAAAAATGCGTCCTCTGACAGGAATCAAACCTGTATCCTATATGGAGAATTGTAGTTTAAAAACAGTAAAATCAACCTTGCTAACTGAAACACTCCTCTGTGACTCAATCAGTAAAAGCACGTCAGGCTATATGACGGTTCCGTATAGGATACAGGTTTGATTCCTGTCGAAGGACGCATATTTTCTATGAAAATTTCTTGGACATTCTGGGCAGTAAATGTTGTTAATACTGTTTATTATAAACAGAGCATTTACTTAAATATTTGTATCTATAAGAAGAACGTATAAACATAAAAAATGTCTTAAAATATATATATATATATATATATATATATATATATATATATATATATGAAGAAATATAGTCTTAAAGTGTGCTATATTTATAGGATAAAGTGCTCAATATCAGAGATAGAGCGTGTGTAAATATAAAAGTGGACATGGAAGTCAGCACTTAGAGGCGACAGTCTGTTTCATGCTAGTGCAATCGTCAGGCAACTAGTGCTGTTATTTTTCTCGGCTATTTATATATAAGGGTCAGTGGTGCATTATGGGTAGTCTATTTTGGCGGTTACTTTTACCGGAAGTCGCTTATTTGTTTATTTATTTATGTCAAATTTGTTTATTTATTTATGTCAAATAATTTGACATAAATAAATAAACAAATAAGCGACTTCCAGTAAAAGTAACCGCCAAAATAGACTACCCATAATGCACCACTGACCCTTATATATAAATAGTCCACTTTTATATATATATATATATATATATATATATATATATATATATATATATATCTATCAATACTTATGGTTTGGTTTGATTTGGTTTGTTTAACAGCATATCCGCTCTTTATGGGTCATTTAATGCTGAAATTTAATTTTGCGGGGAGCTTTGGTAATTTTTTTTTTGAAAAATATATTGCTGGTAATTTTCCTCTTTGTTTTCCAATAATGTATTGCTGATAATTTTTTTAACTATGAAAATGTATTGCTGGGGTGAAAATGTATTGCTGGTATTCTTACTACAGAAATGTATTTTTATACTTTAATAGTGTTTTGATTCCAGTTTAGTAGTTCACTATTTGCCCATAGCTTTGACCCTATCTAGTTCTACTATGGTGATGGGGGGGTAGAGTTCTCGTTGTTAATTGTTGCTTGTATCAGAAGGTAGATAAATAGTAGCAGTCCTTCGGGACAGCCGCTAGTTTGGCCTAAAGGTTCAACAAGCGATCAAATTGAGGTCACCATAACATAAACAAAATAACATACGAAAGAGAAGGGTATATCAAAAACACTTTGTATTTAAATGCAACATCAATGAATAGTACAATGTTTCTTGATTTACACGCACAAAGTCCGTTACAAAATGTTCATTCATAGAAGAGAAATCCGATTATTAAAAGAATATAAGTGTCTTTTGTTAATACTTAAGTTCATGACGTGCTGGTCACAGGAGATGAAAGGTGAGGTCAATGGGTTGGTAGGAGTCCTTTGATATCTCCGTTGGTGAAGGAAGGCTGAAAGCATCGGGTTTGACGGGTGAGAAAAGCGTAGCGACATTCACTGACGGTACTTCAAAGCTTTCTGTCTTAGAAGTGAATTTATCGCTCTATTTATGTGTGCCCTTCGGATCAGAGTCAGTCTGCTGAAACAAACTGTTGGGTATGGCGCGGAGCTGTTTAATTGGTGGAAAATTGTTTATCATTCTTTTTATTTCTTTTTAGTTTTCCACCGGAAATTCTGCGTGGAGCCGGGTGCGCAGAGACCAGTATTGGTCATTTGCTGTCTAAACCTCTGAGGGTTAATATCCGGTCCTTCGCTTGCTCCGTGCCACCACACTACCACCCCAGTTCAGGATTGACCTGGAACAACAGCAATTAAGAGGTGCTTACACACTCCTCAAAACCTCCCAACCAGAGGCTTTGCTGCCAGATGTAGTTTATTGTCATACCCAGGATATCAATACTTATGTATTGATATATATTTATTAATACATATAACTCTGATGGTCGCTACTTGTTGTGATAGAATGACTCTGAGAGCAATGCCATCATGAATTCTAAACTCCTGGTAGGGCCACCCATGGCAGCAAAGTAAAAGACAAGGATCCAGACTAAGTACAACTAACCCCAAAGACCTCAACTGTAGAACAAGTGGATGATGATTACAACAGATCTCAACAGTTGAACCAGCAGATGAAGAGGGCTATGCATGATAGACATACTAAAGAAGGCAGAACTAGAAATTATGACAGTCAGTGGCAGTCCACTGCAGTTTTATAACTGGATTCTGCATGTCTCGTTCCATATGTGCCCAGAAGAAGGTCATGAAATCAAGTGTGTGGGTCACTTCCTGGCAAGTGGAGGTTCAACTTTAAAAAAAATTCACACCATTGATGCTTTTTCTACTTTGATTTCCTTTCAACACCAACCAACTCTTGCAAAGCCAAACAGCAATAAGGAATGTTTGATGGGAACAGGTTTTGGTGAAACTGGAAGCTTCTAGTCCTGGATATATATCACTACTTAAACATCAATACTTATGTGTGGAGGTGGAGGTGGTGTAATGCGTAGCAGCTTAAAATGAGGAATCAGATAGCTAAGTTCAAATTCCAGTTGGATTTGTTATGTTCACTTACACACCAATAACTGTGGGAAAGGTATGAATCCATCTGCTCTCTCCGTAGCTATGGGTTAAATTGTTTGAATTGTGTCGGGTAAAATCATTGTCCTTCTCAAAAAATTATTAATGCAATATTCACTTGCAAAGAAAACTATACTTCCAAATCAAAATATATTTTGGCTTTAAATGACCTCAAAGGCTTAATAAGCAGTAAAAATGAAATCAAAACAAAACTTGTGTTTATTCTGCTAGAAAAAAACTTAGGTGAATTACTAACTGTAGTGATGTGTAATATTGAAAGAATATATTTTTGTTTCTGCTCCACTGTTAAAGACAGAAAAAAGGCTACTAATAAATACATAGTATTTATTATGCTTTTGTTTATCACCATATGTAAAGTAGTTATATAATTAAGGTGACAGTTCTTTGGTCAACCAGTTTGAACATATTTTGTATTCTGCCTTCCAATTGTCCAACCTAGCCAAAGTTGGATCAAGAGATTTTGTTTAAAATCAATATTTCTAATTATATCAATCCATAGTACTCAAAGACATATTACTCACAGACATATTACTCAGAGACTTGGTACTCAGAGACATATTATTCAGACACATGGTCGCTGTATAATGTGATTTAGAAAACTAAAGTAGAGTTTAATCAAACAGCAGTAAATACAGATGTGCATCATATATAATAGTCTATAAGATGTCCTGAAAGTTATAAAAGAGTTTAAAAATTTTATTCTATTTTTGTAAATTCCACTTAGAATTTTAAAAAATAATCAGTAAGGTATTAAAATAAAATTAAGAATTAGGCCAATGTCTGGTTGCCATTCAGTTTTAGTGGCCGTGATTTTCGAAGAATTACATAATACAAGTTCAAGTTTTATTTGAAGCTATTTCTTTGTTTAGTATTTCTGTTTCTTTCTTTCCTATTTCTGTTCATGGTTTTCAACTTGAAAGACGAAAGATCTGTTCACCAAAATTTACAATAATACAAAACAAAATAAAAAATGGATGATGTCAAAATCTTTCGTGAATCAATAAACAAAATTTTTTAGATCATTGAAACATATCATGCTTTTAGGAAAACTTGTCTTTCTATTCCAGGTAATTTGATATTAATTAAAAAGCACCATTTTTTCTCTCTGTTGTGATAAATCATTTAATAAAATTCAAGGGAGATAAATAAGGTAGGCTGAGGGTTAGGCTCTCATCAAAGTTTAAAGTTCTGAGTTAAATACACCCTGATCCTCATGACAAATATCAATGATGTTGCTATCACTGATTCAATGTAAAAAATAACAATAATAAATTTTTTTTTAATCATGAAGTAAAAAACTATGTGAAATAATAACAAAAATAAATTTCCAATTGTTAAACTTTTAAGACATTTTGCTATGGTGTTAAGCTGAAAAAGTCACAGCATCCTAGGATCGAACCAAATGACCAAACATTCTTTCTTCTTTGTTTTACTTTCTTAAAATTCTTTCTTAGTTGGTCCCAGAACTTTTCAGTACCCTAATCATTGCATTTTCTCAATCAGTGCAAAAGCAAAGTTCTGTTTGATTCCAGTAAAACAATATATATATATATATATATATATATATATATATATATATATATATATATATATATTTCATTAAAAACGACTGACAAGGTGCTTTTATTTAGTTTTTTATATAATTTATATATGAAAAATTATATAAAAAACTAAATAAAAGCACCTTGTCAGTCGTTTTTAATGAAATGTGCCTGAAAGAAGGATTGCTGCCTAAATACACAAATATATATATATATATATATATATATATATATATATATATATAAATATAAAAGTGAACATAGAAGTCAACACTTAGAGGCGACAGTCTGTTTCATGCTAAATGCAATCGTCAGGCCACGAGTGCTGTTATTTTTCTCAGCTATTTATATACACGGGTCAGTGGTGCATTGTGGGTAATCTATTTTGGCGGTCATTTTACCGGAAGTCGTTTATTTGTTTATTTATTTATTTATTTGGGTTAAATTATTTTGCTTGTTTTTATTTATTTTTATTTTTTATTTTTTATCTTATATATTTATTTATTTTTTTTTATTTTGATCTGTGTTTTTATTAACGTAGTAAAAATTTTTACTACGTTAATAAAAAAAAACGATCAAAATAAAAATAAAAAAATAAATAAATATATAAGATAAAAAATAAAAATAAATAAAAACAAGCAAAATAATTTAACCCCAATAAATAAATAAACAAATAAACCAGGTTCTGGATGTTCACATAGTATAGACAGTCCACATACCAGATTCTGGATGTCTGCATAGTACAGACAGTCCACCTATAGACCAGGTTCTGGATGTCTACATACTACAGACAGTTGTCAAGATAAACATAAGGGAAGCTCTAGTAGACCAAATGGGGTCAACAATGTAAATTAGTGCAAATGTGGCCCCAGGAATGTCAGCACAGATTTTTTGAATTGTTTACTTGATTTTTCCTTATGTTGCAGCATCATTGTGAATGCCTCCAGTAGTGATGCAAGAGTGTGATATATGGGATCAAATGACACTTTATAGTGTTCAGTGATGGGCACTTCAACATGGTGTAATAGTTAGCAAGCTTGTCTTGCAATCTCAATTATGATTAAGTAGTGAGTTTGATCCTCACTGGGTGCTCCCTACTTTCGCCCATGTGTCACATCTAAGATACACTTAGTAAATTGCTATTGGGCACTTTGATGTGTTGTAATGGTTAGCAAACTTGTCTCACTAGATCAATCACAACTGTGTTGTCAGCTTGATCCTCATTTGGTGCTCCCTACTTTCGGCCTTATGCCACATCTGATGATCATTCACATGTATGATATAGAATTGGGCAGCAACAATCTTCCAGGGTATATTTTCCAATGGCACACAGGATCCCTCTCTTGGCATCATGGGATTACAGCCACATTACATTGAAACTCTGATTCCTGTATGATCACCAAAGTTAAGCAACATCAAGCCTGGTCAGTACCTAGATGGATGAGTGACCTGGAATACCAGGTGCAGTAAGCTTGGATGTACAGGTGGTGTAATGGATAATGACTGGGATTGTTAATCAGAGAGCTGAGTTCCAATTCCGGTTGGGTTCATCATATTCACTTATGTGCAAATACCCTTGGGAAAACTGTGAATCCATTTTTCTCCCCCAGCTATGAGTTAATTAGTAAGTCTTTTATCACTGAAACCATTATTATCTAAAAACAATTGCATGCACAATATTTAGGTCTTGTCAGTGTAAAATGAAATGGCTTATTAATTGTGTGAAAATTTTATTTTTTGTCAAAATGTATTATTCATTTTTTATGTGTCTTCCTTTCATCTTGTCTTTCTGTTGCTTTTTATCACAACTCTCAGCTAAGTAAGCAACATAGATCCGATATATAAAATAATCCTCTGAAAAGATTCGAGCTTGCATCTCTTATCTTTGGGATCTTATCTTTCCATAACAACAGTATTACTAGTTTGGCTACAAAGACTTTGCTGGTTGGTGTCACGAAAGCTATAAAGATATATGTCTTATTTCTACAATTGTTATTTATTTCCAAGCTATTTTGCTTATGCAACAGTTGTAAAATAATGATCTGAGAGGTTCATTAAAAAGTAGTAGAACTAAGATAAAAATTCAAAACAGTCGTATAGAGGATATAGGAGTTGGTTAGACATGAGTTACTATCATCTAGTCGTCATTAGTTCAATCCCTGGATCAGTTAGTAAAACACTGGTTCAGCAGAAATGAACAAACACTGACATCACAAAGACAAAATGATCAACAGATACCCCATATCAGTCAAATAATGGACACCTGATGATGTCCAGAGGGTACTTGGTTGAAATGTGTCTATAACAATATCTATAGCAACCAAAATGAGAACAATAGTTAAAAATAATTAAAGTATAATGACAATTACTCATCTTAAAAATTGAAACACAAAAATATATAAATTTAGATAAAAATTGCTAATGACAAAGCTTTATCTAATAAATTCAAAGACTATTATATCTAATACTACAAGTGGGAAAATAATAATAATGACAATGCTTCATTTATGAAATTTCTGGACAGTTATATATAAACTCAATAACATTTTTAAAATACTTTCATATTGATACCTATGTTCTGTACTTATATTCTTCTATTTCTCATTACAGATGTGCTTGGTGTTGAACACCTGCCAAAGAATGACCAATTTGATGCATCTTTCAACCAATTTCTTAGCACTTCTGAGCACCAAGGTGCCGCAGTTGGAATGATGAATCATGGAAAACTTGTTTATGCCCAAGGTTATGGAAGAACTGCTGATGATAAAAAAGTAACACCTGAGACCTTATTCCAACCCAGTAGCATTTCAAAATCCCTGACTGCTGTGGCCATCCTGAAACTAGCTGAGGAGAAAAAACTGAGTCTCACTGATAAGGTGTTTGGTAAATATGGCATTCTGAATCATTTAAGCCCCTGGAGTGCACACCGACCTGACAAGAGACTCTATGATATCACTGTTGATGACTTGCTTCGCCATGCTGCAGGCTGGAATTCTAACAAACCTCCACTGTTTGATCCACTTCTTAATGATCTTTACTTGTCCAAAGGCTACCGAGTACCAAATATTATGAACATCATGAAGTTAAAAAAGAAGGCGGAACCAAAGGATATATTAAAATATGTAATGTCTTTGCCTCTCCATTTTCAACCAGGTACGCAATCAGTTTACTCAAACATTGGCTATTTTGTGCTTTCAAAAATCATTGAAAAAGTCCAAGATTATGATTACCAAACCTTTGTGAGAAGAGTCATTCTTGAACCTTGTGGAATGTGGCATACCAAGATGGACATTCATAATCTCCTGGAACCAAATGTAACACATAATAAGCATAATACTGTTGAATTCACCAAGACAGACCCAGCCTACATGGAATCTGTTGCAGCTTCGTCCATACTAGGTTGGTTCACAAACGTCTACGACATCATGCGCTTTGTCCGGTGTCTGGATCATTCAGGCAATCACCATCTTCTCACAGAGCATTCGGTGAAGTTAATTATGGAGAAACCCAGCCGTATAATTGGAGATGTTGAAACCTGGATGGGGGCCGGTTTCAATGTGAATAAAAATGGCTTCATTTGGCAAGAAAATGACATGAAGACTGATGATCTGCTCTTGTTTCATAAAAATCTTTTAAAATCGATCCGTGGCAGACATAACGATACAGATCAGTCAGCTGATTCTATGGTGATGCTGCTTGTTGGTAGGAAAACCAACCGACTCTATGCGAATGAGTTCCTGAATTATGTGAAGGACTGGTCCTCTTCCCAGCCAGATTACTTCAACTATGACTTGGCTGACATCAGGGTTGGGGTCAGTGATAAAGATGAAAAGATTATAAAATATCATTTGTCAGAGCATCATATTTCTGCTTACATTGCCGCCATTAAAGATCAGCAATATAAACTTGAATGGGTCAGTGCTTTTGAGTTAAAAAGGCAATCATTTTTTACTGTGATTGCAAGAATCAACCCTGGCCAGAAATCAAATGATTATTACTTCCAACATGGCCTTGATGAGAAACGGTTGCTTCATTACAAGAATGTTTATTACAAGAAACATGCTTATCTCAACCTGCTTCAAAGCTATATTAGTTTCTCACATGTTGACCGACAAAAATACATGGCACTGTTTAACAAAGAAGAAGGTAAACCTGTTGATATCAAATATGGAATTGAACAGTTCTCACAGCCATATAAACTCTTTGTCCATGTCTATTTGGAAAAGGGTTATGTACCACGAGTTCAAAGTTTTGTCCATATTAACCAGGAACCAATTGTGTGCTTTATCTTGGAGAAGAAACCAATCAAAGATTTCAAAGAATACATGGATCTTAATCTTAAAGAGTTGGTTCACAATGTAAAGTCCAATGCTGATAATGGTAGAGTTATGACATATTTGGATTCATCGACTAGATACAGAAAGCCCAGATTTTCGGCCATTTTCAGGAAGGACGATACAAAGCAAGGTCTTTTTAAGTATAATCTTAACGAAAATGATCTTGAAGAAATTATCTTAAAAGAATATAAAGCTTCTCATTACTATCCCAAGTTCTTGATTGGCTATGCCAACAAAAAACAGATCCTACAGTTTGCCATTTATTTTGAGAAAACAATTGTTCTAGACAAGAAGTCTGAGTGATTAAACTAACACTGATTTCAATTTAAAAAAACATTTTATTTTTGGCAGAAATTTAAGAAATAAAAAGGTGGATATAAAAGAAAAGAAAAAAAAATATATAGGCTTGGTTTTTCATTTTAAAATATCTAAATTGTTTCCAAGCTGTAAATTAAAATCTCAAAAGGAAAAAAAACTATTGGAACATTCCACTTTGCAAATATTTTAAATGACATTGTAGTTGTAGAATCATTTGTATTGTTATTTGAATTTCTCTATTTGCATTTATCAAAACTATTGCTAACCTTTTATATAGGAAGGAGCGAAGCAACAGTTTCTTGTGAAGAGAAAAAACATTTTTAAAAATTCAGTTTTGAATTTATCTGAAAAACTCAGATTTTTTGAACAAAAAACAAGGTTATTTCCTTCAAAATCTAGAAAACAATGTTTTATCTTACATTTTTTCATCAAACATCTACTAACCATTTACCTTACTTTTTATTTTCAAATATTCAAATTTCATCAACGACTAAAATTTTTAAATGCATTCAATGCTATAGGCAATTTGTTAATTAAATTTATAACAAGTGGTTAACATTTAATTGATGCCATATAGTGTTAAGAGATCTTTTAAAAACTTCTGACTATGAATAGATTTAAAAAAAAAATTTATCATTGTATAACTTCCACACTTGCAGTTAGGTACAAATTATTCAATTGTAATTAATTCCAATATCTTATATTTATGAAAAGTATCAGCTATATCTTCAATCAACTTTAACTGAACCAATTCATCCTCAATAGTAAAATCTCGAGTACCAAGTTTCTCAAATTCACAGAATCTGCTAGCTTCTCTTAATCTGTGAAGATATTGCATAATTGATTCAGCTTGTTTCTGTTTAATCAACAAAAATTTGGTTCTTCCCACTATGACAAGTTTCTTTTTAGGTCGTAAATTTCTTTTTATTATTTCTGAAATTTTGACGAAAGTCAAATTCTCCAATTGTTTAGGGTATGCTGTAACAGAAATTTTTTTTCTAGCTTCACAACCTGCCAAAGTTAGAAAGAGGTCAGTTATTTCATTTTCTCCCCCACTCCCTTGCCTGGTTGTCTTTCAATATTTTAGCCCTAGCCTGGGCTGCAAAACACCAGATCCAAGTCTCGACAAATTCTGGTTCAGCCAACCACCTACAAGTAGTCAACTTCTTACCTGTCTCTTTGTTTACTATACACTTTATATCTCTTCTACTTAACATATACAAGTAGGTACAATCATATTTACCAATCCACTACATTTATTAAAATACCAATTTCCATTTGATCACCTAAATTAAGAAAAGTTCTACCTGGCCAGTATAAAAAAAGGTGACCATCTGAGAGTTTCAGGTATTTTAGGCTAGTTTCTCATTAAAATATTGTGGTTACAAATTTTATAGATAGACAAATTGCAAGCATCTAATTAGCACCTATTTATATATCCTAATTAGATCTTGTATTTATGTGAACATTTACAAGGAGATAAGAGCAGTTTTCAAAGTAAGGATTTTATATGCAAGGATTAAAAACAGAATAAAAAGTTCTTGATCAATGTATAATAAAGCAGCAGTAAGATATACACAGAAAAAAATGTTTACAAAGGTGTCACAGAAGAGCATTTATAAACAGGTGTACAAGTGGAGAGACAGGTGTGTATGTGACATTCGTTTTCTTTTCTTATTTTTCACAGTAGAAATTGAAAAGTTTTAATAGTAAAACAGAGAGTTAATAAAAATGTCTGTAAAATGGACACAGGTGAGAAAAATATTTTTTTAAACACTTTCATTATATGGCATTAATTAAATGTTAACCTCCAAAATCAACAAAAATAAATCCAAACTGGTGTTTCTACATTTACCCAAAAAGAATTTTTATGCACCAATTTCTAAATCTTAGTTTTATATATATATATATATATATATGTATATATATATATATATATATATATATATATATATATATATATATATAATTATTATCTTTGTTACACATGTCATGTATATATGATTAATAAAATTACTTACATTTACAATATATTCATTGTTATTCTTTTAATTATTGCCTTTTTTTATTTAAAATATTTGTAAATCTCACCTTCTGATTTTGATTGATTTCCAATCATCAATTAAAAATACATTTAGCATTGTTCATTTCAATGATTTACCTTTTAGAAAGAGAAGGTCAATTTGTTGCAGGATTGATGTATGTTTGGGTAAATATTAATTGCCATTATGCTGTGAGAATCAACACTTTTTAGAGTAAATATTTATGGGCACCTGGAATATTAATCCCACAAACAATATTGGTGGACTCAATGTGAGTTCAAGTAAAAAATGAGTAATGCAGAAGAATAAATCTAAAACAAATGACAATGTATGTATTAACAAAAGAATTAGATGTTACAAAAAGGAAAAAGCATGAATCTGCTTATAATAAGGGTGTGTGTGTGTGTGTGCGCCTGTGTGTGTGCACATGTGTGTTTGTAACAAGCATGTGTGAGAGAAGACAAAAGTCAAGAGATAAAACCATGAAAATGAACATACTCCAGTGGGGGACACTTTACCTACATACAACTACATATTAAAACCAGAGTTGAAAAGCGGTAAAAGAGATACTAGGTAGAGAAATGTATGCCTTCTTATAGGCTTAAAAAGCACTCCTTAGTGAAGGCATTTAAGCAAAGTCAAGTGAGATAAACAACAAATTAAATCTTTTGAGATCCCAGGACACAGATTATCCTGAAGGTCTCTATGAGTTCCAGGATAATCTATGTTTTGTAGAACTCTTTTTAAGAGTCTACTGGGATATATATGTATCATGAAAAATAATGTAAATATTATTTTCAAAGCTTTGAAAAGTGTAGACATTATCATAATCATAATAAATGTAATGATAATAGTCTTTTATTAATGCAGATAATGACATAATATTCACTGTAAAGAAAGACTCAAAATTCTAGAAGCCATTGTATTTCATGGGGGTTATTTCTTATGCAAATGAAACAAAATGTGTCAAAAGGATGGTTATTCCCTTGACACCACTATTACTGTATACACTTTTGATTCACTTGGTGTCATACATGCGTGTATGGTAGCTTGAGTGAACAAATGAAACAAGAAATACTATGGTTGAGGCGATAAGAAAAGACGACAATTATTGCAAAGATAAAATTCTTTGTATTGCTGATACAGCAGATATAAGCAGAATGTCTCAAAGGAAACATCTTGGAAGAAGGGGAGAGTTGGTACGGTGTGGACTTGATGCGTCTGTCAGGTCAGCTGACTAAGGTCACTGGTGATGAAGTTGACAGCTTGCCTGTTTGCCGTGACTGTCTTTACAGGATCATGAGCAGTGTTCTTAAATATAGATAAGGTGGATCATGACTGATCATTTTTTTCAGGTTTTTGCTTTAGCAGTAACATTTGTAATTGGTTCCTTTTAAATTGTATTTTTTTTTTTGAGGTGATTTATTTCATGAACCGGATGCAATGCTTGAAGCACTTGTACAGAGGACATTTTTATTTTTAGCATTCACATCTAATCAACATATAGAGTTAATCAGAAAGAGATCTAATTTGAAGCAATGTTTATTTACAAGATTATAAAAATATGTGAATCAAGTACAAGGCAATATTTATTATTTATCTTTTATAAATATTTATTATTTATTGTTTTATAAAGAAAGAAATTTGAAAAGAAATTTTTTTATTCAAAAATTTATAAAAATTACAAAATTATCAAATGTAAGAGGAAGAGATTCTCTCAACGTATTTTAGTGAATTTATGTGACAAGAGCAAATGAAAGAAATTAATTTTTTCAAAATTTATAATTAGTTACTCATCATCATATGTTTATTTAAATTTTGTTGTTCACAGACATTTTTATAAATTCATGAATAAAAAATTTCTTTTCATACTTACTTCTTTGTAAAATGGTAGATAATATATATTTCATTTTCCCACCACCATAAGGTTGCCTCTCTGTGCTTTTCCTATAAATACTTTCATAGTAATTGTTCGGATTAGCTCTTCACTATGGTACCTAGACTTTTTGAACTTAAGCGCAGTACTAGACTGGCGTTGAGATCTCATCAATTTACAGTTGAGTTGGCTAGATGTAGCTGTAAGTTCTATGCTAACAGTTTCTTTTCTTGCACCTCTTGCTTGTGGAACTCCCTTCCGACTTCATGCTTTCCAGTCAACTTTAATCTGTAAAGATTTAAATGCAATGTCAGTCTCTATTTATTGTCCTCCTGATTATTCTTTTCTCTTCTCACTAATTATTAAGGTTTCTGTTCCTAATTCTTCCACACCCTGCAACCCCTTGTGTTTTAGTGGCTTTACTCTCATGCAAGGGGTGAAACCAACTAAAAAAAATCATATCATATCACATCATAATCATAATAAATGTAATAATAATAATATCTTTTACTAATGCAGCTAATGACATAATTATATCATAACATCATAATCATAATAAAAAATAATAATAATAATAAACTATTTTATTAATGCAGATTATAATATAATCATTTCATATTATAATTATAATAACTGTAATAATAATATCTTTTACTAATGCAGATAATGACATAATCATATCATAATAATATCATAATCATAATATTAAGCGAATGTAGAAATTTGTTCACAATATGTGTGAGTAGAAAAGATGTGCAAATTAAATGATCTCTGAATTTTTCAT
Source organism: Acanthosepion esculentum (assembly GCA_964036315.1). Lineage (NCBI taxonomy): Eukaryota > Metazoa > Mollusca > Cephalopoda > Sepiida > Sepiidae > Acanthosepion > Acanthosepion esculentum. The sequence continues at coordinate 6,474,490 of OZ038494.1, forward strand.
CTTAAACCTGCAGAAAAGTCTGACTAATTTTAAAAATATTACAGATTTAAAATTGATTTCTGTCTTAGTTTCTGGAGTTATCATTATTTACACTATTGATATTTGGACTATTGTGGTATTGACTTAGTGCAGAGATTGGCAATCTTTTACTAACTATGTGCTGTTCTTAGGGTTTTAAAATCATTCAGTGTGCCAACAGCATATGTATTTTTTATACAAGTCAAGGTTAATATACCTGTTCTACAATATATTTTATATAATAATATATAGTATATATACTTTAGTATATATTAAAATTGAAACAGCTAAATATCTTCTTTGCATTGTAGCAGTTATTGGTTCGGACTTCATGATGTCATTTGCGGCTGCGTGCCATTGGAAATTGCTTGGCATGCCATGTGTGGCACCCATGCTGTAGGTTGCTGACCCCTGACCTAGTGGATTAAAGCATTGGTTTGTGTATTCACTGACATAGTCAATGCCAGTTCAATCTCTGGACCAGGCAATGCATACTTGGATTCAGTGCAAACAGGCGAGTAATAACTGTAACAGTTACTAAAAATAAGAACTAGATGAGATGTCCCTAGACATGGGCATTGGAATGAGAACAGTCTAACCTTATAGATTAAATAAAGTGTTCAGTTCAGAATTGCCTATAGGTTACCCAGATTGATATACATCTGAAGAAAGCTGCAGAGCATAATGCCCGAAACGTGAAAAAACTAAAAAAGATGAGAACAATAATCTGAATATAATAATAAAAATTCAAATTGATTGTTATATTTAAGTGTATAAAGTAAGAAAACATAATTTTTAATTTTATTTCTGTGTTTCATTTCAACATCTGGGGAAACTTTGTCCAAGGAGAAACTTTAAATGGAAACATATTGTCTCAATAGTCCAGTGCTTCCCAAACTTTTTTTCTTTGGGCCGCATTTTCATTCCGAAAATTTGCTTGCACCTCACCAAAATTTCTGTGATAAAAATTACATTTAAAAATAAAAACAGAGAGAGGGTTAAAGGAACATAACTGGTGATTTGAAGTCAGGACATTCTCATTGATAACTCTCTCCTCCAATTTGCAAACCCTCGTTACCATATTCTTAATACTTGATATGATGCAAAAATAACAGAGTGATAAAATTGGTCAATAATTATTTACAACTATTTATAGTGGGATTCATGCATGCAATTACAAGTAAACCATAAAAATATTTTAAATTTTGAAATCATATTTATTTTTGGCATATAAATTTTTTGAAACTGTTTCTAAATCTTTGATTGTCTTTCAATCATTCTGCCTCACCTGCTATCCTTTTATGCCACATCTATGAAATAACTGCACCATTTGGGAACCACTGCAATAGTCTTTATGTTATATTGTCTTCATCTCAAAAGGGTTTATGAAATGAGAAAAAGGCTCAAGAATTCAAAAATTCCTTACTGGTACATTTAAAAGAACAAGAGCTTTGTAGTTAAACACATTACGGATTTTACACAGCCATTTGTCTTCTGACATTTAATCCTAATGCAAAGTAATTCCTTTCTTTAAGGCTATGGTCAAATCATATTGAAAACATTAATTCTCATTTGATCATTGGGGTTAAGCTGAGATAAGTCTGGTCATTACTTAGATGGGGGACTGCTTGGGAACCCCAGGTACTGTTAGCACTCCCACCACAATCAAAAATATGTTTTGGCTTTAAATAACTCAGAGATGTAAAAGCCAAATTAATCAATCAATCTCTTTCTTAAAAATTTCTTGAGAAATTCTTTAACATTAAAAGTATCAAGCACTTTATAAAGAGACACTCTAAACATTATTAACAAAATTATTTCCACCTCTTATTTGTTAACTATTTACCTACAAACATAATTTGTACTTAATGAGTAGATTGTTCTAATATAAAGCAAGCAAATATGATACTATGGCCACCGAAATAAGAAAGGGAAGAGGTGGTTTTATCTGGATCTCAAGTGTTTCTGTTTGATAGACAAGCAGATGGTCTCTTTTGAAGTTCATACTTCTAAGTGGCATTCACTTTAACCAAAGGGAAGTGGGAAGTAAAGAAATGGATGAGGGATTGTGGTGGGGTCAGGTGGCAAGAAAACCTGGAAATATTATGCAGGGAGAGTGATTTTTCCAGAGTGTTTGTAATGATAGTAAAATAAATAAATAAAAATAAACAAATAACAAGAAAGAGACCAAAATTTCACCATCTCTAAAAATAGTTGTATATTCAGAATCATTAGTTGATGAAGTCATATTTCAAACAACCAATCAGAAACTTTCCAGACCAGGATGTAAACATATAGTCTAGCAAGCAAATCAGAAACAAGAACTGCTCCCAACCAGGATATAAAGTCACTAATTGTAAGCCAACAAGAAGCAAAGTGGCACTTCCACAGTGGATCTGTAGATATATACATAACGAGATGGAAAATCAATCTAAATCAGAATCAATGAATTTTATCCATTCTCCAATGCTACAGTCATCATAACATACCTCTTCAGTGCAATGAGGAAGGTGCTGGTGCAGGGTTGGAATCCCCAGGGTTGAGCAACTTCTACTATCTAAAATAAGGAGAATTATAGCTCCATTTACAGTATAGGGACATTAACCATGCCTCAATAAACACTCATTGGCTAATAATTAATTCCTGTGCCAGGTAAGTAGGCACAGGGCATTGATATTTGAACTCTTGAACCTACAACATTCACTCTATCCTTCTGTGTGTGTGTGTGTGTGTATATATATATATATATATATATATATATATATATATATATATATATATATATATATATATAATGGGATATAAAAATTTAATTTGTATATATTAACACTCTATGTATTTTCTTTCAATCCTTATACGAAGCTATAATAGATATATGGTAGCAAACAACATTAACATAAAATAACCTCCACCAACCTCAATATATACACATATTAAATATTTTATACACACTTCAAGATAGCATTTTCTACGAGGAAAAACATTTTGGCAATGTTTATTATTTTAAAAAGTGATGATTAGAATTTTAATAAAACTCAAACATATGAAAATGGATTTATACATTTTCTTTATTCTAGAGAATTGACAACAAAGATGTTAAACACTATTTATGTATTATATTGCTTATTTACCAGAAGAATTTTATATTTGCTAAATTATAAAAATATGTGAACCAACCATAATTATTTTAATCGGTATCACACCAATCAAGGCAGCACATCTACTAACACACAAGGAGTTACAGGGTGTGGAAGAATTAGGAACAGAAACATTAGTAATAAGTAGAAAGAGAAAAGAGCAATTAGGTCGACAGTAGATAGCAACTAACATTGCATTTAAATTTTTACTGATTAAAGTTGACTGGCAAGCATGGCGTCAGAGGGAGTCCCACAAGCAAGAAGTGCAAGAAAAGAAACTGTTAGCATAGAACTTACAGCTACATCTAGCCAACTCAACTGTAAATTGATGAGATCTCAACGCCAGTCTAATACTGCTCTTAAGTTCAAAAAGTCTAGGTACCATAGTGAAGAGCTAATCCGAACAATTACTATGAAAGTATTTATAGAAAAAGCACAGAGAGGCAACCTTATGGTGGTGGGAAAATGAAATATATATTATCTACCATTTTACAAAGAAGTAAATATGAAAAGTAATTTTTTATTCATGAATTTATAAAAATGTCTGTGAACAACAAAATTTAAATAAACATATGACGATGAGTAACTAATTATAAATTTTGAAAAAATTAATTTCTTTCATTTGCTCTTGTCACATAAATTCACTAAAATACGTTGAGAGAATCTCTTCCTCTTACATTTGATAATTTTGTAATTTTTATAAATTTTTGAATAAAAAAATTTCTTTTCAAATTTCTTTCTTTATAAAACAATAAATAATAAATATTTATAAAAGATAAATAATAAATATTGCCTTGTACTTGATTCACATATTTTTATAATCTTGTAAATAAACATTGCTTCAAATTAGATCTCTTTCTGATTAACTCTATATGTTGATTAGATGTGAATGCTAAAAATAAAAATGTCCTCTGTACAAGTGCTTCAAGCATTGCATCCGGTTCATGAAATAAATCACCTCAAAAAAAAAAATACAATTTAAAAGGAACCAATTACAAATGTTACTGCTAAAGCAAAAACCTGAAAAAAATGATCAGTCATGATCCACCTTATCTATATTTAAGAACACTGCTCATGATCCTGTAAAGACAGTCACGGCAAACAGGCAAGCTGTCAACTTCATCACCAGTGACCTTAGTCAGCTGACCTGACAGACGCATCAAGTCCACACCGTACCAACTCTCCCCTTCTTCCAAGATGTTTCCTTTGAGACATTCTGCTTATATCTGCTGTATCAGCAATACAAAGAATTTTATCTTTGCAATAATTGTCGTCTTTTCTTATCGCCTCAACCATAGTATTTCTTGTTTCATTTGTTCACTCAAGCTACCATACACGCATATATGACACCAAGTGAATCAAAAGTGTATACAGTAATAGTGGTGTCAAGGGAATAACCATCCTTTTGACACACTTTGTTTCATTTGCATAAGAAACAACCCCCATGAAATACAATGACTTCTAGAATTTTGAGTCTTTCTTTACAGTAAGTACTGTATAGTATTTTGGTATTATCTACTAATATTTATTTTATGTTGATAGTTTTATTTAAATACTTCTTTTTTTTTCATGTATTGCAGCCATTGTTCTTAACCCTTTGAGCTCTAACCACTGCTTTACCGGTGGCAGAGAAAAATGACGTAATGCCCAGCCACCGGTTGAACAGTGGTAGAGAAAAATGACTTAATGCCCAGCCACCAGCTGAACAGTGGGTAAACACTTGTAACTATTTTTATATCTTCCATGAAACATTACATACCAAATATTTGCAAATTTTGAATTAGGAGCTCAGGCAGAATGGTTAAAATTGTTCAGGAACACAGGGCTCAAAGAGTTACTGCCCATATTTTCTTTTTTCAAATGAGCAGTTTTAAATTTTCAACACATTTCAGTGAACACTATTTACATTATTTGGACTATTGTCCTTATCATTGTTGCCATATTTATTACAACGTTTCGGCCATTGTATGCTCTGGCCTTCTTCAGGTGGTTGGAATGTTGAACTGAACCCTTTATTTTGTTTGCTGGGGTAGAATGTTTTAGTTCCACTCGCCATCTCTAATGGATGTCAGTTATCTCCTGTTAATAACCCTCTCCAAGTTCTCCACTGCCTTAACCAGGTAATGAACTCACAACTCTTTGGGTCCTATCACTGGATCTAACCAATGCCTTTATCCACAGGAGATAACTGATAACTGACATCCATTAGACATGGCACGTGGAACTAGAACAGTCTACCTCAGCGAATGAAATAAAGGGTTCAGTTCGATATTCCAACCACCTGAAGAAGGCCGGAGCATACAATGGCCAAAACGTTGCGATAAATATGGCGACAAAGATGAGGACAATAGTCCGAATAATGTGAATAGTGTATATAATACCTCATCTCAGAAATATGATACATACATTTCAGTGAAATGTTCACTTTCCAAAAGTATACTTCATAATTATAGTTTAGATGCATGGAAAAAAGAAAATACCTGTTTAAATTGATTCCCAAAAGACATGGGCTAATTGTATGAATCAATTAAGATAGAATGAAAACATCAGATCAATATTCAGGTAATAACTATGCAATTTAATCATGCATCATCCTATTTTAGCTGATTAAAGATTATATGGTGTAACCCGGATATAAGAGAAACCCGATATAAGAGACCCGGATATAAGAGAAACTCGGATATAAGAGAGATTTTATCTGGTCCCAAATTAGAGCAAATTAATGTATATATAATAGACCAAACCCGGATATAAGAGAAACTCGGATATAAGAGACTTCTTCTCGGGTCCCAACAACTCTCTTATATCCAGGTTACACTGTATATAAAATATACATATTTTAATCAATTATAGTTTATATATAATTATAGTTATATGAACTCATAAATTTAGTAGTTCATATTATAATTTAATCCAGTAAACTTGTCCTAGTTTGACTGTTGAATAAAATTTTGAATTAAAATTAAAATTTTTTGCTGAAAGAATACAGAAAAAATTTCAAAGAAAATGCTTAAAAAAGATTATATGACTCAGCCATAACTCTGTCAGCCATGACAAATGCTTTATTTTCTTTAGCAAAATGTTCTCCATCTGTTTGCCATTTAGTGACTTTCAGGTAAACAAATTTTCAGCTTGATGTTGATGCTAGCAGTCAAATGATGACTTTCCTTCTCAAGCACACTTGACCCTCCTTCCCATGTCATCAAGTTTTATGTTTTTCTACTTTTGCTTACAGTCTACATCAGTAACATCAATCTCCACCCCTGACAAACAATTTATTTAGTTAAGACCTTGAAATTCTTTTTTCTTTCAATCATTTCATCCAAGAAAGGCAATAAAGCCGCTAAGACACAAGGAGTTACTGAGTGTGAAAGAATCAGATTAAAACAGAGAAGAAAAAGAGAGAAGACAATCAATGAACAGGATTAAAAAAGACGGATGATGATGATTGATATCACATTTAAATTATTGAAGATCGTAGTTGAGAGGAAAGTGCAAGAGAAGAAACCATTAGTATAGAACTTATGGTTACATCTAAGAATTTCAAGAGTAAAATGATGAGACCTAACTGCAAATCTAGCAATGTTCTTAAATATGTGAAGTCAAGATACCAAAGAGGAGAGCTCAGCAGAATAATTACCATGAAAATATTTATGAAAAGTTATATAGAAGTTATGTTATGATGGTGGGTATTGACAGAAGCCAAGATGCCAGGTCAGGACTGATAACATTGCAGACACTTCTTTGGATTTTATCAAGACTGTCTAGATAGATAGCAGAAGAACCAGACCAGATGTGGCAGCAATATTCAATGCATGGAAGAATCGTAGACTTATAAATGTGAAAGATAGATCCTGGAAAGAAAAATTGTTTAGCATGATACATTGAAACAACTTTCTTTGCAGCAGACCTAGTAATTGATTCAATATAATCAGTCCACCATGCCCACATGGGAGTAACAGTCTCAATGGCAATGAATGCATGTGAAGACACTTGATGTTGCTATGTTTTCTATCCTTTGAGCATGCTTCACCCAGGCAGCAAGTCTCCATTTTTTCTCTCCTTGTTCCAGCCCTCAATGTAAATAGGGTATCATGTCTTCAGCATGAGTTATCATTGGCGATGTCTTCCCACCTTTTGATGTCCATGTTCATCAGCCTCATGTCACTTTTGCAGATATCCTTGAAGTGAAGATGAGGTTGCTCTCTTGGTGGTGACCAATTCCTCATACAGAAGTACCTTCGGAATACTCCTATCAGTAAACTGATGCCTCTTGTGTTTTGTCATTGCAGTGAGGCAACACTGGAATGTCCTCTCCAGGACACAGGCCTGGGCAGGGTTTTGATGAGAGCTTAGTTGTTGCCCATGCAGCACGTCTCCCTCTCTATGACACTGATACCATCCAAGGGAAAGGTAGAGACCAAAACAGCTTGGCACTAGCATTGTTGCAGGAGTTGACAGAATGAAGTTGAATATAACATCGAACTGTCTTAGAGATTCTGGCTCCAGATTTGTCCTCAGGGTTTACCCCCAAAGCCTTTTTCATGATTGGGTATGGCTGCAAGGCAGCAGAAGTTTAAATTCAGAGTTTTCCTTCTTTTAGACAAGTTTCATCTACCCAAAGTGTATATATATATATATATATATATATATATATATATATGAATGAATAAACACACATATATATATTACACTGGATGATAGAGTAAACAGTTAATATCCTAAAATGAAATATATGTGTGTGTGTGTGTGTTTAGGTAGCAAATTCTCTTTTAGGCATGTCTGATTGAATAAATTACAGACATAATATTTGTTAATTTTTTATAAAATCCATTCATACTCATGAATAACCTTCCGTTTATTGATGCTAAATGATGCGAGAAATGTGCTATAGCTGGTGAAATTTCTTTTATTTTCATTTCCCAAATACATACATTCTCACTAAATTTTATTTTTTATTCCCAGAGTTATTTTTTCTGATTTCTTTTTGAATTTGTAGGTCTGATGAATTGGATCGTAATTACGATTCCAATGTAATAAATTATAACCATGGAATATTAGTGTTTAAGCCTTTTTATCATATATATATATATATATATATATATATATATATATATATAATGCCTCCAGCTTATAAGATACATTTAAGAAAAAAAGGCCTGGGCTACCATTTGCTGGACTCACAGTCTTGGATGTAGACAACAAACTGAATAAAACATGGAATAAGTCTAATTGTCTAAAATAGTGTTGTAATCTAATCACAATTTTTTGATAAATGTACCTTGGTTTCATTGATCACTATACTCAAACTATTGTTACTACTTTATCTACCGTTAATTGTAATTATGTTGAATACAATTGCTTATATAATTGGATCTAGCACAATAATAGGCGAGGTTTATTTAAATTAATTATTAGTTGTTCTTCTTAGATTTTCTTTGAATTCATTCTTGGCCACCATAATTATCAGCGCTGTAAATATGTTTATCAATTCCATTTAATCAACTGTTTTATTCAAGTTGTTGTTTTCCCCTAGGACTGTGGGTCTAGTAAATGGTACTCAAAGCAAAAAAGTGTCTAAATATTACAATTTATTTTATCATGTAAATGAGGACCAGCTCAAATTTCTTTTTCTTTTTCATTTTATTAAGTAAAACATTATTTGAAATAAAGGAAAAAGACAAAAAAATTCTCCAATCTTAAAAATATTCAGTCAAATGTGTTTTGAATTAGACGTATGAATTGGCCAAACCCAGCAATGCTGAATAAAATTATCCATATACTGAGTCAAAAAAAGTAACACTTTATGATGAATGAATAAAAAAATTCTATTAATGATTGAGGATAAGTTGCAGTGATCCGATATAAAAAAGAAGATATTTTGGAAAGTAAGTCCTATGTCTTACATCTGTTTTATTTTCTGTGAGGATCTGTCAACTATTACTCTATACTTTCATATGATGAAATGGAGGTTGTGATATTGTTTGATACATATGGTTTCCATTATCTATTACACATTTTTATTTGGGGCCCATTCTCCATAACAAGACAAAACTCCGTTCCAGTAAACAGTAGTCCAATCATATATGTTGTAAAAATAAATAATAATATTTTTGAGAAAATATATATATTAAGTATTAATAGTCTGATATTAATGTGAAGAAATTTTCGAATGTATTTGTATTCTGAAAAGTTGAGATGATGAAAATTTGACCATGTCAAATATTCAACAGTGGCGGGAAGCACAAAGAAAAAAGAAAAGAAGAAAGTAGATATACAAATATAAACTTTATATTCCAGAATTGTTGAGGTAGTTATTATTTTTGTTGTTGATTCTCGAGAACAAAAAAAATGTATAAATTCACTTTCATATGTGTGGATAAGAGTGTTCACATCAGGAAGTCACCAGTATGGTTATAGGTGTTGTAGATATTCTTGCTGATGTTTATTGGAAACATAGGACATATAACAAAGTGGAGCAAGTGTATATGCAAATATAATATATTTTTTATTTATTTGCATTTAGAGTGATGAGTGAGTTCTTTGGTATTTGAAGTAGCAAAATGTCTGTTAATAAGGCGGATATTTGTAGTAGTCTGGAGAAATGTCCATTTTGGCCTGGTATTCGAGAGTTTGGAAGTCAGTATCTGATAGTAGTCATAGTTATCTTAGAAATAGGTCAGCGTCTATCTGCTGTATTTTTCTCAGCCCTAAGCAGGACAGAAATATCATTAGCAGATGACCTCTTAACTACTTCTTCATATGTCATGCATGGCTGGTTTCTACATGGTAAGATTCTTTTAGTCCATCCTCCCCTGCCATCATCTTTTTTTTGTGGGCACAAAGGTTCAAAATTGCCAAAATTTCTAATACTAACTATAACTAAAAGCTGAAACTTTGCAGATTAATAACTTAAATTTGTTGTGAGTGTTCTGGTGATGTGTTAACCTTGTCTGAATGTAATTTTTTATATATGCATTGGGGGGGGGTAAAAGGCATTATCAGCCCACAACAGGATTATAAAATTACAAGCAAAATCATATATGACATACAACTAAATAAACATAGACAAAAACCATAAAATGCTTGAGTACGCAATTCAGAGAAATGATTGTACATTTTAAAGAACATATATGTATACAGAAATAAAAAAGTTTAGATTATCTGTTAGTGACAACATGTTTTATCAGAGAACTGTCCAGAATGTCTGCCTCCATTGAAAAATGAAGAGAGAAAAAGTGTTGATTCTTGTTTCAATTGGCAGTAAGACATTTGTTCTGATGCATCATGGGTGTATTCTATATTTTATTCAACTATTTTTTTATAATCTAACTTTTACTTTTTTTTTATTGTCAATTAACATTATTATCTGTATTTTAAAGTACTTATATTGCTTAACTTTTAATTTTTCTTTTATTATTAATTATTTTGGCTCCAGAGGTTATTTAGTAATTTATTTGTTGCTATCATTACATATGTTTTACTTATATCAAATTATTAACCTGTAAGGTTTCTGCTTTTAGGCATATATAGTTATTAGACTCTTAAATTTAAATGCTGTGTAAATTTCATCTTTCTCTGTAAAATCTAAATTGATTAAATTTTATATTGATAACTATTCAGTAGGAATATTTTATTAACAGTTTTCAATAAAAAGAGGTTTTTATTATGTCAACTTGATTGATTAATAAAATATGTTCTAATAATGGGTCCACTACATGAAGTTCTATATTGGTATATTACGCCATGGTCCACTATAATTTAAATCTGTATTTGTTGATTTTACCAAATTTTGTTTTTTTACCAATTTTTTAATTTATATAGATTTTTAGTATTTTTCACTGCAATCGCATAAATATCTCCAGGAGATTTAAACTGTTTTAACAACAGGAGAATTTTCATATATAGATGTCATATATAGATGTTGTCATATATAGATATTGTCATATATAGATGTTGTCATATATAGATGTTGTCATATATAGATGCTGTCATATATAGATGTTGTCATATATAGATGCTGTCATATATAGATGTTGTCATATATAGATGTTGTCATATATAGATGTTGTCATATATAGATGCTGTCATATATAGATGTTGTCATATATAGATGCTGTCATATATAGATGTTGTCATATATAGATGTTGTCATATATAGATGTTGTCATATATAGATGCTGTAATGCACTGTAAATTTGTGCTTTATTCTAAATTACTTACATGTTGTATTTAACCTGTTGTTCTGAAAATTGAGTTTTATTTTCTTTTTTGTGTGCTTATTAACATATAAAAAAAACTGGCATCATATGGGCATTGGATTCTGAGAAATGAATAAAAATATTCAAAATTGATGGGTGTACGAATAGTTTCATTGTTGACTGTATATGTGTGTGTGTGTGTGTGTGTGTGTGCGTGCATGCGTGTCGGGATATATATATATATATATATATATATATATATATATATATATATATATATATCCTGTCATCATGACCTCCCTGATCGTAATAATCACCTCCCTGATCACCTCCCTGATCGTAAAGGTTGCCTAAAGGAAGTAGAAGTGATTTCCGCCTCTCTTCCTGTTTGTTCATGTTTGCCTTCTTTTCCTGTTTTCACCTTTTTCCTTCTTGGAAAGACACAGACATTGCCTTTCCTTCTCTTCTCTGCTTACCCACTCTCTCAGGAAGATGCAGTGAATCTGCTTTTCCTTTCTTTTTTTGTCATTGCCCCAGATTTGACAGTGGAAAATATCCCGTTCATTTCTGCTGAGCAACCCAGTCCTCTGCTTTGTTTGAATTCTTTCTTGTTGCCTTGTAAATTTATTTATTGTCTTTTAATTCTTTTAACATTCGGTAACATGTCCTTTCATCAAGGAACATAACACACCAATATTTTCCAAAGACTTGCATGTGGTTAATATGCTCATTTTTCTGGATTACTAATTTAAACAACATTTGCATATCTACACACACTCACACTTTGGAACATTTTTACTACATGTGCCTTTAATATTTCACCTCCTTACCAGGTATTGATTCCTTTCAGTTCTTACAAATCAACAAATGTACATATTTGTAATAAAGTTGTTGGTTGTTTGCCAATAATATAACTTTGACCTTTTTATTAAGAACTCTATAACTCAGTTTTTGGTGTCAATATTTTCTTGTATATTCTTTATATTAAGATTCCTGATAAAATAGTAACCTATCTGTGGGCCACTACAAAGTGCGAACACATCAAAATATGGTCCAAAATCCTAAAAAGAATTCAAGAAAACTCCAAATTTATTTCTTGCAGAGAGTTGCTGATATCTGTCTTTAATAAAATATGCTGCATATTATTTGTTTCTGCAGGAAAAAAATTCTGATGTATATTTGTTTGTGAAAAATTGACATGTATTTTTACAGCATAATTTTAAAACACTTTAAAATCTTGATTGTTGCTGCTAAAGTGGATATAAAATACGGATTTGTTTTAAAAATATAGAATTTAATACCATTTTCCAGTGTGGATATTTTTTAAATAATTTCATTTATTTTTCTTTTATTTTACAACTCTTTTATTTTTTGTATTCTATGGATAAAAAAAATAAAATTTCTGTGTTATGTCCCTTTACATTAAAAAAAAAAAAATAATGATCCCCTTCAGGGTCACCAAAATTATTGAAAGTTTTGGCTAATCTATTCATACTGATAGTATTTTCATCTGTTTAATAAAGTTTTTGCTAGAAATACATTAAAGAAATCATTTGATTAAGGAGCTGTAACTGACTTGAAAAATATTGCCACAAAGTTTTCTAATCGTTGGGCTTCCATATATTTTGTATTTATGGCACAAATAAATGAAAAATATTGCATTAATTTTGCAATTGTATTAGTTTTTAGAATGTTGTAAATATAAAATTATTCTTGTAAATAAACAATCTAATAAATAAATAGTTTAATATTTTTGTTGTAAATTCTCAAGCAAGAACAAAAAATATATATATAAATTTGCTTTCATCATATGTTTTAGTTTTAACTTAAATTTTATAGTTCTAATCATAAGTAAGAGCAGGATTGTAAGATTACACTTACAAGTAGTTTGATCTTTGAATGTGTTCAGTTTCAGTTTAAGTTTCTGTTTAGTTTACAAGTGAAGAAGACATACCCTTCAGGGAAAATATATTTTTTGCAAATAGCAAATAATATTTTTACAAAATCTAATTAATTACCCCTTAAAGTTTCTATTTTTCTTGGAAACAGATGTTTGGAAGAGATATTGGATTTTTAAGAGATTTCTAAATTGTTTTCTTTTAATTTCTCTTTTGTCGGCGTACATCAAATTTGCAAATCGAACTGAACAAAAAAAAGTGAGTTTATTTTTACTTTGTTTTACAAATGTCAAAAATCTTTAAGGACGTAAGATGATTTTTACTGATTATCTTTCAAATAAAAACCAAATAACTTCTAAGAAGATAAATTATTTGAAAGGCGTTTTCTACGGGTTTTTTTCAGCTTCTTTTTTTTAAATTTATTTATTTAGGAAGCCCCTACTTTCCTTACTCTGAAAATAGGGAAGAACTTAAAGACATTCGATTAATTCCAGACAATTTAAATTAAAGTCTATTTTCCATCAGAAATAATTTTTACATTAAGTTTTTGTTTTTAATCAAATTTGATCACTACCGAGCTCTTAACGAAAGAAAAATAACCCCACTCCATTTTTAAAAGTAAAACTAAAAAAACTGTCAACTTTATAAGTCTTTCTTAGTGAAATTGAAGGCGAAGATATTTTTGAACGAGAATTATACTTTGACCGAACTCTGAAATAAATGACTAAATTATCAACACGGCGGTACAAAAAAGGGGACATTTTTTTTATTTTTATAATGAATGAAAATCGTAGGAGAGTGCAACAGTGTCGAACAAAAATGGCGGAATTAGACATTGAGAGCGTCTTTGCTCTTTCAGAAAAGAAAGAATTATACATTCAAAATGTCTGTTGTCAGCTAAGTTGATTTAATCAAGGGACCAGATTTAGACTGGAAAAGGAAGTAAAAAGGGGAAAAAAAACGAAAGAAACATGTATGTGTTAACGAAGCTATAAATAACCATAAGAAGACGGAAGAAAAACATTTGGTGGGGGTGTAAAAAAAAGAAAAGACATTTCATTTGTGAAATGGGCTAACAATGTTTGGATTTGCCCGCACCTGGAGACTTGATGGGCTTTCAATATCACAAGGCTTCCATTGTTATGTTGTAAAACAGGAATCTAACATGTTTTCAGACTTTCCAACCCTGCTGTTTTTTGTTTTTTGTTTCGTAATGAAAGAGTCTTGAGGATTTTTTTTTTTTTAAATTCTGCAAAAAATAAAAATCCAAGTTTACTCACGTAATATAACTGGAACCCTCGTGAAATTAAATAAAATTTTATAAATAAGACTGTATCTATGTTTGGTGCAAAACATCTCCTGTGTGCCGTGTCTCTCAGGACGTGGACGATTACGGCTCTCCACAATTTCCTATCCTTCGTAGCTCTTAGCACTGTTTGCATTTTTACCATCCCCCGTTCGCTATTCTGCCATCCATTTACACACACTTGTTAGGTTACTCATTCTTTCCCTCTATCCCACTTGCTTTCAATATATACTGTGAGTGTCATATTTACCAAGTCTCCTTTCCTCATTGTGTCCTAGAAATTTTAACTTTCTGATTGTAAGTTTAAGTGACTGTTTTGTTTCGATTTTCCTTAAAACTTCCTTCCTACTCACATGTTCAGTCCATGGTATTCTCAGCATCCTTCTGCAAAGCCACGTCTCTGTTGTCTCAAGTTTTCTCTTCATCTACAAGGAAATTGTCCAGCATTCACTGCTATAGAGAAGGATTAATATTGCATAGCAGTTCAGCACTTTTTCATTGTTTCTAATAAAATTTTTCTGTTTCTTAATACTTTGCTTAGCTTTTGGAAGACATCTTTCGCTATTCCAATGCACTGTTAGATTTTTGTGCTATTTTTTAAAACATTTCTCAGGTATTTGAATTTCTGTTTGATTTTGACATCTCCAATTTGTAATTCACATCTTGGGCTTTTTCCCCTGCTGACGACCATACATTCTGCCCTCTTAAAATTGTTGATTAGTCCCTTTTTCTCCCTTTCTTTTATTACCTTGTCTAGGAGGTCCTGTAGTTTTCTTTTTTGTCTGCCATCAACATGGCCATCTGTATATTTTATATTAAGATTGCACTCACTGATAATAATTCCTTGTAAGGTCTCCAGCTCCCTGAGGATAGCCTTGCTGTAAAAGTTGAAGAAGTCTGGTGAGAAGGCACATCCGTGTCTTATGTTCTTTTCTATTTTTGTGTATTTACTGAATTCATTTTCTATCTGTATGCAGGTATGTTTTACTCTTGTTCACCTGGTGTAAGGTTCAAGAGCCACTCAGAAGCTGTTTTTTTGTACGCTCATCAGTTAAGCAACGTTGAGCCTGGTCAGTACCTGGATGAGTGACCATTGGGAATATCAGGTGCTGTAAGCTTGGATATGCAGGTGGTGTAATAGATAATGGTAAGGGATTTTTAATGAAAAGCCAAGTTCTAATTCCAGTTGGATTTGTTATATACACTTTTGCAAAGTACCCAAAGTACACCACTCCCGCCAAGCTATGGTTTTATTACTAAGTGTTCTAAATATTTGGATTTCAGCATTAAATAACCCATAGAGGTTGATATGCTGCTAAACAAGCAGAAAGAGGGTTTCTGAATTAGATTGTTGTAAGAAAGAAGTGCATATTATGAGAATATATAGGATATATATTGATTAACCCTAGACTATTTTTTTACAGTAATGTTCTCCCTTCACAAGTCCTGAGGGCTACTCAAGGTAGAGGGTTATGTTAGGAAGCAATTTGTGCAGATAGGAGGGGAAGTTAACGTTTAACTCTAGCTTCAAACATGTTAAGATTACAGTGATTGGGGAAACATCCTCTTGGGAGTTGGTTCCACAGGGCAGTGGTTCATGGGAAGAAGTTATCTGAGTGGAACTTACTTCTCACCAATGGCATACGGAGGAAATGTGGGTGGTTTGTTTATATATAAGTGGCATGGCATGTCCTAGTCATGAAGATTTGAATAGGCGGGACTAGAGAATGTAGTTCATCCAAGCACTTTCCGTAGAAACAGCAATAGAGCAGCAAGAGGCTTGACACATCCCACCTGTGGGAGACAGGTTGGAGGGTGGAGAATAATTTGTCACCCATAATGGTTTGGAGCCACTTTTGGACCCTATCAATGCTGGAGAGTGAGGTCTGGACAACTCCTGCCCAAATATGACAGCATTACTTCATTTTGGGCCTGATCTGGTGCTTGTAAAGGTAGAGGATAACATGAGGAGTCAGGTTCTTACTGGAGCGATACAGGAATCTGACCATTTTACCTGCTTCCTTTGCAATGTATCATATTGTTGTAGTGATCGAGGAAGCATCATCTCAGGAGTGTGTTTTACAAGATGACAGTTCTGTGGAAGGAGCTGTGTGAGTGAACTTCCTCCTTATCAATGGAATATGAAAACATCCTTCTCTAATAGACCAAACTTACCTAGCCGTTTCTTAAAATTCTATATTTTAATGTTGATAAAAAAATGTTATTTTTATATTTAATAAATCATTATTATTTTAAAAGCAAATACAAGACATGGATATTAATGAGGATTAGGTTTTATTGTTGTTGATGGTGGTGTCTTTTAATTATCTTTCACACAACTTAAAAATTAATTCAAATCTCGTGTTAGAAAGATTGCTGATCTCTAAAAGTATGGGAAACCAGGAAACCTATATAATTGATTGAAAGCAGAGCCATCTTTAATCTTCGTGC
This sequence comes from Acanthosepion esculentum, assembly GCA_964036315.1. NCBI lineage: Eukaryota > Metazoa > Mollusca > Cephalopoda > Sepiida > Sepiidae > Acanthosepion > Acanthosepion esculentum. Next base: position 6,491,501 of record OZ038494.1, read on the forward strand.
CCCCCACCAAAAAAAACTGTGTCAAAAGCACGGTTTTTCCCTTGACTCTGCTATTATTTTAACCACCTTCACTCCTTGGCAATGTTTGTTGTTTTAAAAAGCACTCATTAGAATTGTAATAAAACCTAAACATATGAAATTGAATTTATACATTCACTTTGTTCTTGACCAACAGACAAGGAGCTCTATGAAATTGTTAAATGGTCAATGGCCCATGTGGGAGGGGTTTTAACCTCAACTTGTCTGAAGAACGATGTATGCTCAAAGAAGTTTCCCAAGAGAATTCTTATGGAAACACAAACTGGTAATGATGGATACCCTTCTTGCAGACGTAGAAGGTGGATAGTACTTTATTGTCCTTGCTGTCAAAGACATTTAATGCCCACATTAATGTTGAGTTTTGCAACTCAGTGAAACCCATTAAATATGTTTGTAAGCACATCAAAAAGGGATCAGATGTGGCCATGTTTGACTTGCAGCAGGAAAATAGCAAAGAGGAGATAACCCAGTATTAAATGGGCAGATAGATTAGTAGTAATGAGGCATTTTTTGGCACATGTTTGGCTTCCCACTACATGAAAGACACCTGGTTATTGAAAACTTGCAGTGCATTTGGAAAACAGTCAATGTATCTACTTCACTGAAGAAAATACTGTTCAGGTAGTACATGCACCCAATGATACTACATTCACAGCTTTCTTAAAGCTGTGCAAAAATGATCCTTTTTCCCCATACACTTTTGTACTCCCAACGGCCATCTTATTTCATCTGGAAAGGCAAAATGGAATAGGTGCATAGGTTGATAGATCAAGATGTACCAGATCACCCTGCATTAAGTCTATGAGTGTCTAGGTAGAGTGCACACTGGACATCCCAGCCAACATGAATGCTTTTATCTTCATCTCCTTCTTCATGAAGTTCAAGGCGAGGCCCAACAACCTTCCAGGATCTTAAAAATGTAAACAGACTGGTTTGTAAAACCTACCGAGAAGCATGCTTGAGTTGAGGTTTGCTTGAAGATGATGCCCACTGGGATGCAATGATGGATGAGGCTACTCTGTCAAAATCCCCTGGGAATCTTAGGTAGCTCTTTGCAGTCCTATTGCAAACATGTGAAGTAAGTGATCCTGCCTCTCAGTGGCATAAGTATAGGGATAGCTTATCTGAATACTTTAAGCACCAAGTCCAACTCCAATTTCCAGGTATGGAAATAGATTTCAGTGATAAAATTTACAACAGGGTGCTAATTGTTATAGAAAACAATGTCGTTTCTATGCAAGGAAATGTGTTACTGACATATGAGTTGCCCAAAACTCCTTGAACTGGGAGCAATGCCTTACCAACAGAGCTGTTGAGAGAAACATCCTATGACATCAAATCTCTGTGTGCATATCTTGATGAAAATGAGCAAAGGTTGCTTCTGGACCAAAGCAGAGCTTACGACACTGTTGTTGACAGTGTTTGCTTCTCCAAAGATGGAATATTCCTAGATGCTACTGGAGGGACAGGAGAGATATTTGTTACTAAGCTGCTTTTGGCCAAAGTTTAAAACACAATGACATAGCTTTGGCATTGGCCTTATCTGGTATTGCTGCAACTTTGCTACCTGGTGGCCAAACTGCACATTCAACTTTTAAGCTTTTATTGGACTTGACTTCATCTAATAATAATACAATTTGCAGTATCAGCAAAACCTCTGAATTGACCCAAATGCTAAAAAGGTGTAGGTTCATTGTATGGGATGAGTGTAACATGGTACACAGGGCAGTTCTGGAAGCACTGGACCGAACCATGAGAGACATTAGGGATTGTCAGTCACCTATGTGAAGTATAACACTCCTGCTATCTGGAGGCTTTAGGCAAACACAGCCGGTCATATCAAAAGGGACCAGAGCCAATGAAGTCAGAACATGTCTCAAATCTTCGCCATTGTGACGACTTATGCAAAACGTTGACTCTGAGTGCCAATATGAGAGCACAATTATTTGGAGATCAGTCGTCAGCTCAGTTCTCCTGCAACATTTTGAGACTTGGCAATGGCAACGTACCTTTAGATGTCAATGGAGAGATGACCATTAGCACAGTCTGCAATGTTGTCAGTACTGCTGGTGAGCTTAAAGCCAAGGTTTTCCCAAACCTCCAACATAATTACAAAAACTACTATTGCTTATGTGACAGAGCAATACTGGCTCCAAAGAACAAAGCAGTTGACAGAATCAATGACCAACTGTTGCAGTCCCTCTAGGAGACATCTTATATCTACTGGTCGGTGGATACCATTCCGCATTTGGAACAGGTGGTCAATTATCCAAGATTTTGTAATGGCACCAGACTGGTGGTTAAGACTGGTGGTTAAGACTGGTGGTTTTGATGCTATCGGTTCTTACTGGGTATAGAAAAGGCGGAGATGTCTTTATTTCCAGGATTCCCCTTATTACATCAGGGTTGGATATTCCATTCATGTTTAGGAGACTTCGATTTCCAATATGAGTAAGTTTTGCTATGTCTATTAACAAAGCACAAGGCCAGACTCTATCAAATGCTGGACTACAGTTAAAAGAATCCAGTTTCTCTCATGGGCAGTTGTATGTTGGTTGTTCACATGTGGGAAGTAAAACCAATTTGTTTTTTGTGCTCCACAAGGAAAGACAAATATATTATCTACCAAGAAGTATTGTAATGTAAAAACTGTTTAAAATATTTTTGTGTTTGAATAAATTAATTTGAAGTTATAGTATTGTTATAGATTTACTTTTAACATTTTAAATCCCAGGCAATGTCAGGTAGACCTGCTAGTGTGTGTGTGTGTGTATATATATATATATATATATATATATATATATATATATATATATATATTTTAAATAAAAACAGATTACTTTAAGGTTCCATATAATAAATTATTTCACCACAGCCCTTTTAAAGGACAGTGGATCATCAGATTTATTTCCAAATGTTGAAATGAAAAAATGAAAATAAATTTACACATTTATAAATGTGTATAATTTATGTGTAAATTTATTTTCATTTTTTCATTTCAACATTTGGAAATAAATCTGATGATCCACTGTCCTTTAAAAGGGCTGTGGTGAAATAATTTATTATATGGAACCTTAAAGTAATCTGTTTTTATTTAAATTATTAGCTCTGATTTACATTGAGCTCTCTGGATTTTATCCTCCTTGGGTCTACCCATACAGATTACCTACTTTTTCGTAACATATATATATATATATATATATATATATATATATAGTCATGTCTCATTGAATAATTTAGACAAGTTTTGTTCACTTATTTTCAATAGGGTCCTCTCATATTGATAGACAAGTTTCTTAGTATCCTTATTAAAGGAAGAGAGAAAATTAACATGTTGATACATATTCATTTATTTTGAGTACTTTCAACATTAGCACAATGTCATCATCAGAGTGTTGTTTCTTCTAAGACAAAATTGTTGTGTTCATCTGAAAGTTACATTTTTAACTGTGTACTGAGAAACACTAAGGTTAAGTACTGTATGATTTAAATTTCACGATATAAGCTTGTCTAAATTATTCAATAAGATATGTCTTTATGAAAATATGCTGCTAAAATATGCGCATTATATATATATATATATATATATATATAAATTAAAACATGAAAATTTCCAATTATCATATGTTGGACTGACATTTTTGAGTGTATATCATCAAATTTGAAGGTTTATACAATTGTTTGTTGCTAAAGAGATGTTTTTCAGAAGTTCAGCCAAGTATTAAGAGAAGAAAATATTGTTAAAAACAGTGTTAATCTTTTTATATGACAGTGAAGGATGGACAATCTCTTCACAGATGAAGAAGAGACTTGAAAAGACAGAGGTAAGATTCTACTAACAGATGCTGAGAATAACATAGAACATATGAGAAATGAGGAAGTCTTAAGGGAAATAGGAACTACAAGGAAACATACATATAATCAGAAAGAGGCAGTGATGTAGTTCTGCTATTAGATGCAGAGAATAACATGAACTGAACATGTGAGCAATAAGGAAGTTTTAAGAAAATAGAACAAGGAAACTTAGACTTACAATCAGAAAGAGACAGCTAAATTTTTTGTGACACATATTGAGGTAAGAGGGCCTAGTAAATTTAGCACTCACAGAATATACTGAAGTTTAAGAGAAGCAGGGGAAGACAGCAAATCTACCTTTGGGTGAATGGCTGACAGAAGCATGACAAAGGGGGGGGGGATGAGTTAAAATATACTTTGAGCAACATAAGGCAGGAAGTTTTGGAGAACTTTGATGTCTCACATCCTGAAGGGACACAGTACATAAAATAAAAACGAAAGTCATGAATTAGAAAAGCAATGAGAATTTATAGCAAAGGGAATTACGGTTAATAAGGGTTGGGTAGCTGATTGTTTTCCTTTTTCCGGTTTTATTAACACTTTCAGGCTCCTTTTGATGTAATATGCAATAAAAATGCCGGATTTGGCTCAGTAATAGACTTCCTCAATTGTAAGTTTACAGGTGTTACAATTATTTTTTCATACCTAACCATGTAATAAATAGTTTTCAGCATATATTCATGTCACATTAATTTTTCCAGGGTTGTATTTCCAATGTGTAGATATTTAAATGTTCATTTAGGGTATAGGTCATCATGGCCCACCACAGATTCTTTTTCTTTAGATATCTCTTCAGGACATAAGTAATCATGGCTCTCCACATAATCCATTTCTTTAAATGTTAATTTAGAATATAGATCATCGTGGCCCTTCACTGACTCCTTTTTCTGTGAATTAGTACTTCAGAAATACAGTAGAATAGTTTCTTGTTGCCTTTTTTCATGGTTTTATTTTCAGTGTAAACTTTCTAGATTGGCTGCCATCCAAGGCTAAAGAGCTCAGTCTACTCTACTGTTTAACCTATAGTTGGAGCATTTCATTTTGCCATTTTTAAAACTTTTTATAAACAAACAATAATTATTAAAAGTACCTCTGGGTTTGTTTTGCATGAGATGGAGTTTGATGTTCCGCATCAGTGCAGTTTGAAGTCAATCCCAGGTAAATGGACCTTGAAATGCTTAATTTATTTCTAATCTTATTTTATTCTAGTTTAAATTATATGAAACGATGATAAGACATTTTTAATCATTATAAAATATAAATAATAATTTCTATTATAAATAAGTATAAACTAATTCTTTGGACTTTTTTTGTAGTTCATCCTCACCAAGCTACATAACATTTACACTCTTCCTCACCAAGCGACATAACATTTACACTCTTCCTCGCCAAGCTATATAACATTTACACTCTTCCTCACAAAGCTCCATAGCATTTACACTCTTCCTCACCAAGTTATATAACATTTACACTTTTCATCACAAAGCTCCATAACATTTACACTCTTCCTCACCAAGCTATATAACATTAACACTCTTCCTCACAAAGCTCCATAACATTTACACTCTTCCTCACCAAGCTATATAACATTTACACTCTTCCTCACCAAGCTATATAACATTTACACTCTTCCTCACAAAGCTCCATAACATTTACACTCTTCCTCACCAAGCTATATAACATTTACACTCTTCCTCACCAAGCTATATAACATTTACACTCTTCCTCACAAAGATCCATAACATTTACACTCTTCCTCACCAAGCTATATAACATTTACACTCTTCCTCACCAAGCTATATAACATTTACACTCTTCCTCACAAAGCTACATAACATTTACACTCTTCCTCACCAAGCTACATAACATTTACACTCTTCCTCGCCAAGCTATATAACATTTACACTCTTCCTCACAAAGCTATATAACATTTACACTCTTCCTCACCAAGTTATATAACATTTACACTCTTCCTCACAAAGCTCCATAACATTTACACTCTTCCTCACAAAGCTATATAACATTTACACTCTTCCTCACAAAGCTATATAACATTTACACTCTTCCTCACCAAGTTATATAACATTTACACTCTTCCTCACAAAGCTCCATAACATTTACACTCTTCCTCACAAAGCTATATAACATTTACACTCTTCTTCACAAAGCTCCATAACATTTACACTCTTCCTCGCCAAGCTATATAACATTTACACTCTTCCTCGCCAAGCTATATAACATTTACACTCTTCCTCGCCAAGCTATAAAACATTTACACTCTTCCTCACCAAGCTATATAGCATCTACACTCTTCCTCACCAAGCTATATAACATTTACACTCTTCTTCACCAAGCTATATAACATTTACACTCTTCCTCAGCAAGCTATATAACATTTACACTCTTCCTCAGCAAGCTATATAACATTTACACTCTTCCTCCCCAAGCTGCATGACACATTTTCCTCCTTGCCTCTTTTTTCTCATGCATACACATGAAGAAATCACATTTCTTTTCATCTTAGCAAACAATTACAAACAAGGACTGTAAGAACTTTAGCATTCATACATACTAAACAAATTTAATTATAAAAACATGAAAAAATAAATATTTTTATATATATAAACACCTTTTCTCACCTTTTTCTTTGTTGCAGGTTGATTTAATATCTGTCTATATTTCTGAGATGAGGTATTATGTACACTATTTACATTATTCAGACTATTCTCCTCATCTTTGTTGCCATATTTATTACAATGTTTCGGCCACTGTACACTCCGGCCTTCTTCAGGTGGTTGGAATGTCAAACTGAACCCTTTATTTCACTCACTGGGGTAGACTGTTCTAGTTCCACATGCCATGTTTAATGGATGTCAGCTATCACTTATCTCCTGTTAATTCCCTCTCCAAGTTCACCAAGTTCACCAATGCATTTATCCACTGTGCCACGTGTCCTTGAGGACATCTGTGTATAAATTTCTGGGTATTATAAACCTAATGTCTCAGTCACAATTTTTACCAGTGCTCATATTGCAATTTTTTGCTGTTATCCTCTACTTGTTTTTACCAGAGCTCACATTGCAATTTTCGTTGTTATTATCGCTTTTCTCTGTCACTACTTATTACTGGTTCCCATATTGTATTCATTTCTATGCTTGGTCGGCTCAGGAGATTTTTGTGGCCTAGCATATGTGCTGATTGCTTAAGTTTACGAATTTTCCAATGGTGTTCTTTGTCTATGATCTCAACTTGATCCCACAGAGGGCAGTGATCTCCCTTCTCTCTCCATACGTGGTCAGCCACGCCTGATTTTTCCACTTCCCCTCGTGTTACAGCTTTCTGGTGTTCTTGAAGCCTTACCTTAAGGGGCGGCCTGTCTCCACTGTATATCTCTTTCTGCAGCTGCACGGGATAGCGTACACACAGTCTTTAGTCATGTTCTCCTCTATGGGGGAGTCTTACTTGGGAGAGATATCTGTGAAGTGTCATCCAGCTTTTGAACGTTGTCCTGATGTTATATGGACCGCAGATCCTTTGTATTTTCTCTGATAACCCCTTCACATAAGGCAAGCAGACTGTTTTCTGAGTGTTGTTGTCCTCCTCTTGTACCCGCCTATCCCAGTTTTTGGGGACTGCTGCCATGTACCCAGTGTAGTTGTTACATTGTAGGGTACTACTTATACTGACTAATTCTTTATCTAATGTCTCTGGGTTGCCACTTATGACTTTTGCTCGGTGTTGTAAGCAGCGGACGATCCCTTTCTTTACGCTGTATGGATGGTGGGAGTTGAAATGGAGATACAGTCCAGTGAATGTCGGTTTACGGTATATGGATGTCTTGAACCCATGCTCTGTTCGAGATATTAGAACATCCAGGAATGGGAGTGTGTTGTTACTTTCTTTCTCCATCGTGAACTGTATTGAAGGTCTTATTGAGTTTACATGGTCCAGTAGAACAAGGAAGAGACTCAGAGGGTGGCACACAGAGCCTTTGCAACTGACAATCGGCCTGAGCGGAATACCATCTTTGTGAATCTTAGGGAGACCGTATATGTGAATAATGTAAATAGGTTGATTTAAATCCACAACATATCTTCAGACATGAACAGCAGAACAAGAACAATTTACTCTATAGATTAAATAAAGGATTCAGTTGAAAGTTCCTGGAAGGTTACCCCTACAAATATCCTGAGCAAAATATCCATGGGGTGCACTGAAGGCAGCTTCAAGAAGAGATGGCATAATCACAAGTCATCATTCAAGCTAGAAAGCCTTAGGAATTCTACCAGACTAGCCAGCCATGTGTAAGAATTAAAAGTAAAAAGTAACAAAGATCCAATTGTAAACTGGAAATTATAAAAAAAAAAAAAAAAAAAAAAGCAATCGTAATGATATCTGTAAATTGTACCAGGAGGAAAAGTTAATAATAATAATGTTTCCAGACCCCAAAAATCAACTGAATGAAAGATTGAAAATAATGACATGATGCATACACACTAAAAAGTACTTTTTGAGTCTGTACAAACCAGGATGAAAGTATGTACATTTTTTTTTTAGTCACCCTCCAATACAAATTAAATACTCTTACTTTTCTCCTCCCCATTCTATTACACTTCTTGTTGTGCATTTATATATATATAATAAAATGTTAGGCAATCATTTGGCCCAAATCACCTGAAGATACCAAAAGGTTGAAACCCGGGTAGAGTGATTGGCTGATCTCTTAATTTTTTTTTTAATTTAAAAGCTTTGCATGTTAAATTTTTATTTTCTTTATATTTGTATTGGGCACTTTCTTCTAATAGAATTTTTCCTGGTTTAATTCAACTCTGACCAATAACTGTTTTATAATATATTATGGAGTAGTTGGCGATGATTAAGTGTAACTGGCAATAAGAAAAGGAAGGAGAAGAACAGGGTAAAATAATACTAAGCAATATATATACATATATGTACAATATATAATGCAAATAATAAGGCAAAAGGTTCACAAAGTAAGAATTGTGTCCACATGCAAAAGGGATACAGTCAAGTGGCTATAGTGTTCTAACTTCAGGAGAAAAAAAGAACAAAAATAAAATGTAAGGGGATGAGACCAAAAATTGTCCAATTTGATTAGTAAGGAAGAAATGTAGGAATTGTCTATAAATTTGTGGAGTGGATGTTCTTTGCAGTCATTCCAATGGATTGGAACTAACATATATTGTAAGAAAGCTATTTATTCTGCTGGCTGTAATTTGCCAATCCCTGGTCTGTTATTTTAGATTCAAATTTATATGTGACAAACTCAAAATGACAATGTTTTCCTTAAACAAATTCCAGTTGGGATCAAATGCTAAATTCCTCAAGAATTTCCTTGTTTTGAATCCAATATTTCTTCCTTCTCCGTTGTGGTATTGAGCCACACCTACACAGTACTTGATGTCTTCCAATTTGAAATAAATATCTTTAAAGACAGATATGAAAAAAACAGTCCTGTCATTAGCAGTATTTTTTAAATGTTGTAATAAGCTACCAGTTAATTGTTTGACTTGTAATTTCAAAGCTGTTTTTGTTGCAAAAAAATTGTGGTTTCTCTTTCAACTTGTAAATGCTTAGAAAAATCTATGAAAAGCAAAGAGAAATTAGTTTTAGTGTGGCTGCCAATCACAAAACTAATGGCTCCAGATTGAAAAAAATCCTTGTCAACGAGACAATTGAGTGGCACGACAAAGGCTGAGAGTAGAAAAGCTTTCAAACTTGTTTTCTTCATCATCTGTTATCAGTTACTTCAAAGAAAAAAAGAAAGAAATGAAAGAATTGGTTAAAAAAAACATCAGTGAATTAGTTGCTAATATCAGATATATACCTGCCTATAAATGTGTCCTAGACTGACAGTTAGTATGCTTGTCTCATAGACCAATTTGCTAATGAAGTAAATTTCATTTTCAAAATGTTCCACCATTGTCGCCTTGTGTGTGTGTGTGTGTGTGTGTGTGTGTGTGTGTGTGTGTGTGTGTGTGTGTGTGTGTGTGTGTGTGTGTGTGTGTATATATATATATATAATAGGGCACGGTGATTGTTGGTGGTAATGTATGTTTTTGATCAGTAAATGGACTGCTCCACTATCTATTAATATTTAAATTTTACAACAGTCAATTTTCAATTCAAAACTCATGGTGAGGTACAAAATGTATGCTTATTATTGCTCTCACTTTCTCATATATATTATAATGTGTGTGTCTGCATATAAAAGTAAATAATAGTTGTTTCAAATCCGACTAATTATACTTTAAATCAGCTAATAATCCTCAAATAATGTTTCAGAAAAGTATATTTTATTTTAGAAGTTATTTTCATAAAGGGAATTAGAAAAAAATGGACACTTATTAGCTATTTTAGCAAAAAACAAACCACTTTCCAGTTGATATAAATTAGTTTTGAATTACAGCAAAGTATTTTCCTCATTGTAAATATAAAATTTAATCTATTAACTTGAAATAAAAACTAAAATAATAGCTTCAAGAAAAATTTTTCATTTTTAAATTCATTTAAAATCTTAGGTATCTTTTATTTCCTTTTTTCCTTCTTTTCTTTTTTTCTTTTACATTTTTTTTGGAGAAACCTAGTTTATAACTATGATTTCAATTTTAGACGTGTGAATGTATATATATATATATATATATATATATATATATATATATATATATATATAATATAGACGTGTGCATGTATATATATATATATTTATATAAACTAACAACCGATACCGATAAACTAGTCGTTAGAAAAAACAAATAAAGATAATCAATCCAAATAAATACATGAAGTAATAAACAAATTAAAAACTGTTCCTGCCAAAATAATAATTAGAACAAACTACAACAATCAACCCTGAAAAATTGAAGAAATAGCTTTAATTATTTTCCTAAACATAAGCAAAACTATTAAATAAGCTATATAAACAAATGTTTACTACGTTAATAAAAACACTGATCAAAATAAAAATAAAAAAATAAATATATAAGATAAGAAATAAAAATAGATAAAAACAAGCAAAATAATTTAACCCAAATAAATAACTAAACAAATAAATGACTTCTGGTAAAATAACTGCCAAAATAGACTACCCAAAATGCACTACAGCCAAGAAGAATAACAGCACTTCTGGTCTGATGATTGCATCTAGCATGAAACAGACCGTCGCCTCTAAGTGTTGACTTCTATGTTCACTTTTATATTTACACACACTCTATCTCTGATATTGAGCACTTTATCCCATAAATATAGCACATCTTAAGACTATATTTCTTCATATATATATATATATATATATATATATATATATATATATATATATGCATATAATACATATGTGTGTATATATATATATATATATATAGGCATATAATGCATGTGTGTGTATATATATATATATATATATATATATATATATATATATATATATATATATATATATATAGGCATATAATACATATGTGTGTATATATATATATAGGCATATAATGCATGTGTGTGTGTGTATATATATATATATATATATATATATAGGCATATAATACATATGTGTGTATATATATATATATATATATATATATATATATATATAGGCATATAATACATATGTGTGTGTATATATATATATATATATATATAGACGTATAATATATATGTGTATATATGTATAGAGAGAGTGACATATAATATGTGTGTGTGTATATATATATATATATATATATATATATATATATATATATATATATATATTGACATAATGTGTGTGTGTATATATATGTATACACACATATATGTATTGACTTATAATGTGTATATATATAGGTGTATAATGTGTACATTTGTATGTATATATATATATATATATATATATATAGAGAGAGAGAGAGAGAGAGAGTGAGCAAGAGAGAGACATGATAGATAGATATATTTCCTTAACCATAACAACTCAAAATTTCAAGATTGTCTGCATTTATAAATTAAGTAAATTTCTGAGAAAGTTATTCCTAGCATTGGTTCACAATGGAATGAAACTCTGGACTTTAAGTTTAATTTTTATAAGTAAATTTACAGTTTTAGTTTCAGTTTTGAAGCATAGAAATTTCTCTGTTGCAATGGTATCATATTTTTAAAAAAAGAAAATAATTATAATATATAGATGCTATATATATATATATATAGAGAGAGAGAGAGAGAGGGGGAGAGAAAGAGAGACTTATAATATATGTACATAGATATTTGTATTATAAATATATGCACAGATAATTGTATGTATTAACATATATGTATTTTTATATATTAATAATATATATATAGTGATAGTTGTACATAATAATATAATAAATATATATAGACAGTTATATATTTCCCAGTGATACTATGATACTACCACGTTTTAACTCGGGCACATCGAAAGCAAGAATTTCAGATCCTGGTAATAATTTTTTTAATGTCAATTTCACATAAATCTACATCTGATATTGTACTGGAATAAGCTAAACAAAGAAAATACCTCTGGTCACTTTTGCCTTGTAAATATTTCTGGATAGTTTTGTCTTGTAAAAAGTCTGGATAGTCTTGTAAATATCTCTAACTGATGCTGGTTGTTTTTTCATACCTGTTTTACATTGTCATTCCTCTTACATTTTCTACACAAACTAAATGTTAACCACTCGATGACCCAAAGCAGACTGCACAAATATATTTTCTGTGCATTGGCTCCACACATACATCTGCTTTAACGAAAATATAATGAATAATATATTATGACTAGTCAGAGCCACTCTTGCTCAAAAACATAACTTAATTTGGAGCCAACTAAAGACCATATACATCCAAATTCAAACAGACCAGCGTTTGATGTCAACACCGACATGCTGAGAGAGAGACATAGACATAACACTGATCAGTGTTTGATATCAACACTGACATACTGAGAGGGATGCCATCAATGACAATGGCCACTACCAATGTCCATTTCACTTCTAATTCACTACTCTCTCTCTCTGTTGCCTTAGTAACAGTTAGAAGTTAAATGTCCTTGTATATATGTAAAGAAATTATATATTTATTTACTTCTGCTCAATGTCCTCTTTTGTTTGACACTTGAATTTATGTTTGCCGAGGCAGAGAAGGAATTAATATCCCTAACATTAGCAACAACATCAACAACTACAAGGTTCTGTCTTCCTGGTTACCCATTCCCACCTCCACAGCATTGTCTTTCTACATACTTTTATGTATTTTGTCTTTTAAGCATAGATGGGAAAAAGAATGTATACAACACATGTTGGTACCATTTTCTCATTAAAAGAATGATAAGCACCAAGTCTGTTTCAGGTGCCAATAATCCTTTAGATTGGAACTGGCTTTTGGCAAAGATACTTGGGCATCTTCTACTGGAGTCAGCAATCAGTGTTTGAACTTTGGTAAAAAGCCAAGATTTCAAAGGTTGATTTTTAACATAATCAAGTCCTCATTACTTGGAAAATCATCTTTCTGGGTACAATCTCTCCTCAGTTGGCTTTGTGCTAAATTGAACCAATATTTTATTATTAATTTTGATTAGTTTATCTATCATCTTATTTCTGTTGCCTTTTTATCACTATTTTCATGTTTTTTTTTTCATTCTGCAACTTTTAATTAAGCAGCATGGATCAGAAATAATTAGCTACCGACATGATTTGTGTCTGTATCCTTAGGAACCAGTCTTGTACAGATAACATCTTACCAATTTGAAGTCCAACCAACTGGCATCATTCAACTCCAGTCGTATGACTACATTATTTCTTATCCAGTTTTCTCTATGCCATATTGTTTGTTTTTACTTGGCAATAACACTTCCAAGTTGTCTGGATTTTTTGATGAAGCATTTTCATTAATAATTTTAACTAAATTTGAATTTCACCTGCCAGGGAAACACTATGGCTCAATTGGTAAAGCATTGTCCATGTAAGACAAGCTTCCAAAGATGCATTTTAAATTTTTGCTGGTGGTTACTTCTTTATTCCCTATCCATACTGGTGACCTAGTGGTTGTAGAATGCAAAAATGACCTGAATATTGTAATAAAAAGCTATGATAAGTTGGACACTCAAAATTAATAATGAAAAGGTTTCACCTAAGAAATTCAGATAATTTAAAGCTAAGTCTAGGTTTGTAAACATATTGATATTTTTTTATGTGCAGGTAGACCAAGTAGGTTTTCATTGGAGAAAAAACATGAAAATTTTATGGATCCATCTAAGTACACATTATACTGAGAAAAGCAAAATTATTTTCATTAAGAAGGAAAGAAAAATTAATTTTTAAGCTTAATTAATAAAATATAAAATCTATCGTACATACTTGTTGCTTAATCAAATATTAATTTTGTTTTCATGCAAGCAAATTGTCTGAAAGATAATGTTTTTTGATTTTGTGTGTGTGTGTGTGTGTGTGTAAAATTCAGCAGAGAAAATACCAAAAGATCTTTCCAAGAAGTATCTGATCAAAATACCATTAACCAGAAATGCCTGTGAATTAGTCATCCAAACATATATTATGAGACAAAGTACTTTTTTGCCATCTTTCCTTGCTCAAAAACCAAACAGACCAGAACGAAATCCAAACCATAACCCATTTTAAATAACCCTTGATAAAAAAAAAACCTGAAACCTTACTGTGTAACTTTGCCTTCTCAGATCAAATAAAAAATGGTGTGAGAAAGAGAAAAAATATTCTGGTAAGATAGTGATTAAAAAGAAAAAAAAAGATGTATTTGATGAGAGGAAATCTTTAGTGAAGAGAAAACAGAAAAATGTTACTTACCTTAATAACTTTTTCGCTTGTCATCACTAAATGACTTGCAATTATATCAGACACCTAATAAAAGTGGTGAAGAAAAACATAGTGACATTATGAATAATTAATAAAGTCAGCATTGTATGACACAAGGTCATAAGTGTAAATCAGGATTGAACTCATAAAATAGTCATAGCATTCAAAATTAGTTTGCTGATATTTGTTCTGATGTTCACTAAACTTAAATTTGTATGGCACAGGATCAAGACTGTAGAGCACTTAGTGAAAATGAAGAGCACTACAATAATCATGGCCTAGAAATTAGTTTATTAAACAATTGTTTCATGGTTAGGCTTCTTGATGTTTACTAAGCTTAGGTTTGTATGGCACAAGACCAAAAGTGTAGAGCACTCAGTTAAAATCAGACTCTATATAATAGCCATGTTCTGTGAGTCTTACCTGATAATCACTATTAATCATTACTAATTATCAATGCAAAAACAAGAACTTTTTCTTGCAAGCATTTTCTGTGATTCTTTTGTAAAGACCAACTCAGATTTCACTCAACACGTGAACCCCTAATACTGTTGGTATTCTTTAAAATATATGTTAAACTTCATATTATTAGATATAATAATCAGAAAAATTACTCCCAAAATAAAGATGATGTTTAACCCAATCCCAAAAATTTAAAGCAAGTAGTTAAAAGCAATATTGGACAATCACTGGATAGCTGAAAAGACTTGCCATACCTACCATATTTCCTTGTTCTCTCACCCACTGACTACAACTTTTTCAAGTATCTTGAGAATTTTTTAAGTCAAAAGATATTCCATTGCAAAGAAGATGCAGAAACTGCATTCAAACATTTGCTGGCATCCAAACTGTTAGAAATTTATTGCAAAGGCATAAGTAACCTTGTAAAGGCAGAAAAGTATAGATGTTCAGGGTTCTTATTTTAACTGATTTAAACACTGTTTAAATGCATTAATTCAGGAATAAAAAAGTTATTTTAAAATCGGACATAACTTTCCAAACAACCTAATAAATCTTAAAACTTCCATCAGATTTAATACCAAATTTCTCCACTGACTAAAATTCCTGCTCATAAAATCAAAATGACTCTCATTTAAGAATCACTGGTATAGTTGCTTTTTTATGTTGTACCACTCAGTAGATGGCAGATTTCTTAACAAGAATGATCTGGTTGACCTCTTTTTAAATGTAGGCCACGGAACATGTTGTTTGTGATATTCATATATTGTTATTTACTAGGCTTAGCTTAGTAAAGCCAAATCGGGGTTAGAAAGACTACATTGCATCAAAAGGAGAAGGCCTGCTTAGTATTCTAAGTCCTTTATATTTTTTTCTTTTATCTAAGTCCAAATACTGAAATATGCAACTACTTCAAATAGGAAGTAGAACTATTTTTGATGATACACTTAGTTTAGTTTAATATAAAACAAAGCTAAATGGGAAGAAATAAGAGTAGATAATGTGTTTTGCACAAATCTTCCAAATCGAGAAAGTCTGCTTAGCTAGAAAATCAGCATTCAAAATATTTGATGTTAACTTGGTTTGAACACTAACCATTGGTAACTGAGAAAAATGCAACTCCCCTATCCATGAAACAGGTCACATAATCATATATAAAAGAGGAGTCAGATCTTGTCATTGAATCCAAATAATTTTGTCATTCAATTCTTCTTGTCATGTTGCTTCAGGATGTGGGCGATCCTGGCTCTCCACAATTTCCTGTCCTTTGTAGCCCCTAGTAAAGTTTGTCTTTTTTCTATATCTCCTAACCCCTGTTCTGTCAGCCATTTACACAAGATCATTAGGTAGGTTATGCTCTGCTTTCCTCTGTTCCTCTTGACTTCAGTATGTCCTTGTGAATGTCAAATTTTCCAAACCCGCTATATCCATTATATGCCCTCGAAATTCTAGGACATGCCTGATGACTAAGTAATTGCATCTCACCTACTATCACTGAAGTTAAGCAACATTGAGCCTGGTCAGTATCTAGCTTAGTAAAGCCAAATGGGGGTTAGGAAGACTATACTGCACCAAAAGAAGATGGCTTGCTTGCATGCATAGCATTCTAATTCCTTGATATTTTTTTACACGATCTCAAATATTGAAAGAGTAAGTTTCACTTCTTTGTTTCTTCTTCACATTATTGAAAAAGAATGCAGGTGTGTTTGAAAATTCCAACTTTAAAATTTATTTCTTTGTGCTTTGTTTCAGTCAAAAGTTTATTTATGATAAATATCAGTTTTATTGACAATATTGGTATCATTTTGTTCACTTTTTAGTCTTCAAATTTCATTAACCAACCTATTTAATCTATCTATCTATCTATCTATCTATCTATCTATCTATATATATATATATATATATATATATATATATATATATATATATATATATATAAAATCACTTAAATTTAATATTTGTACTTGAGTAGATGCCCAATTTATTTATTAAACAGTATCTTTATTTTTGTCTACTGGCCTGAATATTCAAGAAATCTTGTTAAAGAAAAGATACAGTCTTCGGCAGGATTTGTACCTGTATCCCCCTTAAGAGTAACCATTGTTAGATCCAATGTGCTTTAGACCAACTCAGTAAAGAGTCTCACCAATTGAACAAAGCCAAATAGTGCAAATTCTTTCAAAGATTCTCAAAATGTTCATATTTGCTCAGTTTCATATCCTAATGTAAACAAAGCAATTTCTAAAGAAGTAATGGATTTTTTAAGTCATATATATGTGTGTATTTATTGGTGTATTTATATATATATATATATATATGTGTGTGTGTGTGTATGCGTGTGTGTGAATTGGGATCAAATATGGATCAGAATCTGACAGAATGATAAGATAACAAATAAGAAATGTTTATCTAATTGGTAGATTAATAAACATTTCCTCTTTGTTCTTTATCTTATATATATATATATACCTAAATACTAATATAAAAAGAAAAGAAACAAAATACAACACAAAAACACAACCCCACCACAAAAACAAGCCAAAATACATAACACCTAATCTATACCAATCCCAAACACAATCCACCCAGAAAAGAGTAACCACAATATCAACAAATAATAACCAAAGTTAAGGAAATACAAATCAATGAAAAATTAGAAAAGAAACAACTAATTGGCTTGTTCTTTCATACAACTAAACACAAATATCAAACACTAAGTTAAAAAATATAACCCACTAATAAAAAAAAAATACATATATAGCTAACACTAACACATAATTAGATGCACAATACAGTTAACACAAACACAAACACAGAGTTAGATGCACATACATGAGCACACAGACATGTATGTGTGAGTGAATGTGTACATATGTGCTTGTGTGTATGTATGCGTGCATGCATGAGCATACATGGACGTGCAGACACGCACACACACCTACATAAAAAGAATCAATTAATTGGGTTAACAACATCACCAACAAAAACTGTTCTTTCACACAACTAAACACAAGTATCAAACATTAAATAAAGTGAAATAATACAACGCACTAATAAAAAAATACATATACAGTTAACACCTACACAAACATAATTAAATGCACAATACAGTTAACACAAACACACATACATGAACACACATGGGTAGGTGAGTGTGGGTGTACATTCTTGTGTTTGCATGTGTGCACATTGGGCACACACATAAACACACACCTGCACAAGTGTTGTGGTGTCCTCCCTCTAATGAGGCTATTGTGGACTCTTCCACTTACTATTTAGTTAGTAGGAAAGTAAGCCTTGGGGGCGGGGGGGGAACGGTGATATAGACTGAACATTGGTCAACCGACACACACTCCTAAGTTATGTAATGCTCTTCTGTTGTATTTACTCTTCAATACACTATCTGCAACCTCTTGTTTTGTTATTCCTTAACCAATTACTTGGTCACAACAACAAGCATACATACACACACAAAATTCTAACCATAACATAAATTAAATGGTCAACAATTAACATGAGACCAATGAACGAGGTTGAGGAAAGAATAAAAGAGAAAAACAAATATGTGAAAAAAAGTTTTAAAAAAAGAGGAAGGAAGAGGAAGATCCATGAACACACATCAAAGTAAAAACAAATAAAAAACACATTCAGACCAATAAAAGTACAGAAGAATTGTGAAATTACATCAGATGAACTCTGTTCCAATGATTGGTTATACCTATGTAACCACAAAACAAACATGAGATATGTGAAAAACATCTTCTACCAATCTACCACAAAGACTGTTTACCTTAAATGCCTCCTTATCAGCAAACTGCTGAAAAACCAGCAATTTTGGCTCCAAAAACAGCCTTTCAAATTAACACATACACACACACACACACACACACACATATATATATATATATATATATATATATATATATATAATTACAAATGGTTAGCCTAGTGAAGATTTTGATAGAATATTTTAACAGTTACTCAAAAAAGCACTCATTATAATTTTACCATGGTCCACTGATGGCATATAAAGAACTTTTCTTTAAAAAAAATTCAATCTTTTGTAGATCATTTCGGATCAAGAAATGTAAAAAGTCAAAAGATTCTCATCTTTGTATTTCAACAAAGTTCAGCTTAGGCAAATGGGGGCATTTTAAATGAGGTAGAAAATACCTTAAGTAGAAAACAGACAAGATTTTTTTTACACACACAGGAAATTGTTTCACGCTCGTTAGACCATGACGAGAAAAGTTGTAATTGATGAGAACGATGTCAAAAAAGAAGAACAAAGGGATAGTCAGTGGAAATGTGCTATCATATTGTAAAAAGAACTTTCTAAAAAGATCTTTTCTTCAAAATTTACCTTAAAATCTCTCAGCTAAGGCCCGAATTCTAATCTATTACAAACAGTCATTTTTAAAATGTTCAAGTAATATTCTAAAACTAAGATAATGTAAAACAATATTTTTAATTTTTGTTCAATTATTGTTTTACAAAAAGATACTTCTAAAATCTGTTAATATCTGAATTCTACTGTTACAGAAAGTTACATTTTAAAATGCTACTTCAATATTCTAAAGCTAACATAATGCGAAAATCTTTTTTTAATCTTTGTTTAGTTATTGTTTTACAAAAATACTTTTAAAATCTATCTGTTAATGTCCAAATTCTACTATGTTACAGAAAGTTACATTTTAAAATCTTACTTCAATATTCTAAAGGTAACATAATGCGAAACAATCTTTTTGTTAATCTTTGTTCATTTATTGTTTTACAAAAAGATACTTCTAAA
Organism: Acanthosepion esculentum; assembly: GCA_964036315.1. Lineage (NCBI taxonomy): Eukaryota > Metazoa > Mollusca > Cephalopoda > Sepiida > Sepiidae > Acanthosepion > Acanthosepion esculentum. The sequence goes on from OZ038494.1 coordinate 6,511,478, forward strand.
ATCTTTCTGTTAATATCTGAAATCTACATATTATGAAAAGAAAGTAGTTCTCAACTTCTGATTAGTATTCAACTGCTATCATCTGCACCAAAATTATTGAAATAATTTGGTCTACATACATTTGTTACTATACTTTCAAAATGAGACAATTCTTGTGTTCTTTGAGTATTCGATATTGTGCAGTGATTGTGTGTTTCTTTTCCTGGTGTTTTTATTTTTAAATTAGTAACGGTCAATATGTATGAACTAATGTTACCTATTTACTTGTATATTCCTAATCATGGATGTGTGACAAAGAATTAAACACTTCTAATGTAAAAATAAGGATGCATGATGGTTAATGATAATTATTGTATAGATAAAACATTTTGGGGAACATTATGCCCGCCCACTTATTTCAGATAGAGAACAACGTAACTTTTGACTGCGTTTTTTTTTTTTTAAGGTTATCACTTATTTCTCATGCTGAAAAAGTGACAGAAATTTGTGATGTAAAACTCCGCCCAAATCATTTGTCATCTGATTGGCTGCTCGGGAAAGACAGATGGTCATTCAGAAAATACTGTGACCCCAGCAGCACAAGAGAGGGATCGAATCTTATTTCTGAACCCAAACAATAGTGTTATTCAATTCTTCTTCCATTTCTCTTCAGGATGTGGGCGATCTTGGCTCTCCACAACTTCTTGTCCTTTGTAGCCTTTAGTAAATTTTTTCTTTTTGCTCCATCTTCTAATCCATGTTCTGTTAATCATTTACACAAGCTCATGAAGTAAGTCATGTGCTGCTTTCCTCTGTCCCTCTTGCCATCAATAGGTCTTGTGAGTTAAATTTTCCAAGTCCTCTATCCTCATTATATGCCCTTGAAATTTCAGCTGTTTCAGAGAAATTCTAGCATATACTTAGTTGCATCTCACCTATCATCACTGAAGTTAAGTGAAGTCAGTACCTAGATGGGTGATTCGTTAGGAATACCAGGTGCTGTAAGCTTGGATGTGCACGTGGTGTAATGGATAACGGTTCAGAATGAGAAGTCAGAAATCTGAATGCAACCCCCGTGTATGGGTTAAAATAGTAAAACTTGTATCTGAAAATCATTATTATCTGTTAGAAATTGTTAATACAATATTCACCCGCAAAAGAAAAAAAGGATTATTCTTAGAATCCCAAAATAAGTTTCGGCTTTAAATAACCTAAAAAGGGTGATAAGCTGTAAAAAAACATCAATCGATCTCATGCAGTAGTATTAGGAATCATGGTTTGAGTTGAGGCAAAAGCCTGTCTTTATTTTCTTTTCTTTTGACAATGAATTTTCAAGCAGGCAGGTAATTTCTGAGAAATTAGGTCATTTGCATTTCTTTCTTGAAAAAGATAGACTTCATTTAGCCCTGAGTAAGGCAATAAAGCCACTAAGACACAAAAGATTACTGAGTGTTAGAAAAGATGAGGAAAAAAAACACTATTAAGGAGAGAGAACAATAAAAGAACAGGAATTAAGAAGACAGAAAGTAATGATTGACATTGCATTTAAATTTTTGAAGATTAAAGTTGACTGGGAATCATGAAGCCTGAAAAGAGTTCCACAAGTGAGAAGTGCAGAAGAAGAAACTTAGCATTGGACTTATGGTTACACCTTCCCATTTCAACTGTAAATTGATGAGATGTTGCCACCAATCTACTACTATGCTTAAAGGAAAGTTCATCAGAACAATTACCATACTTATTTTTTCCTTTCACCTGGTTTTCTTTTCATTTTCTCTTGCTTTCTTACCTCCTACCTTTCCTCTTTCTCATAAATCTGGTCAGCTTTCACTAAAAAACCGACATGTGGTTCAGGTGCAATCTGGGCGTATCGGTTTTTGGGTTTTATTGATTTTCTGCGCTGTTTAGGAGTCCGTGGTCATGAAACTTCTGGACAACACTTCTAATTGTAGACTCTAAGAGGGTGTCAAATTTGGTTGAAATGCGATCATTCCTTCTGTAATCAGATTTTTTCGATTATCGATTTTTTCGGAACCTGAGTCCGAACTCAAAAATCAGACTCCGTCATGTCCTTACGGCAGCCATTTGCAAACTTGTGATGAAAACCGCATCAAAATCGGGTGAGAAATGCGGCCTGGGTGAGGCAACAATGCCCACGACAGACATAACAGACAGACAACATGAGAAATATAGATTAATAATACTATGTTTTTTCTACAAATATTTTCATGTCAATTGTTCTGAGGAGCTTTCCTCCTTGGTACCTCAACCGCATGAATTTAAGTGTGCTACTAGATTGGCAACTATGTCACATCATTTTTCTGTTAAACTAGCAAGATGCAACTGTATGTTCTATTCTGATAGCGTTTTTTTCTTGTCTTCAAAAATTTAAATGCAATTCCAGTTGCCATTTTCTGTCTTCCTGAAGCCTATTTTTTTTATTATCTTTTCTCCTCACTAAAGTCTTCTCGTTCTCTTTTGCTCCCAGTAGACCCCCTTGAGTCTCAGTTGCATTACCGCCATCTTCTGTCTTCCTGAAATCTGTTCTTTTACTGTCCTTTCTCCTCACTAAAGTCTTCTCATTCTCTTTTGCTCTCAGTAACCCGTTGCGTCTTAGTGGCATTATCCCCTTCCTTGGAATGAAATGATTTATTATTTATTTACTTCTTTTTTTCCCTTAACAGGAGTAGATAGGTCTGTCTATAGCCTGGTTCACTCTCTTCATTGGCCTTTTGAACAGTAAACGTTTATCCCTTGTTTCCTGTTTAGGATTGGGTTTCCAGTTCCTTCTAAATTCTTTTCCTTCTCTTTCACTTCTTTCTATTTCATTTCCTTCTCTTTCACTTGCATCTTAGTGGTGTTATCAACTTCCTTGCAGAGAAGTGATTAAAAAAAATATACCTATATTATTTTTCTCAGTCAGAAAGTATAAATGATTCCTGTTCAGAAAAGTTGGGTGATTAGGCAGATACTACACTTTGATCCTAGGTAGAAAAATATGTTTGCTCATACAGACAAGCAGAATAATTGTACAGATCGTCAGTCTGTTAAATTGAAATTGAAAACAAAAAAAAATTAGCAACAATATATTATTTTCCTGATCCGAATCACCCCAGAACCTCACTTGAAAAAATTGTTTCCAGTGAAATCCACTTGTCAGCTGTAAAGTGAGTCAGTTTGTCAGGTGGTGGGTGGCGTCCTGATAATGAGAAGCTGAAAAAAGATTCACTTGTAAATCATTTTAATTGACATTTCCTTTTTCACAGAAGAACAAAAAAAAATTTTCTTTTTTTTTATTTATTGACCTGACAGCCTTTGGAAAGGTAATGGCCAAAAAGAAATAATAAATGGTCACATGGATACAGAAAGTATCAGATTCCAAGAGGAAGTATGGCACCATTTTGCCATTTGCTGCTAGATGCACTTGCACTGATTACTGCATTAAATCACCAACCTATTCCATCTGGCAGTAATGTCAGGACTTATTCTTGACCTCTTCGTCCTAAGTTTGAATGCATTTCTGAAATTCAAATCATTAACAATATATCTACAAGATACATCCAAATAAGTTTGATTAAAAAAAGGACCAACAAGATCTGTCTTTAATTTTTCAATATATTTTTCCAATTTTTGGATAAACTGTTGAATATTAGGCTCAAAGTTGTCAATAAACTGAAGTTCATATTTTTGACCATTACAGTCATTATCAACAAGCATGTGGTGTCTGTGGTAGTTAGAATTCCTTTATCTACATCCTGGTATTCTTTGGGAAGCTGGAAGTTTGGAATGGTCTAGCATGACATCATGTGTAACAGTTGTGGCGAATGAGCCCACACAATAAGAATGTAATTTCTTTATTTTATTTTATGACATTACACATGACATCACACTAGACCATTTCAAACTTCCAGCTTCCCAAAGTAAATCAGGATGTAGACAAAGGAATTTTAACTATCACACAGACACCACATTGCAGTGGCGGGAAAGTAACTGAAGCTGAGATGCTAGGTCAGGGCCAATAACATTGCAGATTCTTCTTTGGATTTTGTCAAGAATTTCTGGATAAATATCAGAAGCACCAGAGCAGATATGGCAGCAATATTCGAGGTGGTGGGGGTGTACTTTTTGGTCAGGTGGAGAACTTTGCAGTACCTACCTCCTTATTCTAGGACTTGTATCTAAAAAAAATCATTATCTCCAAAAAACTGTTAATGCAATATTCATGTTAAAAAAAAAAACTAATTATTATTAGTAGTAGTAGTATTACATGCAATGTGCAATGGGTAAATTGTCACCATTTTATATTTTAATTTTGTGCATATGTGTTGTTTATTTTTGATTTTGTTGACTGCACAGTATAATAGTGTAGGATCGGCACCAACTGTGAGAAAAGGAGCATATGATGCAATTCACTCTGCCAGAAATTTGAAAACGTCATGCTGTACTGCTTAGCATTAACACCAGAAGCTTGAATACGAACAATTCCGATTGTTTGGGTGTCAATCTTAGTACAGTGCAGGTGATTTGGAAAGAGTTTGTTGATATATGCATTCAACATCATGGTGCTTGGAGTGGTCACTAGTGATGGCGACATTATGCCTCCATTCATCTTCCCACAAGGCCTCAGACTCAACATGGAGGCCTACATCAAGTGCCTTGAGGAGGTAGTGCTGCAATGGGTCAAGAGGGTGGCTGCTGCAAGACCCTATGTCTGGCAACAGGACTCTGCACCATGCCACACAAGCAGGAGAACCCACTTGTAGCTCTCAGACAATTTCTGAAACCACATCACCCCTTACATCTGGCCACCTAACTCCCCAGACTGCAACCCCCTTGATTATTATGTGTGCGGCACAATTGAGTGAGAGACCAACAAAACTCTTTGTAACACCAAAGATGGACTGAAGGTAAGGATTATGGCAGCATTCACCAACTTAAACAAGGAGACCATCCAGAAGAGTTTCAGGAGATTCTGAAGTTGTCTGGGGGCCATGGTTGAAGCCAATGGTGATTTTATTGAATAAATTTACTCTTTAGTATTTTTAGATATTTTTGTTTAATTTTGGTAAATATATCTGTTAAAATGAGATGTCAATGTTATTTTCATTTTTGCATAACTTAGACGACAATTTATCTATCGCACCCTGCATGTTTCGGCATTAAATAACCAATGAAGAGTTGATAAGCCATAAAAAATAAAAATCAATCAATCATAAAGCATCATTCATTTTAAATATTTTGATCACTGGAGTGAAATTTGTGAAACTCTACTGAAATTATTCTTCATTGTTCACTGTTATTTATTTCTATTTGTCCCATAAATTACTCAAAGTTTACAGTTATTTATTTCTACTTCATAGTAGAACTTTTTATTAAATAAAGTGTTTAGTTTGGAATTCCCTGTAAGTTACCCAGATTGACATACCCCTGATGAAGCCTGGAGCACACAGTGGATGAAACAATAGACATGTAAATAGTGTAAAATTAATAACTCCTCATTACGGAAATTCAGAATAAAAATGCCAACAACCAATTTGAATCGTTCAAAAACTAATAGCAACAAAGCTGAAAGACACATTGGTGTAAAATTGTATTTGAAACTACAAAGTTGAAAAGGCTAGTCTAAATAATTTGTTTATTAATGATAGTAATTCCTTTCAGAACTTCAAGTAATACTCAAAAACATATCAGTTATGTGCCATGTGTGATACACACTTGGCCGATCACTTATCTTTCGATACATGACTGACGAGGCAGATTTTTCCCACAGTAGGTTGCCATTTCTTTCTGCGGTAGAACAGTTGCTATCCAAGGCTATAGAACCCGGTCTGTCCCGCTATTTACCCATAGCTGGGGGTGGGGAGAAGAAGAGAATTCATACCTTTCCCAAGGGTATTAGCACGTAATTGAATTTCAGTCAGTTATGTGCCATGCGTAATATATGCTTAGGCAGTCCTGTATCTTTTGGTACATGACTGACGAGGCAGATTTTTTTTCTGCTGCAGGTTGTCATTTCTTTCTGCAGTAAACCATTTGCCATCCAAGGCTATAGAACCTGGTCTGTCCTGCTATGTACCCATAGGTGGGGGGTAGAAGAAGAGGATTCATACTTTTCCCAAGGGTATTAGCACGTAAATGAATGTAATGGATTCGACTGGAATTTGAACTCTGCTCTCTGATTCCACAATTCGAACCGATATCCATTACTCCACCGTGCCTCCCCATAAACATATACAGGTCAGAAGACAGTGATTAAAAATACAAAGATGAAAAGACACATTCAAATAACTAATTTAATAATGATATTTCAGTTTAGTGTTTCAAGCAGCGGCAACATTCGATATTTTATTGCTGCTGTCTGTTCTGCCAATAAGCTGATCCAAATTATATAAGTTGTTGGTCAGGGTGGCAGAGTGGGAGAGGTAATACTTTTGATCGCCACCTCTTCAGGGTTTTCTTTTGTTTTTTTTTTAAAATTGGGTGGTGCTCTGTTGATACTAAAATGAGAAAATTTACAAAAGAGCCAACAATTCTACCCCACTCCACCATCCATTTTCACTGAGGGTATCAACAACATCTTTTGAGATTGACAAAAGAAACCCTTCCTTAATCCTACCCAGATTCTAACTTTCTGATGTATTTATTTATTCGGTAACTAGTCAGCTGTAAATTATTTCTTTGCTGGCTTACAAATAAAACTTTGCCATCTTCTACATTGTTCTCTACATAATTCTGATCTCATAAAAGTCTTTTATTCAATACATCATTCTTTTCTTGTCTGTCAGTTAGGTACACTTTTTTGTTTTTCTACTTATTTGCGTTTGCTAGGTCAGAAGTAGTATGAAGGAGATACAGTTGAATAGACGCAAGCAAGAAGCTGTTGTCTGTGTCATGTGAATGTAGGCCAATAATGGGTTGGTGTCAGGAGTAATTTTTTTTTCAAGGTTGAGTATGTTTATATAGTGTACAATTCTCTCCCTAGATAAACAACCTTAATTATAAACAAATGACAGAGATTCTACAACATCAAAGGAATTCATTCAAAGGAATCCCAACTTAGCTGTTTCACTTTGTTCACCATCAAGCATTGTCGAATGACTCACAATTTTTGTCTGTTCATATGTATGTTTAGGAATTATTTAAATCAAAATATTATCTATGTATCTAGAGAAATAAATATCTCTCTATCTATGTTCATGTCTGTCGATCTATCCATATATATTCCAAGTTTATCTATCAAATCAAAGCTTTAGCAATATGTATGAAAGCAAAGGTGTTTATTAGATACAAGTCCTATCTATCTATCTATCTATCTATCTCATTCTGTTCGTATCTATCTATCTCAGTCTGTTCGTATCTATCTATCTATCTATCTATCTCAGTCTGTTCATATCTATCTATCTCAGTCTGTTCGTATCTATCTATGTATCTGTCTGTTCGTATCTATCTATCTATCTATCTCATTCTGTTCATATCTATCTATCTCAGTCTGTTCGTATCTATCTATCTCATTCTGTTCGTATCTATCTATCTATCTCAGTCTGTTTGTATCTATCTATCTATCTCAGTCTGTTCGTATCTATCTATCTATCTATCTATCTATCTCATTCTGTTCATATCTATCTATCTCAGTCTGTTCGTATCTATCTATCTATCTATCTATCTCAGTCTGTTCATATCTATCTATCTATCTATCTATCTATCTATCTCATTCTGTTCGTATCTATCTATCTATCTCAGTCTGTTCGTATCTATCTATCTCAGTCTGTTCGTATCTATCTATGTATCTGTCTGTTCGTATCTATCTATCTATCTATCTCATTCTGTTCGTATCTATCTATCTCATTCTGTTCGTATCTATCTATCTATCTCAGTCTGTTTGTATCTATCTCTTCGTATCTATCTATCTATCTCAGTCTGTTTGTATCTATCTCTTCATATCTATCTATCTCTTCATATCTATCTATCTCTTCATATCTATATATCAGTCTCTTCATATCTATCTATCTCATTCTCTTCACATATATCTAAGTGTTCATGTTTTCTCTCTTTTTCTATCTACCTATATATCTCAGTCAGTTCATCTGTCTCTTCATATATATCTATCTCAGTCTCTTTATATCTATCTATCTAGCTATCTCATTCTCTTCACATCTGTCTATCTCATTCTGTTTGCATCTATCTATCTATCTATCTCATTCTGTTTAGCTACTAAGACACTAGCGGTTGCTGAGAGTGAAAGAATAAGAAAAAAGAGAAACATTATTAAAGAGCAAGAACAAGAGAAGAGGAATCAAGAACACAGTGGATAATAATCGACATTGCATTTAAATTTTTGAAGATCAAAGTTGGCTGGAAAGCATGGTGCCAGAATAGAGTTCCACAAGTTAGAAGTGTGAGAAAAGAGACTGTTAGCATAGAATTTATGGTTACATCTAGCCATTTCAACTGCAAAATGAGGAGACCTTGTTGCCAATCTAGTACTGCACTTAAATTTATAAAGTCTTGGTACCATAGAGAAGAGCTCATCTAAACAATTGCCACGAAAGTATAGATAAGCCAGAGGGAGGAAACTTTACAGCGGTTGGAAAGTGACTGAAGCCGAACCACCAGGTCAGAACCAATAATATTGCAGATTCTTTGGATTTTATCAAGAATCTATAAATATATAGCAGGAGCACTGGAACATATATTCAACACACAGACAAATGGTAGACTTATAAATATGTAAGATAGAAAAATTGTCTAGCACAACACAGTGAACCAACCTTTTTAGCAGCAGACCTAGTAATTGATTCAATATGATCTTTCCTCTTCATGTCAGCTGAGAATGTTAGCCTGAGATGACACAACAAGTCACTCTCCTGGAGGTTAGCATCAGCCATGCTGATGAGAGGCAGAAAAGGTTCTCTCACATGATTAATAGGGAGAAGTTTCATCTTGAAGACAGAAAAAAATTAACATGCCATTCCTTACCCCAGTTAACAACTGTAGGTCATTTTTGAGATCTGCTGCCAATTTAATCTTATCGAACTGATGAAACTTACTATCAAGACAGGAGTAAATGGTTGTGTCATTAGCATAGATACTAAGTTGAGGATTGATGACCTCAGGAAAGTCATTAATGAAAATTAAGAACAAAGTAGGTCCAAGGATAGAGACCTGCATTAATAGATAAAAGATCTAGAAGAGTGGCCATTCAGGAATACTTTCATTTCAGGATCTGATAAAAAAGACTGAATCAGTTCAAAAATTTGTCCAGATGTACAATAACCCTTCAATTTGGGAAGAAGACTGGTATGTCAAACCCTGTGAAATACTTTCAAAATGTCCAAAAGAACAGCTTGAGCTACACCATTCTTATCTAAAGGTAGATACACTCTTTCAGCAATAATTGTTAGTACATCAGCAGTTGACCTAGGGAGAGAAAACCATAATGCTTGTCTGAAAGAAGGCCCTGCAATGTGAGACAACCAATTCAGAGTTGATTAGAGCCTCTAGTAGTTTACCAAAAAGCGGTAGAAGGCCGATAGTTCAAAGGATCTATCTCATTCTGCTCATATCTATCTCATTCTGTTTATATCTATCTAGCTATCTATCTAATAAATTTGGGTATGTAATCCTGACAGAGTTATAAGTTATTGACATTTGGAAAAATATTCATGAAAGTATGTTTCAAAAATAATATCCAATAATGCATTTTGCCTCTATGGCTTCATCAGATGGATAATGAAAAATGTGTGTATGCATTTGTGTGTGTTTATAAAAAAAATAGATACACACAATACATTTTTCATTCTTCATCTGATGAAACCATAGAGGCGAAATGCATTATCGGATATTATTTTTGAAACATACTATATATCTATCTCATTCTATTAATATCTATCTATCTATCTATCCTATTCTGTTCATATTTATCTATCTATCCATTCCATTCTGTTCATATCTATCTATCCATTCCATTCCATTCTGTTTATATCTATCTATCTATCCATTCCATTCTGTTCATATCTATCTATCCATTCCATTCCATTCTGTTCATATCTATCTATCCATTCCATTCCATTCTGTTCATATCTATCTATCTATCCATTCCATTCTGTTCATATCTATCTATCCATTCCATTCTGTTCATATCTATCTATCTATCTATCTATTCCATTCTGTTCATATCTATCTATCTATCTATCTATCTATCTATCTATCTATCTATCCATCCATTCCATTCTGTTCATATCTATCTATCTATCCATTCCATTCTGTTCATATCTGTCTATCTATCCATTCCATTCTGTTCATATCTATCCATTCCATTCTGTTCATATCTATCCATTCCATTCTGTTCATATCTATTTATCTATCCATTCCATTCTGTTCATATCTATCTATCTATCTATCTATCTATCTATCTATCTATCTATTTCATTCTGTTCACATGTATCTATCTTTTGATCTATCTAATTAAAGCCTTATGTATATATGTATGTATCAAATTCATCTGATCAAGCCTCTCTTGGATATGTGGACAGTATAACAGTTATTAATGAGGAAAAGGGAATTGGTGAGCTTGTTGCATTCACGTTCATACAAATGCCATTGTGAAAGACATGAATCCATCTTATCTCCCTTCAGCTATGAGTAAATCACAGAATAGACTGCGATCTCTAGCCTTGGATAGCAATGAATCTCTGAAAGAAAATTCAGAATTCCAAACTGTGGGGATAGCAACAGGGAACTATTATCTTTCTCAAGAAAACATGTCTACTCAAAGATAATGAAGAAAAGAAATCTGGAGAACCATGATTGCCTTCAACATTTTTTTAAATCTATCTTTCAAATTGCAATCTTATTTATATATGTCTGAAATCAACAACCTGTCTATCTAACTAACAAATCAAAGCATTATTTATATAAGTCTGAAATCAAAGATCTATCTATCTATCTATCTCAGTCTGTTCATTATCTAAATCTCTATCTCAGTCTGTTCCTATCTATCTCTCTATCTCTCTATCTATCTATCTATCTATCTAATTATATTCCTATCTATCTATCTAATTATATTCCTATCTATCTATCTATCTCATTATATTCCTATCTATCTATCTATCTGCGTTTCTTCTTTATCCATCTATCTTTTTTCTTTATCTATCTATCTATCTATCTATCTATCTATCTATCTCATTATATTCCTATCTATCTATCTATCTATCTATCTATCCAGATCAAAGCCTTAACTATAGTTAAGCATTTTGTTCTGTTACCAGAGTATAGAAACTGTATTGTTTTACTTCCACTTTGTTTGTCCCTTTTTTAGTTTAGATACTATTTAGATTGGTCACTGTTTTTGTCTACTTCCAGTTAGCCTTAGTTGTTACCAGATCCTAGGCAGTAAAAACATGAGCACATGAGCACATCATTCATAGGTTTTTCATCCTCCTAATCTCAACCCCAATGTTAACCATCACCGGTATGTAACTTTTAATACCTTTTCTCTCTACATTTGTCTATTTGATTATCATGTTATTATTTGAACATCTGTTTTATGCAGCCATATTTTATACATTTATTTTATGTTTGTATTGCTCTATGTAGAATCCTTTCAACATGTGTCCACTATCCACACAGACCATGAGAACTGCAACAACTACCAGGGAATATCACTGCTAAGCATCGCCAGCAAGATCTTCGCCTGCATTCTCCTAGACTGTTTCCTTGTCCTCACTGAAGATGTCCTGCCAGAGTCCCAGTGTGGTTTTTGACCTTCCCGCAGGACCATCGACATGATCTTCTGCACACGGCAAATACAAGAGAAGAGCCTCGAACAGCAACAGCCCGCAATGTTCATCTTTTGGGACCTAAAAAAGGCCTTCGATAAAGTACCCCGACTTGCCATGTGGGCAGTCCTTACTAGGTTTGGCTGCCCACCTGACTTTGTCACCCTGGTGCGTGCCTTGCATGATGGAATGGTGGGGAGAGTATGCCACCAAAACTCCCTCTTGGACCCATTCCCCATTACTGATGGCCTGAAGCAGGGGTATGTTCCAACATGTTTCTCTCTCTATACAGCAGCAATGCTAAATGAGATACCACCAGACACACCCTCAATTGACCTTCGTTACCGCTTGGATGGAGGAGTTTTCAACCTCGCTTGACTCCGTGCCAGATCCAAGACCACCATGTGTTCGGTACGGGAGCTGCAGTATGCTGACGACAATGCCACCCCAGGTTGGACTACAGAGGACCTCCAGTCACTAGCAGATGCATACAACACGGCCTATGAACGACTTGGGATGCAGGTCAACACAGAAAAGACCAAATTATTAGTTCAACTGCCATCTGGACTGCCGCTCCCAAACACTAACATCACTGTCAATGGCCAACCGTTGGAGCAAGTAGATCAGTTCTCGTATTTGGGGAGCATTCTAACATCAACTCCCACATGCAGAAAAGACGTGGAGAATAGAATCAGGGCCGCCCACTCCGCCTTTGGCCGACTCAACTACCGCATATTTAAAAACCATGCACTGACAATGACCACCCAAATCCTGGTCTTCCGGGCAGTAGTCCTCTCGACCCTTTTATACGCTTGCGAAACATGGACCCTATATAGAAGCGAGGTAAAAATGCTAGAACGCTTCCAGCAACTGAAACTAAGGCAAATCCTCAACATCTCTTGGGAGAGCTACACTACCAACACAAAAGTGATGAACAGAGCCTCAGTGAGCATCGTCGAGGCCACTATCATCCATCACCGCCTCCGCTGGGCAGGACACGTCCACAGGATGGATCCTTCCAGGCTCCCCAAGAAATTCCTATATGGCAAGCTGGCCATTGGGACTAGACCACGAGGAGCACCCAAAATGCGCTACAAAGACCAACTAAAGTACACCCTGACACTTACCAACATTAGCTCGTCCTCGTGGGAAGAAACTGCCAGGGACCGAATAACGTGGAGGAGATCAATACGCAATGGCATCGTGGACTTCGAGGAAAAGAGGAGGGGGAATGAAGAGGCAAGACGACGAAGGAGGACAGAGCGATGTGAATGACCCCGTCCTCCTCCTACCCTCCCCTGTGAGCATTGTCTATTCCACCACCGACTGGGCCTCGCAAGCCATGTCAAACATAAACATCAACCGCGAAGATAGGACTCATGACAAAACCCGATACTTGGACACGACTGGGAGCCGCCACCGTTGCCGATTATTTGAACATCTGTTTTATGCAGACATATTTTATACATTTATTTTACGTTTGTATTACTCTATGTAGAATCCTTTCAACATGTGTCCACTATCCACACACACAATCAGTTCAGTTATGTGCCATGTGTGATACACACTTAGGCGATCATGTCTCTTTTGATACATGACTGACGAGGCTGATTTTTTCCCGCAGTAGGTTGCCATTTCTTTCTGCGGTAGAACAGTTGCCATCCAAGGCTATAGAACCTGGTCTGTCCTGCTATTTACCCATAGCTGGGGGAGAGAAGAGGATTCATACCTTTCCCAAGGGTATTAGAATGTAAGTGAATGTAATGGATTTGACTGGGATTTGGACTAGGCTGTCCGATTCCTCAATCCGAGCCACTATCCATTACTCCACCGTGCATCCTCCCACACACACACTGTTTCAAAATGTAACCTTGTAACTTTGTTTCCGTGAAATCACTGCAATATTGAAATGTATTCTTGTAGTAAAATTTATACATATTCATGTAAATGAAGTATTTACTACATTCCTTTACCCATTTAGACAGATGGTGTTAATTTTATTTTCAAGCCTCCGGCTGCTTTTGTCATATTCCGTGTTACACTGTTTGTATTTTCAGACTAACCAGTCTTATTTTTATGTATTTATTTTTCTAGTTTTACTTTTTTGTTTATTAATAAACCTGCTGATGAATAGAACTTTGTCTTCCAAGTCTTAATTGCCTTAAGCTATTTATCTAGCTGTCTTGAGATTACACACATACATCTGATATGGATGCATTCTCTCAGGGACAAGACACATTTAGTACTTTGTCATATGACAGACTTATACTTCACAAGTTTCCAGTGAAGTATTTTGTAGAGGAGAGTTGTCTTTTATTGCTCTGACATGTGATCACTTGTCAGGTATTGAAATCAACAGATAAATGTAAGTTTCTAATAACAGTACAAGAGAAAGCATCATCATTTATAAATATGGAGTGAGTAGCCATGGTTAAATGCAAAATAAGTAACAGAACTGTCCAACAAACAGAATTAGCAAAGTTTACAATAAGCAAAAACAAGAAAAAGAAAAGAAAAAAGCAAAAAAATAATATAAAGCAAACAAACAATATATGCAAGGTAAATTAACAATAATAAGGCAAAGCAACAGTAATAAGGCAAATTAATAGCAATAAGGCAAAGCAACAGTAATAAGACAAAGCAACAGTAATAAGGCAAATTAATAATAAGGCAGAGCAACAGTAATAAGGCAAAGCAACAGTAATAAGGCAAATTAACAATAATAAGGCAAAGCAACAGTAATAAGGCAAAAAGTTCACAAACTAAGAATTGGAGTTGACAGTCAGTTATGTGCCATGCATGATACATGCTTAGATGATCTTGTATCTACCTATACATGACTGATGAGGCAGATTTTTGTCCCGCTGTAGGATGCCATTTCTTTCTGCAGTAGACCAGTTGCCATCCAAGGCTATAGAACCCGGTCTATCCTGCTATTTACTTACAGCTGGGGGGAGAAGAAGAGGATTCATACTTTCCCAAGGGTATTAGAACGTAAGTGAATGTAATGGATTCAACTCACAAGAGCAAATTCAAACAAGTGAATATAGCATTCTGACTTCAAGACAAGATAGACCAGAACTGAGTCAGATGAAACTGAGAACTGGACTATTTTATTGGCTAGGAAGAAATCCCAGCATGCATTTGTGTGCTTCTGCCTATAAATTGGACAGGGAATGTATTTTGCAGACATTCCTTGTCAAGATTGAAATGGTCACACTGATATCTTAACTTTATGTCCAATGGTCAAAATTTTATTTATTGACAGGATTTTGATAAAGAAATTAATTTTATGGAAACTCCTCCTTACTAATAAAATGCAATAAGATACCAATATTTTTTTCTTTTAGAATATATTTTTTATTTACATCTTTTTGTCAAATTACATTCTTTTGGCTTTCAAACATTGTTTTTGATCTTTTCTTTTTAATTTATATATTAATACTGTATTATCAACACACTTTTCTGTCTAAGCTGTGTGTCATGCTCCAAAAGGAAATAAATATTTAATAAAACTTCACCTACTTAACCTTTATTGCTCTGTATGCAACTTCATTTGCTGTACAAAAAGTTTATCCTGCCACTAAAGGTGACTGTGATCCCTGAACAATAGTGTTTGAATTTCATAGTTGTGTTCTTATATCCTGCTATGGCAACAGAAAACCTTTGAATGAAATTAACAATAAGGTTACTGCAATTGAGAAACCTCGAAAAAGAATGCAGTGGAAACAGGAATAATATTAATAATGCAGTATGCTAAAGATTAATAAAAGAAAGCAATTGTAAAAATCAAGTAGTGAGCAGGTACCATGTCATGAGTCTTGTAATTCATTTAAGGTAGTAGAGGCAACACATGCACTGTAGCCATAGCAGCAGTGGTGTGTCTAGGGCAAATTTTCTACATCACCTCCCTTTTCCTTTCTCTGTTTGTTTCTGTTATATAGGAATAAAGTGTCACTGCTGACACTTGAGTTTGAACATAGATCGCCAGTGAGCAAACACAGGCGATCCCATTATTTAATTAAGTAGACCATGTGACCATACAGGAAGTGCGTGACATCTAGATTGAGCACTATTTCTCTTCTATACACTATTACTATTTGAATCATCATTTCTACTCTATCCTCTATTCTATACAGACTGCTATACTCTGTTTACTATACTATTTCTCTATTTGGATTACTATACAAGCAAGTATTATCGAGCAAGTACTATTAGTGCAAGTATTATTTGAAAGTGTCTGACACCAGCATTCAATGGCGTACTATAGCTATATCTGCGATTACAAAGTCTCTACTACAACGAGCATTACGAAAGTGATGAGCATTTGTTGACATCACAAAAACTTTTTTCTTTTTCCTCTCCCTGTAATTTGTCCATTTTCTTCTTCCCATTTCCTCTCCCTAAATTTTCGCTATTTCCTCCCTTTTCCATTCTATATTTCTTCATATGCTTCTATTTTCCTCCTCTCTATAATTTGCCTCTATAATCTGTTGAGAAATTCATCTCCCGTCTCCTCTAGCTCTTGGTTAAATATTAAGACTTGTATCTGGAAAAATCATTTTTATTCTTGAAGATTTTTAAAGCAATATTCACTCTTAAAACAAAAAGAGAATTATTCTTACAATCCAAAATATGTTTTGGCTTTAAATAACCTACAAAGGGTTGATAAGTCATAAAAAACAAATCAGTCAATGGGAACTCTTTACCTTTCCCTATAATTTCTCCATCTCCTCTCTATTCCTTTCTATGTTTGATTCTTCTTCTTCTATTTCCCTTCTCCCTATAACTTTTCTGTGTTCTCCTCCCACTTATTCCTAAATTTTCTCCATTTCACCCCATTTTTTTCTCCCTTTATTTTCCTCACTTTCTTTCCATTTTCTTCTCTATATTTTTATCTGTTTTCCTCTCCTTCTTTATCTCTTTCTTCCACCAGTTTCCTCTCCCTATACTTTCTATATATCCCCATCCCCCTCTTCCCCTTCTATTTTCTTTCTTCCTCTCTACTTTATTTTCTTCAAACTTCTAAACTTCCACCCCTTATTTTTTTTCTTTAACATCAGTTCAAATTTTTTTCTAACCTTGTTCTTCAAATTCTAATTATTTTAGGTTGCTGTGCCTCCCCACCCGCAACTTCACTACCCCCCTTAGTAATTGACTTTCCAGTTTCTGAAATCCTAAACAAGTATTAGAAGTCACTGTAAGGAGATCTCTGCATTAAATAAACAGACGTAATTGTTCTAAGACATCGTGTTGGAACCGGACATAACATGAATCTGTTTTACAAATATCCACCTTTCCCTCATACCATTTTGTGTGATTCCATGTAAACGGCCACCTCCTCCTTCTCCTCCTCCAACCATTATCTGATTTCTGTCTGTGGGTGTGTTTGTCACAAAGAAAAAATGGTACATCATAGCAAGACTTTTGTTAGTGTAATACCTTAAAATTCTCTAACGTGAAGAATAAAACAAATTCAGTTTGCAGATAATTGTGTGGGATCTGCATTCGCATATATAATCTATATTATAACGATCCAATTTCTCAAAGGAGAAAGCTTCCGAAATATTCAATGCTAATTAAAGAGTAGTTTCCTTTATTTATTTTTAAAAATAATTTCTGCATACTTGTTATCATAAAACTGCAAAGAGGTCAACACTGTGCTCCAATTTTTGTTAATACGATATTGTTAAGATTCTCTAACTCGGAGAATAAAGTGATTTCCCTGTCCTGTTTACAACTTAATAGTGTAAAGTCTGCAATCACCGTTGCCCTGAATTATTCAATCTCTCACGGTAGGTAACTCCTGATAAATGCTATTTATTCATTTGTAAATAATTATAATATAAATACCAAGTGACTTCATATTGAACTTAATGACTGCAGTTCAGCCGCAGCATCTAGCGCCTATTTCTTGGTTGACATAATTATATATTTCTCCCTTGCTGATATCAGAAGGCATGATTTCAAATGCTGATTTTCAAATCAAGCAGGCCCTCCCTTTTTGGATGATTCATGCAACAAATTCATCCAACCTCCATCTCCTTTTAATCTAGTCTCATGACAGTAAACAATTTTTAGTCAATAGTTAATTTTTTTTTTCTGAAAATAGTTGTACATTTATTACCAGCATCGGTGTTTAGTGTTCTAACCCAGATAAAAACTAAGATTTTTATAACTGATTTAACAAAGCACTAAATAATAATTATTGGAACCAGAAATTAGATCTAAATGGGTTAATTTTAATTAGTTAGGAAACAGTTAATCACATGATTTATAAAATAAATTTGATGACTTCATGGAAAACCACTCCTTGTTTATATGTGAATTTGTCAGCTTTGAAGAATTAAATAAATGTGTTCACTAGCCATAACTGACTCATGCACACTTTTTTTTTTAAGCTTATCACCCCAAGCAAGGCTGGAAGCCACTAGCATGCAAGCGGTTACAGAAGGTTTGGAGGAAGAGCAGATAGGAGTGGTAAAGGAGAGGATGTGGAGAAAGATAGTGGATTGATCACAGCAAGGGGGTTACAGAAGATTTGGAGCGAGAGCAGATAGGAATGAAAGGTGAAAGGATGTGGAGAAGGGAAGTGGATAGATCAAGGCAACTGGAGATGTCGATTGACGTTACACTTAAATAGTTGGAGATTGTATTTGTCAGGGAAACAGGAATAAGGAAGGGAGTTCCACAGGCGAGATGTGCGAGACATGAAGCTATTGGAGTAGAAGAGACGTCTACATCTAACAGTTTCAACGGTGAAGGGGTGGGAACGGGATGCCAGCCTCGTAGGACGTTTAAATTCATGAGGCCTAGGAACCAGCGAAAGCAGCTCATCGGAGCACTTGGAAATATTTAAAAAAATACTTTCATATTGAGATCATATTTTTCAATCAAGTGTGTGTGTATGTTTGTGTGTGTGATAACTAACAGATTTTATTACAAAAGAAGGTGTTCTCGTCAATGGTGAGTGGAGCCACCATGATCCACAGATAACCTTGCAAACCAGACTTTGTTCTGCATAACTTTTTACATATGTGAGACTGAAAAGGCTTTTGGAGAAAGTGACTTTCTCCTCGTGCACTCTTATGAACCGCTTCAGCCTGGCATTAGACCTGAAAATTTTATCACAAAACTGATACAAGCAAACTGCAGGTCTGTCTTTGACATTAATTTCAAGAAATTTCCAGGTTGTCTTTAACGACATGCTTGAAACATTCTTGGTTTTGTGTCTGTGATGCTTACCAAGAGTGAGTTCTCTGTAAAACAGTTTCTTAGGAAATCTCTCATCTCCCATCCTCCTGAAGGGTGATGCTCAGTGCAATTGATTGCAAATGAGCAGTTTCTCTATGGTGAGGGTTTTGATCCACTGCATCAACTGTGTAAAAGAATGCCACTTGAAGCATTTGATGTACATCAATTTTTACCTTCAAAAGAGAATTTATCTAAGGATCATGCTCATCAAATCATTCTCAGTGTTTTCTCTTTCTGAGACCAAGAATTTCAACGCCAAGGACTCGCAACCTTAAGACTTTGACACATTCAGGAATCCTTGCCCCATTGTATCTTATTTTACGTTTGATGCAGACTTTCATCTTACCACAAACCAAGCTATTGTCTATCCCACAGTCGGCACCATGCATCACTTGGACGGTGCATATATCCTGAAAGTCGCGCCTACAACAAATGACATAATTGAGAATGAGCTCATGTTTTGATCTTGCATGAATCTAAGTAACCTTTTGTTGGAAAGGAGTTGCAGATGACCAGGCTGAAGAAGGTGCAGTCTATGACTGTTCACTTTTCCAGATCCATGCTTTCTCAATGTCTTCCAAGTCTCATGATCCTTACTGACTCTAGCATTGAAATCACCAAGGAGGAGAATCTTGTCTGCTTTTGCAACCTTTATGATGGTAGTTCTGAGTCATGATAGATTCTTCAGGACTGATGGGAGTTGAAGCATGAACATAAAAGCCTGTCTTATAATGTTCTAAAAGTAGAGATACAGTAAAGAACATAATTCTATCACTAATGCCATGGGGCAGCTCAAGATGATTTGTGAACTCAGTATAAATGACAAGGCCAACACACTGGTCATATTTCTCAATCTTGGAATAATCCTTCCAAATGAAAGATTCTTTCAGCTGGTCCTCACCACTTAACCTAGGTTCAGAGAGTGCAACTCGGCCAACTCCTTCACCATCATACCAGCTCAGCATTCAGAGTTATTGGAGTCTTTGTGGTCAAGAAGTATTCTGATGTTCCAACTACCTACCATCATTCTGTACATTTCGCTTGAGTATCACTTGATTCTAATCCTGCTATTGTAACCCACTACCAGCTGCAGGTTGCTAGTCAACTTGATTGTTAAACAAGGTCAGCTTTTCTAGATGCTTCTCATGTGGTACGGGTGAGCAGTGCTTCCCTAAAGAGGGCGGTTCACTTGCTCAAGACTCTGATAAAGCATGTTGCTGTTTGGTTAACTGTGCAGCAATGATAAATCTTGAGCTGTCCTTATGTAATTCCAATCTGTTAGATCTGCATATGTCACCATTCCTCCATCGCTGTGGGACTTGTGAAGAGATGTCTGCACATATACATAGGACTGTGCTACCTGCTTGAGCGACACATACAGCACCCTCTCTATCCCCACAAGTAAATTTCCAGGGACAAGCCAAAGAAAGGTAACAGAACAGTTATGGGGATTGCTTGTGTTATTGTCATGGAGTTTAACCTCTCCAGCAGGGCACCCATTTCTGACAGTAACACATCCTGAGGCAAGCCACCAAAAACATGTTGTCAAGTTCTGTATTTCCCCTCCAAGTAAAGGCCTGAGCATAAGTAATCTTGTGTGTTTCTGAGTCACCAACCCTCAAGAGAAGAACCGGTTTAACCTTTCACTTCCGTTTCTGTTTCTGTGTGTGTCCGTGTATATATATATATATATATATATATATATATATAGCGTGTATCAAAAATACTTTTACAAACTTTGGGTCCCTCACACCAAAACAAGGACAAATGCTAAGGCCACTTCACATGTGCTGATACTTGGATTGTCTCCAGCAGCCATATGTGTTCTTTGTCATCAGGCGTAGGAGCAGATCTCGATCTTCCTAGATCCATAGTTTGTGGTGCTATAGATTCTTTCTCAGCAATGTGATGATAAACAGCAGCTATGGTTGGATGACTTGGCTGCCTTTGGTCTGGAACCGCAATCTGATAAGCCTTGTGTCTATTATTATTCACTCAGCCGTATGTAAAAATCATATCTGCCTGCTCACAATATGAATATCCTGCCATTGTTAAACAGAACACTTCTCAGTTAACTCACTATTACACATGTTAGCCACAAATGTACACAAATGACAAATGTAACCTAGTCTACATAGCAACACAATGCCATTTACCATAAATTTTCTTTAAGCTTAATAACTCAAAACCAAAGGATTTGTGGACATATATTTATTTTAAGACATTTTTATGTTTATACATTATAAATACATTTTATGTATAAACATAAAAATGTCTTAAAATAATTGTCGGACATATATTTATGTTGACATTTGTCCTTGTTTTGGTGTGGGGAGACCGCCACCCCACATTTGTAAAGGTATTTTTGATATACCATATATATTGAGAAAGAAATTTAAAGAATTGTTTAACACGGGAATTGCACACATCTACATATGTATGAGAGAGAGAGAGAGAACTATGGAAAGAACATTTTTTAACAGATTAGTTATATTTTCAATCAAGGACAAACATGCCTCTCTCTTTCCTTTCTTGTATCTCTTTCTATGTGTATACAATTTCTCTTCTCATCTCCCCCTCCCTCACTCAGGGAAACAGTTATTTGAAATTTTTCTTTTGTTGTGGAGGCGGAAATGGGTAACCTGGAAGACAGAACCTTGTTGTTACTGCTATGAAGGTTAATTCCTTCTCCACCTCTGCAAATGTAATTCCAAATAAAATGAATACAGTGAGTATGGGTAAATAAATGTATAATTTATTTACATATATACAAAACTAGTAACTTCTATCTATTGCTAAGGTAACAGGGAAAGAGAATGGTGAAATTAGAAGTGGAATGGACATTGGTGATGGCTGTTGTTGTCAGTGACGTTTCTCTCTCAGTACTATCAGTGCTGACAATGAAACATTGCTCTGTATCAGGCGTCTCTCTCTCTCTCTCTCTCTCTCTCTCTCTCTCTCTGTGTTTCTCTCTCTCTCTGTGTTTCTTTCTCTCTTTTTCTCTCCTCCTCTCTCCTTCTCAGCTTGCCGGTGTTGACATCAAATGTTGGTCTGTTTGAATTTGAGAATATGTAGCCATCAATTGGCTCTGAATTAAGGTTTTGGTTTTTGGAGTGGACCACTTTTACTCTTGATTTTTTTTTGTGGACTCCCATAACCATTCGATAAAAAAAAAGCTTATTTTATTTTTTACTAATACATAAGTTTAGGAATTGTATTATCGAAATAGTAAATGCATATGCTTTATTTTGGAGTAAAACTAATTTAATGAAAATAAACTTGTATTTAACAAGTAAATTCTATGAAATATTTATGTACACTAGTAAAATAACTCATAATAAACCATTTTAAAATATGTGGGTAATTAATAAATTAAAAAAACATGCAGATTTATTCAATGAGATCCATGTGGTTGATGCTACTCTGCAAGTTTTTGTTTTTTTATATTTGGCTTCATCAATGTCAATGACAGTCAAAGATCACTTTTCACTTTTTTTCACATTTTTGAGTCTATTACTATATTAATTAATTTATATTAATATTTAAAATTAATATTATTATTCATTATTAACATATTTCAATTTGTATTATAAATTATAATCTTTATATAATTTTCATTTATATATATATATATATACACTGTGAAACAGCGAAACAGTCTGTCTGTGGATGACAAAATATATATATATATATATATATATATATATATATATATATATATATAATTCTTCCTTTATATATCCTGTTCAGTTTTTATTCAACTTTTACAATCAAAACATCCGTAAAAGAGACACTAAATTACATTTCGGTTTCTGCTAGTTCTAGGCTTGCTTTTCTATTTTTAGTATTTTAGTATGCTGTAGATTACTGTAGAAATTCCAATTTTCAGTTGTAACAACCATTTTGAAGTGAAATTGCTCTATGGATTACTAAAATATTACCTGAACCCCCAATTTGCAATTTTTTGTGTGTGTGGACTCCCAGGAACCTCTGATATACACAGTTGACTCCTCATCATTTCCTTCAGATTCCATTAGTAAGGAGGAATTTTCATTCAGACAGCTTCCCAAGAACTGTTACATTGTGGAATAGACTTCCTTGATCACTACAATTTTAACCTTTCCAAATCTAAGGTTAACCGTTATTTTTCCTACACAATATGCACCTCTTATTCCTTCCTTGTATGCCTTTATAACAAACTTATACATAAACGCTCTACCTTGAGTGGCTCTTGTGCTTTGTTAGGTGATGAAAATATATATATAAAAAGTGGGCAATAATAATCAAATTAATTTTAACTTTCTAGAAAGAAAGAAACAAATTTGTTGGTTAATTTAATGAGATTCTTTTACATAAGATTGTGAGATTTATCAAAAGTGCCATTATGGTGATTTTTTTAACCATAGTATAGATGTGGCACAAGGCCAAATGTATGGAGAACCGAGTGAAGATCAAACTCACTATTCAATCATAATTAATATAGTGAGACAGGCTTGCTAACCATTACACCATGTCAAGGTGCCCAAATGATTTTGTAAGCGTAGCTTAGATGTGGTACAAGGCCAAATGTATGGAGCACCGAGTGAAGATGAAACTCACTATTCAGTTGTAATTGATCTAGTGAGACAAGCTTGCTAATCATTACACCACTTGGAAGTGCCCTGAAAAGTATGTTTATGATATATGAAGATTCTGACCATCAGACAAAGTCTAGATATGCTGTTGGTAAGGTTTTATTGTTGTCAAGTTGTTTTTATCTTGTTTATAATTTGGAGTGAGGTGTATGAAAAGTTTGTTGTAACAAATTTGGGAGTAAATCAAATATCTGGGCAAAGGTCAGAGTTTAGAGGAATTCGCTGTAATTGACTTTCTCTAAAATTACTAAACTCATACTCACGACCACATTTTTACCCAGATGAACAATACAGAATACTGTATACAGTTTCTGCAGTTATTTAAGGTACTACATTATTATTTTATTTAATTATTTTATTATTATTTTATTACACTTGTCACGTAGTTATATTTAGTGAGGAGAAAGGACATTAAAAGAACAGGGTTCAGGAAGTCCGAAATTGGCATTGCCTTTAAATTTTTGAAGATTGTAGTTGGCAGGGAAGAAAGAAACCTGAAGAGAATTTCACAGATGAGGAAAGAAACAATTAGAATAGAACATGTGGTTGCATCTAGCTAGTTCAACAATAAAATGGTGAGCCCTAGTTGTCAATCTAATAGTACACTTAAATGTATGCAGTCTAGGGACCGAGTTGGAAAGCTCATCAAAACAACTGAAATTATTTGTAGAAAAGACAGAGGGAAGCCACATGATGGTGGTGGGAAAGTGACTAAAGTCGAGATGCCATGTCATGATCGATTACATTAGACACTACTTTAGATTTTGTCAAGAATCTTGAGATATATAGTAGGAGTACTGGAACAGATATGGCAGCATCCTGGTTATGACAAACTATATCTGGCAGCAAGGCCTCTGATCAGGAGGTTTTGTGGAGCATGGAACTACCTCTTAATTGCTGGTGTTCCCAGGTTCACCCTGACTTGCAGTGGTAGCACCTGTTAGGGTCCCAGCTATGGGTAAAATAGTTAACCCCCAAATTTAGACGTCTCTTCTACTCCAATAGCTTCATGTCTCGCACATCACGCCTGTGGAACTCCCTTCCTTATTCCTGTTTCCCTGACAAATACAATCTCCAACTATTTAAGTGTAACGTCAATCGACATCTCCAGCTGCCTTGATCTATCCTCTTCCCTTCTCCACATCCTTTCACCTTTCATTCCCATCTGCTCTCACTCCAAATCTTCTGTAACCCCCTAGCCTTGATCGATCCACTATCTTTCTCCACATCCTCTCCTTTACCACTCCTATCTGCTCTTCCTCCAAACCTTCTGTAACCCCCTGTGTAGTAGTGGCTTCCAGCCTTGCTTGGGGTGATATGCTTAAAAAAAAAATAAATAAATAAAATTGGGGTGAAAACACTATGAAAATATAAAAAGTTTTTTATAGTAAAAATACCAGCAATATATTTTTTGGAAAAATATATTGTGTATTGTAAAGTTGCATAAAATTGTTACAGGTCCGATCTTCTGTGTAACCTGGTCTGGGTGATGTTCATATCAGTTTCTTCCAGTTTTCTTCCCATAAAAGTTGAAGATTTTCCAGTGCAGATATTAACCCACTCTATCAGGCCGAGTTTTATATTCATTATTATTAATATTTTTAAAAAAATAGTTAAGCCTGAACTGTTTCATTCGTCTGTAAAATTTGTAATTTCTTTAATATTTGCATTAATGTTTTTTTCCCCAATGTGACATAAATAAACAAAGAAAGAAAAGTGAAATAAACACCATGTAAAGACTATGGGCAAAATGTATTTATTGAAGTACTTTTTTGCAATTTGATCTCTTTGCCCCCAAATCTTCGTTCATGAAATCGAGCTATGAGGATATTAAATCTACAAAATTAACAAATCATGTCTTTTAGTTCATTTTGGATTTGTAACTTAATGCACTAAATTTAATGTATAATTCACTAAATGGTTATTATTTCCATCCGAGGCAATTATAATTCTGTCTTTCAACTTCATTGTACCATAACATGTGTCATGATGCCCATGTGCCTGGAAATGGTGGCAAATTGAAAAGGATATAGCAGCATATGTACCATTTCCTAGAAAATAAATATTTTTTTCTAATGGTTTGCACAAATAATGAAGAAAGGTTTAGAAAGAATTGATTGAGACATTGTGTTAACAATTTTTTGATTTGTTCTTGACGGTATTTTAGTGGTCAGTCTTTCAAGGTTTTGTTGGATATATTTATAAAATGGTTTAACATCTTTGCAATTAAAAAATAACCACTCAAAACATCATTGTGCATCTGATAAAACTATTAGGCATATGAACAATTTTCCAGCACCATCTTTGAGAACTAAAAAAGGAATTAGCAATGGTCAAGAATTAGGTATTGTATAATTTCATTTGAGAGTTCATTCTTGTGATTAAAGGAGTCCACTATTTAGTGAAGAGAGTGACAGACTCAACACAATTGAGTTGAAGAGTTCACTTGAGTATCTATGTGAGAGACAAGGTTATATGAAAAAGTGTCTAGCAGAGAATGAGGTACTGAAAAGTTCATTCTATAAATGTAAATAAGAACAAAAAGAATTGTCTGTAGTCAGAAAAAAAAGCACTTATCTTTGATAGAATAGAGTTTTACGGGAGAAATCATTTCAAAAAGATGTTGTAAATGATTTAATTAAAAAAAGATTGAAAGTGGTCTTTATTAATAATGAACACTGGAGACTTTTGCATACTCTGAAAAGTCAATGCAAATTTTTTTGCGATCATATTTTATATACGAGGACTGTCTGAAAAGTAACAGGACTGGATATTCTGTGCGAGCTTTGAGCATAATCCACAGTGAGTTCTTGTCACAGGGCCAGACAATCAATCAGTAAGTCTGCAAAGAAATTCTGTGGTGTTTGCTTTGCACAGTGCATGAGAATAGACGAGAGTTGTGGCAGAACAAATTGCTGCTGCCTCACCACAACAATGCACCTGCACACAGTGCTCTGAGCATCTAGCAGTTACTGGCCAAGAAGAACATGGCAGTACTCTATTCACCTGATCTTGCTCTGTGGGACTTTTTTTTCTTTTCTCCAAGCTCAAGATGATTATCAAAGGAACCTGTTTTGAAAGTTTGGTTGACCCACTTTTCGCTTCCCTTGTGTATTCCAGTCAAGGGCTTGCCTGGTGACACTAGAAGCAGGGCTTGCAGAGTGTGAGGCCTATCCATCCCCATTTCCATTTCTTGATATCAATCTTGATTGGGGCCTGTCTGGTCCTGTCCCACAGGTTGTTGAATATTGCTGCCACATCTGGTCTGGTGCTTCTGCTATATATTTAGAGATTCTTGATAAAATACAAAAAAGAATCTGCAATATTATTGGTCCCAACCTGGCATCTCAGCTTTAGTCACTTTCCCACCACCATAACATAACGTCTCTGTGCCTTATCTATAAATATTTTCATGGTAATTGTTCTTTCCTCTTTGGTACCTAGACTTTATGAATTTAAGTGCACTACTAGATTGTTGGCAAGGTCCCATCATTTTATTATTGAAATGGCTAAATGTACCCATAAGTTCTATGCTAACAGTTTCTTCTCTCACTTTTCATTTGTGAAACTCTCTTCATACTTTCCAGTCAACTTTGATCTTAAAATATTTAAATGCAATTTCAATCATTATCTTCTGTCTTAATTCCTGTTCATTTTATTGTTCTCTCTCTTTAATAATATTTTTCTTTTTCTCATATTCTCTAACGAACAGTAACCCCTAAGTTTTAGTGGGTTTATTGCCTTGCTTGGGGTGAAATTATTAAAAAAAGAATTTTAATACTGAAAAGACTTCTTTTTTTCTTTTTTTTCTTTCAGTCGAGCTAGCTCGGGCATTCATCACAGTCCTGCATCAAGGTCGGAAGGTCATTAGGATGGCATTCTGTGTCAGAACATAGCTGGTCAATGTAAGTGGTTCTGGGTGACCAACCTGTCTTGTTCCATGACTAGCATCTGGAGCAGTAGATAACTCACAATTTCTTGTTTTGCTTGCCAGCAGTATCCTGCAAAGCACATTCTGCATTTGCATGAGATTGTAGAAATATTAGTGATAGGTCAATAAACATGTAATTTAGTTGGAGGTTGTCTCCAGGACATGTTAAGTATAGTTCTCAGCATCTGAGTGTAGGTTCGATCAAACTTAGACTCTAGGGTTTTAGTTAATGTCCAAAGAGTGGCACCATACATTAACATTGCCTCTACTGTGACTTAAAAGAATCTTCACTTGAGATGGTTTGTGTTATATTCCGTGCTAATAGGAATATATACTTGAAAAACAAGGTGGATAAAATAAGTAAAGGTTTATTGTAAAAAAACAGTACAATAAGAATAAAGGTAACAGTTATGCACAAGTCAATCCAGTAGTGAATGCTACTGTTGGAAGGTTGGTAGTTCTTGTATAAGTCTGAGTCATACTCTACAGATCCCAGCTAGTCTCTGTAGTCCGTTGACTTACAGATACTTATAGGTAATTACTACCTATAGTGTAGTCACTCATGGGGAGTGACAGGTTATTCCATTACATCAGTTTGGTAGATCAGATTTCCAGATTACATCCATTTTATTCAAGGCAGCCCAGGTTTTAGCTATATGGATTTTCACATCCTTTTCAGTAGAATTTATTTTGCTTCTTAGGTATATAAAAGATTAGACAGATTTTATTGATTCAGCCAAGACATTTGATATTGAACCTTGTCGGTTGAAGCTTATAAATTCAGTTTTAGAGGCATTCATATAGAGTCCAACATCATTGGCAGCAATTTCTAGATGATGTAGGAGAACTGCAGCATTTTTTGCAGGATATTGACATGTGAGTCTTGGTGATTTTGCTTGGAATTAAAAGAAGTTATTGGTTTGTTAGAATTTTGTTCTGTACTGTATGAATTTGTCAAAATTCAGTTCACTCAGTATTTAACTTATCTGCTCACCCCCCCCCCCCACATAAAATGCCTTCCTCCTTCATTACAACTCCTGAAATTATTTTTTAAATGGTTTGTTCCGGTTGTGTCATTCACTGTTAACAGATAACAGTGATGGGTTAAGTCAGAGATCTTCTGGGAAAGTCAGGCAACCATTCATTTGTTGTTTTTCATGTTGAATTTGAAGAGAAGTAAAAAATGTTTGCTGCTTTTAAGATAACAAAAGATCTGTGAGTAATAGTCACAGTAGGACACAAAGAGGTGGTGGACAGAGTGAGTGGGAGATTGACATAGAGAGAAGAAGGAAAAGGAGGGATAGAGAGATTTTAGGGAGGGGGTATCAGGCAAGTAGAGAGGCAAAGAAAGAAGTAAAAAGGAGAAAAAACAGAAAAGATGAAGTGAAGACAAAGATGGGGGAGGGCTAATAAACAGTAAAATAGAAAAGTGTGAAGAAAGAGACAGCAGATAAAAGTTAGTGTAGGAAAAGGCAAAGAAATAAAAGGTTAGAAAAAGTAAAGAGACAGAGAAAAGTAAAGTGAAACAAAGGAAGATAGAGAGAGAGAGAGAGAAGCATTAATAAGAGGGAGGGAGGAGTGAAACTAAAAAAGGAAACAGAAAAGAAGGATAAAAAACTTAAGGACAAAGAAAAGGAACTCTTGGTAAGAAAGTGAAAAAGAAGGAAAACTGGGAAGAAGTTAGAAGAAAAAAACCGATGAAAGTTAAAACGACATGAGCAGAAAGAGGAAAAAGAAAAGAAGAGGGAAGGTGAAAGTGAGAAAAAAGGACATACACCCACACATGCACAGTGAAGTCACTCTGAAAGCAATATCTCATTAATTTATGCATCTCACATTATCAGCCACTTTTAATTTTTCCTTAGTCCTGGGTATGATGATAAACTACATCTGGCAGCAAGGCTTCTGCTTGGGAGATTGGAGGTTTTGAGGAGTGTGGAACCATTTCTTAATTGCTGTTGTTCCCATGTTCATCCTGACCCATCCTGTTAGGGTCCCAGCTATGGGCAAATCATGAGCCGCCCAAAGAAAAAAAACTCTGTGAAAGTATAAAAATACCAACAATATCAATTTATATTTTGTAGTTGAAGGCCTACGATTGTGTTGAAAATATTTAGATTTCAGCATGAAATAAGCCATAGAGGTTGATATGCCACTAAACAAAATCAACCACCAAAACAACCCTTTCATGACATTCATCCATATATCCTATAATTTCTTAAATCAAACTCTATTCCAAAATATAACTTCAACAAAACTACAACATAAAACACACATATCACTGTCTCTTGTTCACAAAAGCTGAGTATTATCTACTTTGTATTCAGTTGTAAAAGCAGAAGAACATATTTTTATTACTTCAAAGCTTTGGACAAAATGAAATTTCAGCATTAAATGACCCATAAGGAGTTGATATGCTGTTAAACAAAGCAATAATTTTTTTTTAAGTTTTAGAAAACTAATTGGATTCAAAGAAATATTTGCATAAAAAGGTATGGATATTTCATATAATATGTATAAATTGTCATAAATTATATATATATATATATATATATATATATATATATATATATATATATATATATTTATTTATTATAATTTTATCATATAGACAAAACCATTTTACTCACAACAAAGATGCAACTTGGTTTCAGTACATTTTAACTGCACATCTACGGGTGAGGGTCGGAAATGGTTATGAACGATCCTGTTTGTAGGCAAGCCCGGATGTAAAACGTCACTTCCTTTTTCCATTTTTTGAGAAGAAAAATGTACTTACAAAATATACATAGAGTATCTAAGTGAAACAATAGTGGTTGTTGACAGCAGTTTGGTGTTGGGTGGACCGGGTAGTTAATGTTGAATGTTGTGTGGACATTTTTTCGATGATAAACATCAGTCAAAATTTAGGTATGTTAACTCACAAGCGTCCTAAGTTTGAGAGGTAGGGGAGGGAGGATAGCGATAGGGGATAATATATCATTGTAGTAGGTAAAAAGATTTTCTAGTTATCTTTTATAATTATTAGGAGTAGTTATTTTTAGGTTTTTCTATAAGATTTCTAAAGTTGGATTGCATTTCTTTATGTTTGGGTTATCACTATTTATTTTGTAATCGAAAGAGCGTTTTTTTGTGTATATATAATTATAAAAGGTTCATAGTTATGGGATTGGGAATTTAGCAAGATTGTAGTGTTAAGGATTTATCAAGGCAATGTAGGATTTATTTTGTTGCATATGTTTATATACAAAAGCAAAGATGTTATTGGTTTATCAAAGCTTTTAAATTTCAGAACATTCATGAATATTCATCAGGTGGTTGAAAGGTCAGTCAAAACATGTGGAGGACAGTGCCATAATTCAAAGTCTGGTGAAAAGAAAAGTGAGTAATATTCAAGAAATTCTTCTTTTTTTTTTAAATGGATATTATTTAAATTGTGATTAGATCGTTATACTATGAGATGGATGTATGTGCTGTACATCTTCAAAAACATGAGGTAATGGATTTAACTATTTTGCTTTAGATTTTTCAACATATTTGTGGTTGTGTATGATAACTTGAGAAAGTAGCACATTACTGCCAAGAAGTACACAAACTACTTGAACTCCACATTATTAAACTACTATATAGCAGCCACACACAGAATTTTGCCATCCAAAAACACATCCTTGATAATGGCTAGAGAATTAGATGAAAGCGATCAGAACAACTATAACTATGGACAATTCCTATATTCTTTAACTCCTGAAAAACGGAAAAATGTTACATTGCTGGAAAAACTCAATAAAAGATTAAATCTTCCTTGTCGGCTGTTTTCAATGAAAGATATATATATATATATATTGCATGGAAATCTTGTAAAAATCATAATAGTGAAACCTCTGGTGAGAATCAATTTCATTAATAATATACTTAACTAATTTGCTAATCATTGTTGTATGTTGTGCATTTTTATATTGATATATATATTTATATATGCCTGTGTGTGTGTGTATATATGTGCATGTGGGCGCATCTGTTGCTAAAAAGGCCTCAAAATTCAAACACACATTCATAGTTTATCCTCTTTGTTTATGAGAGATTACGATGATATAATTATTTTATTTATTCATAATTTTTAAAAATATGCAGTATTAAACTTTGTTCTGGTTTTACATGCAACGATGAAGGAATATTTTTAACATTAGAACATGCACAGATGTCTATTGACTGAGTAATAGTGTTAAAGCTTTTATGTATGCACAAGTCAATGGTGAAAGCAGACAGAAGATGAAAAGAATAAGATATTTCGTTAGAAGAGGCAGAAGAGGAAGACGTAAGACTAGTGAGGAAAATGATGAAGCCACAGATAGAAAAGAGGGAAGAAGGGGAGTTAGAAGGGTGTTAAAGATGGTAACTAGAGAGGGAATCTCAGTGGTAAAGGGAAGAGGTAGTGGAAAAGG
Source organism: Acanthosepion esculentum (assembly GCA_964036315.1). NCBI lineage: Eukaryota > Metazoa > Mollusca > Cephalopoda > Sepiida > Sepiidae > Acanthosepion > Acanthosepion esculentum. The sequence goes on from OZ038494.1 coordinate 6,543,495, forward strand.
CAATGGTGGGAGGGTAAATACATCATTGAACCAATAACTGACATTGTTCTGAAATACAAAGTGTATTTCAATTGGATTAAATTTGGTCATAAACTCGACCTGTTATTGGTCAGAATTTGGTAAATAGGAAGAATAATTTTAATTTTTATTTGTCAGACTGACTTGAACCAAATATAATGAAGCAGGAAGAAGAAAATAACAATGTCTTCCAAAGCATTATTATTTCTGACAAATTCTACTTTTTTTTCTTTTTTCTTCATCCAACCAGCTCTCTCCTATTTCTTATCCTTCGCATTTGTTTGAGGCAAATGTTTACAGTATTTTCAAGAAAATGTTATTCATATGAATTCATATCATTATTCAGTCTTTAATGTATTTTTCTTAACTTTATGCTACCTTTCCGTCCTGGGTAAGATGATAAACTACATCTGACAGCCAGCCCACTGATCAGGAGGTTTCGAGGAGCATGGGACTACCTCTTAATTGCTGGTGTTCCCAGGCCCACTCTGGCGAGGGGTGGTGGCACCTGTCAGGGTCCCAGCTATAGGCAAATAGTTAACCCCCCAAAAGGAGTCAAAACACCATGAAAGTATAAAAATAGGTTTTAATACCAGCAAAATTATTACCAGCAGTACATTTTTGAAAAAGAAAATTATTACCAGCGATACATTTTTGTAAAAAAAATATTAGCAGCAATAAAAATCTTGTCAGCATTAAATAACCTACTGAGGTTGATATGTTGTAAAACAAAACAAATCAAATTATGCTACCTTTCAGCTAAATCGTGTATTTCATCATGAAAAAATTATTCCAATTTTGATTTAATCAATTCAATGATTTATGGTTTTGAAAATGGATTCTTAAAATGTATATATTAATATATAATATATATGAATATATGAAAATGGGAGAAGAAAAAATTACCCACTGTAAAAGGGTAAATCGAAAAATTATAACAAAAAATATGGCTTTTTCCCCAGTTTCAGAGTTTTATGTTGTTTTTTAAACATCTTTCTTATGCCTTACCTTAATATTATTTTGGATATTTTTATTGATTGATTTATTTTTTATGGCTTATCAACCCTTTGCAGGTTATTTAAAACCAGAAAATATTTTTAGATTATAAGAATTTTTTTATTTTTGGGACATAATAATAGTTTATTTAAGTCTTACTAATTAACCTGTAGCTGGGGGGATAAGCACTGGATTCATACCTTTCTCAAGGGTATTTGTCAATAAATAAATATAATATACTCAATGGGAATTGGAACTCATCTCTCTGATTAACAGTTCCAAGACATTATTCATTATGCCACCTACATATCCAAGCTTACAGCACCTGGTATTCCCAAGTGGTCACCCATCTAGGCACAAACCAGGCTTGACATTGCTTAACTTCAGTGATTATACAGGAACCAATGTGATGTGAACATAAGCCTTATTTTAATTATTCTTGATATAACCAAAATATTAACATGAGACAAATTTTAATGGATAACATCAAAATATTCTATAGGACTCAATGCAAAAAAAGATTCCAAATTCTAGGAGCCATGAGGAAAATAAGGTTGGTTTTAAAATAGTTTAAAATATATGACATAATATGCAACCGTCTTGATATAAACAAAAATAAAAAAAAACATTAAATTATTTTATCAGAACTAGATGCATCTTGATTATATACATATTAGGATCAAATATAGATCAGAATCTGACAGAATGATAGGATACGGAACAAATAGAAAATGTTTATAAATATAAAAGTGAACATTGAAGTCAACACTTAGAGGCAACAGGCTGTTTCATGCGAGACACAATCGTCAGGCCTGACGATTGCACTAGCATGAAATAGCCTGTCACCTCAAAGTGTTGACTTCAATGTCCACTTTTATATTTACATACACTCTATCTCTGATATTGAGCACTTTATCCCATAAATATAGCACACCTTAAGACTATATTTCTTCATATATTTCTCTATAAATATATAAATTTCTAAACATTTCCTATTTGTTCTTTATTCCTTATCCTATATATATATATATATATATATATATATATATCATTTGGCATCAGTCAGAGATTTTTGCCCTAAGCTATCAGCTCCTGCCAGAGAGGAAGGTGAATTTTTACGTATTTATTTTTTAATAAACACACAAGTGTTATATATATATATATATATATATATATATATATATATATATATATATATATGAATAAAGACAAAAGGAAAACTTTTGGCCTCTCATGGACTTTATCAAGAAAAATGTATGCATTTTATGTTGCAGCAAATACTTGTTGCAACATAAAATCCATACAATAAACAAAAGTAAAAATGTTAGTTTTTCAGAATTTTTAAATTTAAGAGACATTCATAAATATTCACCAGGTTAAGTGAAAAGTCCAGGTAAACTATAGAAGATGCTAAATGACATAAGAAGATGCTAAATGCTAAATGACATAATTTAATGTCTAATAAACAATATGAAGCCGTCTTTAATGTGCATACATAAGACTGTTTTTTACATTGGTTTTATAATGAGATAATTTATGTAAAAATATATAAATTTTTGAAAAGTGTATATATATGTGTGCGTATATATATATTACTTTGGTTCAACATTTAACTTTAAATAAACTAAATTATATATATTGTACAATGGTGTGTACATGTGTGTGTATGTATGTGTGCGTGTCTGTTTATGAATGTGCCTCTGTGTATGCACGTGCATTGTGAAAATGGGCTGAGAAAAATGCCAAAGAAACAGAAATGGCATTTTCACACAGAACCAGCTGCTTGATAAGAGATTTCAGATTTGTGATTCAATGTTTTGTTTGTCATTAATAGTTTTGTTTTTCACTTCTCTTTTTCTCCCTTTCCTTTTTCTCTTTCTCTACTCTTTCACTTTTCCCTCTCTTATTTTTCTTATACTTTTCATCTCTCTTTCCTTTTTTCTTCGCTTACTTCTCGCCTTCCTCCTCTCTTTTTCTTCCTATGCTTATTTATTTCCTTTGTTTCCCTCTCTCTTTCACTTATTTTTCTCTTTCCTTTCTCCTCTTTTTTATTTTTTTCCTTTTTCATTCCTTCTCTCTTGCTTTTTTCCTTCTTTCACTCTTTCTTTCCTTATTTGCTTTCTTTACCTTCTTCTCTTTTCTTCTTTCACTCTTTCTTTTCTTTCCCTTATTTCTTTACTGTCTTCTCTTCTTTCACTCTTTCTTTCTTTCCCTTATTTCTTTACCTTCTCATCTCTTCTTTTATTTCCAATATTCGTTCATTTTTTCTTTCATTCTTTATATTTCATTACTTTTTCATTTCCTGTTTCTTTCATTCTTTATTTTGACTTGTGTTTTTAATTTCCTTCCTTTTCTTTATCAAATCTCTCTCTTCCTCCACTTTCTATCAATTTATAGCCAGTTTATTTTTATTTTTCACTATTTTCTTCTCTAGTAATTTTTTCTTTCATTGTCTGTTCTTTCTTTCACTCCATTTGCATCTTCACTACTTCTTGTCTCTCTCTTTCTCCAACCCACCATCCATCAAATTCTGCCCTTCTATGTTCTTACTTTCACTCTTAAAACCAGTATTACATATCCATTCGTCTGTAAAAGAATTCAGATTTAATTTCGAACTTCCCCCGCCACAAGTTTCAAATTTACCTGGAATTAATATCTTTATACAAAGATTCTAGTATCAAAACAAAAAATTCTTACTAGAAGTGTATATTGGGGATACCTAGCTGAAAAAGGAATGGGAAAAAAAAGGGGTAGATAAAGATAAGTAAGTGAAGAAGGAAGGCCAGTAAAAAGAGAATTTGTGTGATCCTCCATTGGAGGATCTTACCCCACTGCAGACAGTATATTCTATATCCTGCCAACAGGGCCCCACTGTAGGTGGTAATTTTTAACTTCTAATAAGTCTGTTTTTGACAGCTTCATACCTCATTGATCATAACAAAAAATTATGTCAACTTTCTTTCAGGCCAAGTTTCTAGGCAGTGGGAGATGAAAGTTCTGACTTGTTTTATTGGCATTTTTCAATAATTCTTAATAAGGAAAGTTTATTGTCTCTTTTAAGCCAGCATCAATGAGAGTGCTTGCATATAAATTTCAGATAGACTCTACCACTCTGTTCCTTCAGCCCCTCAACCTCCGGCGTCTTCCTCTTTGGGTTGAGGCGCCCACTCGGTCTGAAACAAACTCAGAGGTAGCTGGCCGCATGCTCCCTGAGTACCCGTAGATTGTTCGAACGGTCACTGGCCAAGTTCCGCCCACTGCCCACGTTGTGTTAGTTTTAGATCCAGTAAGCGGGGTGTTGTCCATATGTTCACGGTCGATTGGGGATGTAGGCACGGCTGTGAGGGTGGGCGGCAGGTAAATTAGAATGTGGCGAAAAAAAGGAAATAATATCTGCAGAAGCCGAACAACAATGGGTAAAATATTGATGTCTTTTATATAAGGAAACAACAACAACAGTAGAAAAGATTACAGAAAGGATAGAAAAGCAATTAACATAAGAAAAGAGGACTACTCCTCTACCAATTTTCCAACAGAGAGAGGTGTGTGTGTGTGATTAACTCGTTCCAATCGACTTGGGAGGATGTGTGGCTCGTAGATCCAGCCCTACGTGGAAGTGTAGCTTTTCAGTTTGTTGTTGTAAATGACAAACGTTAGTTTCAGCGGCTTTTCAATGCAACTGCTACAACGACGATGATATTTTTTGAAGTCCTTATCTCTGACTTGTCACTGGACCGACTCACTGCGACGACAGTCTCTCTACTCTCTCGACGACAGTCTCTTTCGTCTCCTCAAGAATTCTCTCCCGTCTGTCCTCTTCCGTCTGTCCTCTTCCGTCTGTCTTTCTCGTCAACCTTTCTCATCGGCCTTACTCGTCTGTCTTTCTCAGCTGCCTTTCTCGTCGGCCTTTCCCATCTGCCTGTATCACCGTGACCCATAATGGTCGCTGCGGGTGTCCACGCACATGATGGCACTCAGTGTCAATGATGTGCCGACCGATCGCGGTCTCTCCCATCTCTTCGAGAATTCTCTCCCGTCTCTTCGAGAATTCTCTCCCAACTAATGGATAATTCTCTCCCAACTCTTCGAGAATTCTCTCCAAACTGTCCTTATTAGCAAAATCTCAAGTTAATATAGCAACCGAAGGTTATAAGCCAGGTTGTTCACGCGCTTAACATGAGTGTCGCCATAATCACGTGTATTTGCAAAGCTTCTGTTGCTTACTCAGATCTATTTCAAATCTCTTAGTGGATAAAATTAAATCATTCATTCCAATTGTCTTTTCGATGACCAAATTCAGCGGATACAACTTATGTCTAGATTAGATTTCGCTAGCGGTAAACATACACTGATCTTACCTCCCCGGTCCAATTTACTTCAATATGTTTTTATCAAAAATATTATTTTCGTCTATTTTTTATAATGAGCCAAATTAAACATCGCCTCCTGCCCTTTGCATTTGTTTATAAACAAGTCTTCGCCAACCTGATTTGAAATTCATTCTTTATCCATCAGCCGTCTTAGGTTTCATATATCATTGTTCTAGATTCTTTCCTATTAATAGCGCTGACGCAGTTTGTAACTTCACTGAAGATCGTGTTTTCCATTTTCAGTCAATAAACGTTATATTTGCGTGTGTGCATTCATGTGGGTGTGTGCATCAACCTCTCTCTGTTACAGACTATATCTGTAAAAGGACAATATGAATAACAGCAAAAAGGAAAACTTATCTTAACGGATACGTTTTGTGTTCTGTGGTACTTTGTCAAGGCAAATGAAAGGATTTTATTTTTTTAACAACTATTTATATACAAGAGCAAAAATGTTATTGTTTTTTTTTAATTTTTGAGTTTAGGAACATTCATAAATATTCCTATAATATATATATATATATATATAAAATTCATTTTTCGTTTCACCTTTTGAAAGTGAAGTCTGAAGATCCAGAGAAAAATAAAATTCTTTGGTGAAATAAATTATACAAATGGAGCCTTAAAGTGGTCTTTTTTTCTTTAAATTAAAATATATATATATATATATATATATATATATATATATATGCACACATATTCCATTGAACAAAACTGACAAGGTACTTTGTTTAGATTTTTATTCTGTTTTTCTTGCATGCATTCAAGTGTTTTCTTTTTGGGTCACGAACACCATTGCAAGTATACAAATGTGGATATATATATATATATATATATATATATGTATGATGGTGTATAATGAAAGTTCTAATAACTGTTGTGCATCAATAAAGAAAAGAAAATCAACATGAATTTCAAATATATTTCTAAATAAGTAAGAGATATTTATGAAAATGGTACATGCATGTTTGTTGAAGTTTCCATGTGATTGTTTGTCAGAGGCCAGCTCAGCACATTTTCTCCCATTAGCAGTCAGTAGTTAAAAAGAGAGAGAGTTTCTTAATTGTCTGCTAAAGTGGACATTGTTCTCTCTCCTTAATAATGTTTTTTTTTTCATATTCTTTCACACTCAGTACATCTTTGCATCTTAGTGAATTTATTGCCTTGCTTGGGGTGAAATGATCAAATATTTATAAGATCTAAGTAATAAAATTAAGAGAATTGCAGCCTGGTTAATTTGATCTTAAATCACTGTTTTTTTCTAATATTGAGCATTTTTTCATTTTTTTACAATTATGTTATGCCTTTTAAAATATATATATATATATAATAATAGCTGGCCACACATATTTGAGGATACCCATCTACTAGGGCGACTAACCAATCCCTATTGCAGACGTTCGCTCAGGCACATTTGTGGTTTTGCCCAACACCCACAGAGCCAACCTGTGGTTTATACTGCACCTATGTTGAGCAGACCTTAGTTATAGTTTCTTGGAGAGAGCATGTTATCTAGCATGATCAACAGTTTGAACAAGGCCAGCACGCTCAAGCCCTTGGCCATGATGACTTGTGGCTTTGTGCTAGCACAGCTATCGCTGCCCTCCCCAAGAGTTCCATCTACCAAATTTTTTTCTATTGAAATTAATTTTACATCTGATTATCCTCCTTCCCCTCCCCTCAACGTCCTTTGAAAAATTGAACATGTCATATTTGTCTACAATCACAATACATTTTTTTTTTTAAACTTTTCACCCCAGGCAAGGCTGGAAGCCACTAGCATGCAAGGGGTTACAGAGGATTTGGAGCAAGAGCAGATAGGAGTGATAGAGTGATAGGTTGGGTGGAAGAGGATAGCAGATGAGGCGAAAGAAGATAGCAGGTGAGTCGGAATGATTGAAAGACAATAAAAGATTTAGAAACAGTTTCAAAATATTTATATGCCAAAAATAAATATGATTTCAAAATTTAAAATATTATTATGGATTACATGTAATTGCATGCATGAGTCTCGGTATAAATATTTATAAATAATTATTGACCGATTTTATCATTGTGATATTTTTTCATTATATCAAGTACTGAGAATATAGTAACAAGGGTCTGCAAATTGTAGAAGAGAGTTATCAATGGTAATGTTCTGACTTCAAATCTGCAGTCACGTCCCTTTAACTCTCTCTCTGTTTTTTGTTTTTAAATGTACTTTTTATCACATAAAATTTGGTGAGGTGCAAGCAAATTTTCATTCTGAAAATGCAGACCAGAGAAAAAATGTTTGGGAAGCACTGTATTAAGGCGATTGTCAAAGAATAATTTCTTTTAACTATTTACAAAGTAACAGGAAAATATATTTTATGATTCTCTTACTGGACTTATTCAACCTATAGAGTAAAGCAGTTCTGAGAGAACTAGAAGTCCTATTAGGAATCATTATTGGTGGCCACAATCTTAACAACATAAGGTATGCAGATGACACAGTGTCAATAGAAGACATGGAAAGCTCCTACAGAAGGCAGTGAAGGAAAGTGGGAAGAAAGGACTAAGTATAAACTACAAGAAGACAGAATGCATGGTCATCAGCAAAAAGATGAGCCCAAAGTGCAAATTACAAATCAGCAATATTAAAATCAAACAAATACAAAAATCTAAGAAGTGTTTTAACAGATGATGAAAAATGTGACACTGAGATCCAAAGATGTATTTGGATGGCCAAAGATGCTTTCCAAAAGTTAAGCGGAGTATTAAGAAACAGAAAAATTTTGTTAAAAACAAATAAAAAAGTATTGAACCATCTGTTCTCCTGTATGACAGCAAATTCAAAGATGAAGAAGAGACTTGAAGCAACAGAAATGTGGTTCTCCAGAAGGATGCTGAGGATACCATGGGCCGAACATGTGAGCAATGACAAGGTGTTGCAGAGAAAGGAAACTTATACTTAATATCAGGAAAAGTCAATTGAGATTTCTGGGGCACATGATGAGGAAGGAGGGCTTGTAAAACCTGATACTCACAAGACAGATTGATGGAAAACAAGACAGAGGAAAGCAGTGCATAATATGACTTGATGGGCTTGAGCAAATGGATGGCACAACAGGATTTGGGAGAAATAACAAAAACTTATTAAGTGCTACAAAGGACAAGAAAATGTGGAGAGCCATGATTGCCTACATCCTGGAGGGACATGGCACATAAAACAATAAGAAGAGAATGTGTCAGTTTTTATTGCCATATATAAAGAGCTAATTTTTATTGACAAGAAAAAAATATTCTTAAATATACCAATTTGTCTCTGAGAAATGATACTCACCAAAATTTATATGACAGTGAATATTTTCATGTTGCAAGATAACAGTTGCTCTTATCCCTTCCCATCATGCACAGATTTCAGCCTAATAAACTCTTTTCCTGTATAGGTTGAGTCCCAGTTTTTGGCACAAAAATTGGTCCTAAAAACTTTGCAAGTATCTCCCATAATTTGACAATTTGTCAACCTTTTCACTGTTAAATTGGCATTGGAATAAATGACATTAGAATAAAACTTTCTCCAGTGGTTGAAAATTAGGTTGAAATAAGCTACAAGGAATTCTATTGATGGTATATTTCTAGGCAAGTATTTATTTAACTCAGTTAGGATAGAAGATTATTGTAATACAAGTTATTTTGTAACTTGTAGATATTCTTCATTCCTGTCACTAAAAAGCTGCTCTTAGCTCCTCCCATTATTCATGGATTTCAACCATAAGACCTAATTTCTTACCTCAAAAGATTTTTTGAGACCAGTTTGGTAATGTAGTCAATTTGGTCCTCACTGAGTGCTCCAATTCTGTAACCTTGTGCCAGACTAAGGAAAGCACACTAAATACATACACAGACTCTGCTGTGGAGCAGTAGTTGCTTGTATTTTTTTAACAATGATGTCCACCCTGTACAAGGCTCAAGAGCCACTTGATGTAAAAGTTTAATGAGTAAGCGGCACAGTTTATGGGGGATATGTGGGGAAGATAATGGCTGACCCTAGACTTGAACAGATTAAGATTGTAGTGATCAGGGATGCATCCTGTTGGGAGTCAGTTCCACAAAGCAGTCGCTCGTAAGAAGAAGCTGCTCCAGTGGGATTTACATCTCACCAATGGAATACTAAGAGAATGAGGGTGGTTTTGCAAGGTCTTGCAATATATTGACAATGTGTTAAATCTGATCACTTCAACTTCCCTTCCTAGAGTGACCTTTTGAGCATCATCTCTGCAAAGTTTTGGCCAATTAAGCATCTTTCTCTCACTAAAACCTATGGTCAAATCAGGCTGAAAACAACAGTTCCCATTGATTACTGAAGTAGCATCATGTCTCATCAATACTTGGATGGGGGACTACTTGGAGGGCAACACCAGGTACTGTAAGCAACTTCTTAGAATTTAAAATATATTTTTGCTTTCAATAACCCACAAAGAGTTGATAAACCATAAAAAATCAATCAATTTCGCTAAAGCAATCTAAGGGGAAGAAATGCTTCATTTTATTGACAACATAGAAAAATATAAATTTTAAAATGTATTATCAACAAATTTGTTTTGAAATTTTTAAGCATTTTCATTAAAACGTTTTGACTATTGGGTCCAGTCAAGGGTTTATCATACTTGTCATAATTTATAAAGGCTTATAACTAGCCATGATTAGAAGGAAAAAGGGGTCTACCAAAATCAGAGGAACAACAGTGGCTTCAAATGCATTGTCAGCAATTAAACCTCTTCCCCTCTAAACCAGTCTAGTAATGAGGCTGTTAAAATGAGTCAATCCTCATTGGGGCACCTACGATTAAGGTCTTGTCTATTAAGACAAGATTAGTTAATATTTATATACACATATATATAGTTTATATATATATATATATATATATATATATATATATATATATATATATATACACTACAGTTCAAAAGTTTGAGGCCACCCCTTGGTAATTTTATATATATATATATGTATATATATATATTTTAATTAATTACTTGTAAAAAATTGCAGGGTTTCAAGCAATAAGGTTTTTTTTAATTTTTTATTTATCGATGGTTGTTTAAGTTCAATGTAAATAGCTTCAATAATCTTTAGTCTTTTTTCTATTGGACTTATAAAGTATTCTCATATAGTTAGAAATGAGCTGTCTAATATTTTAATCCTTGCAGTGATTTTTGATGTGTTGTCTAATAGCATTTTGATCAGATAAATGGTATGTGAGTTTATGTGAAAAAATTGTTGTTATATAACTTATATAACATGTTTATTATTTATAAAAATGCATTCTCAGATTGGACAAATTAAAAAGGTAACACCTACATGAAATTGCTAAAAATCAGCATACCATGATGAAAACATGCTCCTAACATAATGAAAGCAGTTTTATCATCAAAATCTTTGTTATTATTAAAAGAAAGGATCAAAGTAGTTTTCGAATATTTAATTAAATTTTTTTACTCCTTTTTTAGAACATTCAAAATTTTGATTAAAAAACTTGTTTTTATTGTGTCAGCAACAGTTGTACGTTTTTGCAGTGACAGACATTAATGTGGAAATTCTTTCAAAAATCAAATAATTGTCAGATTTTAATAAAATTTTCAGGACTTATTCACAAATTAATAAAACTATTTTTTAAATTTTTTTATTAGAAAATCTTGATAGAAATATGTATGTTTTTTACATGTGTTTCAGCCTTTAGTTTTATGAAAACTTGAGAAATTCATTGTGATAATTTTTACTGACTATATTAGTTAAAAGCAGAATTCTTTTAAGAATTTAAATCTCCAAATTATTTTTGCAAAATCTGACCCTGTATTACCGAAAATCTGTTCTGAATCGAGAAAAAAAAAGCAGTAAAAGTAAGCCATTATTTAATTAGAGAAGCTTTTAATTGCTTTTATGAATAATATATATTAAAGATAATATTGTCTGAAGAAAAAAATTTTTGATAAAAAATTAATTTTTATAAGATTTGCTTTCATTTTTTTACATTTTTAAATTGAATAATTTATAAAGTTTTTTAATTTTTTAAAATTCGGTTCCGATGATGTAACTCTTAGGAAATATTGTTAAGTAAAACTGTATTTATTAATCATATATTATAAAACTTATTACAATCTGATATATTCCCAAATACTTTTTAAAAGAAATTTGATTTTTTTTATGTTTAAACATCCTTTTTTTTCTACATATGCTAATCCATATATGACATCATCACTAAAAGGTCACGTGTTTTAAGTGTTGTTCCCAACTTAAGGAAAAAACTCTTATATAAAATTTACTGCCTGCTATTAATTCTGCATCACCATATTAGTTGGTTGATAAATCAATCAACACATCAGAAAAACAAGACCTTGTGGTTATGAATTATATACAACATTTTATGCTTTAAGTAATATTTGTTTCAAATCAGATTAATTTAACTTTAAATTTGCTAATTTTCCTCAAATAACGTTTCAGAAATATATATTTTATTTTTAAAAGATTTTTAAAACTGAGAATTAATTTTTGTTTAAAAATTCATCAAAATCACAGATTGTATTGATTTTACTGAAAAAAAATCGATTCTAATCAATATATTCTGCTTGAAATACACCACAGAGTATTTTGCTTACCGGAAATAGTAAATTTTAAGACCTTTAGCTTTCAATGAAAGCTTCAAGAAAGCTTTTTCATTTTTTTAAATTCATTTTAGACCTTAGGTATATTGAATTAGTAGAGGTACCTACATAAATCACATTAGTGTTATATATGGAGGTTGATGGGCTAAGAGATATTATTTTGGCTTATTATGAAACTGGTTTAAATTTTTTATACAAAATGATAAATCTTAAAAGTCTATTTTATCATCAATTTTGATGTATATATGTAGAATGTTATTCCAATTTAATCCTTCCTTTAGATAAAGGACATTGGATTTTGCACAATTATGGTGTTGCCAGTATTTTTGTATTGTTAATCTTACTTTTACAAGTAGGGTTTATAAAATTATTGTTCTTTAAATTAATGTTAATTTGTCAACTATATATTTCAGAAAACAATTATTAATAAATGTCTGTGCTCTCTCTCACTCTCTCTATCTCTCTCTCTCTCTCTCTCTCTCTATATATATATATATATATATATATATATATATATATAAGTGGACATTGAAGTCAACTCCCAGAGATGATAGTCTGTTTCATGTTAAACACAGTCATGAGGCCTGACGACTCTGGGTGTTGACATCAATATCCACTTTTATATTTATATATGCTCTATCCCTGATGTTGAGCACTTTAATCCATTAATATAACATACCTTAAAACTATATTTTATCTATCTATCTATCTATCTATCTATCTATATATATATATATATATATATATATATATATATATATATAAGGTATATTTAGGCAGCAAGTATTCATCCAAAGAAGTTTAATTAAAAAGAACTGACAAAGGTCTGTCTGTTTAATTTTTATTATATTTTTACAATTTTTGAATAAGGTGTCAAGTTTTGTGCTCGTAGTTGTGGATAAACTGTTTGAAGTTCATATTTTGTTCAAGTACTTTCAACAATCACAGTCATTATCAAGAACCAATGTGGTGTCTGTGGTAATTAGAATTCCTTTATCTACATCGTGATATTCTTTGGGAAGCTGGAAGTTTGGAATGGTCTAGTGGTGCCTCGTTCCCAATAGCCATTGGATATGACATCATGCTAAACCATTGAACAAAATATAATAATATATAAAATAGATAATGATGCATATTTTTATATATCAAGAACAATTTTTGGGAAAATGTATGAAAAAGTCAAAAAGTTTACTTGTGATGCATCTTGTCCTTGGTTATTTCATATTCAGTGTGAAACAAAAGGCTCATAAAATATTCCAAAATAGAAAACGGGTCCCTCCTGACAAATCCAATGAATCAAAAAATATATTATCCTACCAACTAACTCTATCACATCTATAATTGAAAAGAATCTATCTAAACTCGACACCAAATTTGTTAGTACTACATCTAAAACAATAAAAGTCTTAGTCAATACTAAACGAAACAATAAGCTAAAACCTGAAGGAGGAGTTTACTCCCTCGCCTGTAATAATTGTCACAAAAAAAACATAGCAAAACATCAAGGAATCTAAATAAAAAATTATATGGACACAAAAGGGACGTTTTACAAAACAATACATCAAATGTGTTGATTGCCCACCATAACGAGACTGATCACAATTTCGACATAAAAAATGCTACTCCGGTCAAAGGAGAAAATAATTCACTACGACAAAAATGTTTTAATTGCAAAGTCATCTACAGTAAATTTGTGCCCTGGCTCTTACAACATTTCACCATTCCTGGCAGATCTTCTATTTTCATAGTGGGATATCTAATAACAAAAATGATGGAAACAAAAAGAATCTAAATAAAATTGGTTAGATATAAAAAATGGAACAAAGGAGAAGAGGGCTCTTTTTATATTCAACTGGAGTGGAGCGTGAGCAGCTCCATTTGGGACTAAAGACGTGGCCACCGATATAGAGCAGGGTTTTTTGTGCTCCACGCTCCTTGCTCCAAAATTATTTAAATTTTTTTAAACATTAGTTTGTATTCAACAATAAAAAAAAAAGAAAGGAAAATCTGAGCTAAACTCTTTGAGTTATTTTTATTATTAGATCTGTGGTAAATGTATGAGAGAGAGAAAATGTGTGTGTAAGTTACACATAAAAATGGAAACTAATTCAACTTCTACTCGGTGGTGGGGTGTTGGTAAAGAGGCAAGTGACTTTGACACCTAGGTGTTACCGTTCTGATGTCCTGGACATTTAAGTTGCAGGAGACAGTCTTAAAAAAATGTCTTCAAGTCAGTCACTCTGTAGAAAGTCTTTGATGTCATTTTTTATTAGATATGTATGTATGTATGTATGTGTGTGTGTGTGTGTGTGTGTGTGTGTGTGTGTGTGTGTGTGTGTGTGAGTGTGTGTGTGAGTGTTGGTAAGAGAGAGAGAGAGAGAGAGAAAGAGAGAGTATAAAAGCTGTCTGTAGATTATTGGTGTGGGGGAAGAAAGGTTTGAACTTTTTTGTTTTTATGACAAATTTTCATTGGTGAATGAATAAATAAACCAATATTTTCTTTTTAATTTACTGACAATTTTACTTTTGTACACGATTTTGCCATTATTATTATCATCATCATTATTAAAGAAAGTTATTAAAAAATAAATGGAATCTTTATGAGTAATAACTTCCGTTGGCTTTTCTCACCTATTTTCCTTGATATTCATCCAAAAGTTGAATAAAATTGATTCTTGGTCTGAAATGATACTTTTTTTCCTGAAATAAAATTCTAATTTACTTTTTAATGTATATAAATTAGCCCCCTAAGCCCTCGATCCGGGCATTATGGCCCTGATATTGTTTCAATGCGGTTTTTCTACACTGCCCATAGGTAATAATACTTTTCAAAAAAATATTTATGGAAGCTGGCCTAGGCTCCTAAGCACTCCCTTCTGCAAGTATGCCCCTGCTATTGTTGTAGTGGGGTTTTAACTGGATCCCACGATTCTCAGTTATGTAAAAATATAGAGGAGAGGAGCTTAGCCCCTAAATTCTAACTCCAGAATGTGTGTAAAATCAAATTTTTAATCAACTTTTATTTAGTACAGTGTAACCCGGATATAAGAGAGCTGTTGGGACCGGATAAGAAGTCTCTTATATCCGGGTTTCTCTTATATCCGGGTTTGGTCTATTATATATACATTAACACAGGCTCAAATTTGGGACCAGAGAAAATCTCTCATATCCGGGTTTCTCTTATATCAGGGTCTCTTATATCCGGGTTACACTGTAGTTACAGAATTTTCCTACCTTGTCAAAATTATCAAATTTTTCGTTACTGAATTTTTCGAAATTCATAAAATTGAACTTTTATGCCAAATTTTTGGTGCCCAGAAAATTTGCTAACAGAAGATTCGGTAACGGAAGATTCAGTTAGCTACTGAATTTTCTGTTACCAAATTTTCCGGGCACCACTGCAACAATATCAGGGCTGTACTTTTTGGATGGTGGGGTTAGGGGCTAAGACTTCCTCTAATATTTTAAAATATTTTTTAAATAAGTAAAATTGTTTCATCTACGTTAAAGTTAAGTTCTTGTATCTTCTTTTCAAATTATTATTTTAATAATACTTTTTTAAAAAATATTGGGGAAGGAGGCCTAACCTCCTAAAGCTCCTTTCTGCAAGTATGGCTCTGTTATTGTTGTAGGGTTTTTTTTGGACTCCACAATTTTCAGTTATTTAAAAATATAAGAGGGGGATTAACCCCCAAATCCACACCCCAGAACGGAACTAAAATCAATTTTTAATCGACTTTTATTTCATAGTTACCTAATTTTCCTATCTTGTCAAAATTACAGAATTTTCCGTTACCGAATTTTCCTGAAAAGGAACAATTCAAGTTGCCGATCAAGTAGCAATGAAGAGTTTGAGGATGACTTCTTTCCAAGTGTCCAAAAAACAGGACACACAAGTGCAGACAGTTTGAACCAATATACAAGTGCTAGAATTGCAAAAATTGAGGAATTGGCCAAATATCCAGAAATGTGTGAATTATTTCACAAATTCAACACAGACATTCCATCATCAGCATCTGTTGAGAGAGTGTTCAGCCTTGGAGGAGGAATTTTTCGAAAAAACCATCACAGATTGAAAGATGGAAATTTTGGAAAACAACTACAGTGTAACCCGGATATAAGAGACTCGGATATAAGAGAGATTTTCTCTGGTCACAAATTAGAGCCTGTGTTAATGTATATATAATAGACCAAACCCGGATATAAGAGAAACCAGGATATAAGAGACTTCTTCTCCGGTCCCCGACAACTTTCTTATATCCGGGTTACACTGTATTACTGAAGTTAAACTCCAGTTTATGATAAAATAAAATTTGTAAAACTAAATTTGTTGTTTGTTGAGGTAATTCTTTTGGAGTTAGGATATATGCCTCATAAGGAAGTACATTGGAGGAACTTTGGTATGTTTTTAGGGGTAAAGGTCATGCTGACAGGCTAAATGTTGGTTCTTATTAAATTTGAATCTTGAAATATCTCCTACTCAGCTTATTAATTGCAAAAATGTCCAACGTTTATGAAAGAAGGTACATTTTAACTATGGAGCGCGAAAAAGAGCTGCTCTTTTTATTAATGGAGTTGGAGCTAGAGCGGTTTCTTTTTGAAAATTGGGAGCCAGCTCCAATGTTGAGTATGGGAGGGGGGAGTGGAAGCAGCTCCAAAAATAGTGGAGTGCGTAAAGCCCTGTATATGTGTGTGTGTGTGTGTGTGTGTGTGTGTGTGTGTGACAAATATACATATATAGTGAAAGAGTACATTTTACCCTGCTAGTTGACTCATAGGTGGTGGGACAAAGAGGTAGATTGAAGCCTTTTCTAAAGGCAAAATTGTGACAGGAAAATTAAAATTGTGACACAAAAATGAAGGCAAAAGATAAATTTGTACAAAAGTGAATGTAACAGAATACACCAAAAATTTGAATTCAGTCTGCTGCTTCCGTTTTCTGCATCGGTACCCATTATAGTCACTTGTGCCTGCATGCGCTCATTTTGGACTGCCATGAATATAATTC
The DNA here is from genome assembly GCA_964036315.1 of Acanthosepion esculentum. Lineage (NCBI taxonomy): Eukaryota > Metazoa > Mollusca > Cephalopoda > Sepiida > Sepiidae > Acanthosepion > Acanthosepion esculentum. Next base: position 6,560,516 of record OZ038494.1, read on the forward strand.
ACTAATTAGCCATAATTAACAGGTTATTAGTTAGCTGCAGTTGAGTGGTTAGAGCAAAATAAACTAATTCTTGTAAATTTTAAATTCTATCGCCAAGTGAGCTCATCATCTGGAGAATGTGTTAGTGTGAGACTCTCTGGGTTTAGAAATAGGGTTAACAAAACAATCCTTCAAATTTATCAATCATGTTAATGTTTTCTATTTGATCTTGACAAATATCTACACACATACACACACATTCACAACACAAGTCTCTCTAAACACATACATGTAAACATACAAACACCCACGTGTATATAGAAAGACACATATGTAAGTAAATGCACATATACAGATACACATATACCCACTCTTTTCATACACATACATCAAAAGGAAAAACACACAAAAATCACTTGAACATACACACACGTCAAATACAAAAGCATATTTACGCAAAAATGGACCAACAAACACATACATATAAAGAAAGACAAAGACGCTTGCAAAGACACACATATATGCATATTAAGTATAAAGGTACATATACACAAACATTCATACACTTAAAGACATAAACACAAATTCAGTTATATATATGCACACACACACACACACAGATACTAACACAAACATATACATATAGGTACATATATATGTAGAATGATGTGCACAAGTTGTTTCATGTTGCATGTAAAAGTATAACTGGTGTTACAAAGGAAATGCATAAGAAAATAAACATTACAATTCTGTATAAGTTACTATTTATACAGTTCATGACATGTGAAAAGATTCTGCCTGGAAACGTGTCCCCATGTGTAATAAAGTAAATCCTGGTCTGTAAACCTGAATACAATAAAGACACTTTGGTTGCATTTGAAAGAAATATTTACTTATATAAAGGTGGTTTAGTTCATTACAAAAGGTCATGGCAATGATTGCCCACAAGTATATAACCTGGCATAGAAATATTTTCCTCAAATAAGGGATAACAAAGTTGCGATATTTAGGGTTAGTTTTGGAGTGACTGTTCCCTGAATAGGAAGCGAGGAGAAGCCATCATATCTTTGATATGAAGTCTGACCCAAAGCGGAATGGTGTGTGTCCGTGTAGTATGGCAGCTATCGATTTACCGTCAAAGAGCTGCCACCAAAAAGCCAATAGCGCTCTTCTGCCTGCCAAGAGAAGATTATTGATATTAGTCCACTAACAACAATAAACACACATGTATACATCACCATTACATATATGAACAAGAATATGACACATCTGGTGTAAGAGGGATATCATGGACATATCATGGTGCCAAAAGCTATCTTTCGCTGTGACTGACCAGACGATGTGCGTACATGAATGCCATCATTCGCTTTGAAAAGAAACACCCCGACCCTACCTCAGCTTGACCTCTTTCCGAAGGTGACTGATATGTGGATAAAAATTAACTGTTAGGCCCCTTATCAAGATGGTCGCTCCAGCCGTTTACATAGTAATTAATTTTGCGAATGAACATGCTTATAAAGATGCGTAAATTTCAAGATTGGTTATTCCTAAATTTTTGCTTGAGGATGAAGCAGGGCTTGATACTTTAATTCAATTTAATTTTAATAATTATATTGAGGTTTTTAGGTTTTGTTTTTGAAACATGAGAACTCTTATGTAGCGAAGGAATTATATTTTTTTTTAAATAATTATTATATATATATATATATATATATATATATAACCAAAATAGTTATCATATATATAATCATGGGTTACCATTTTGGTTCTCACCAGTCGAGGTGCAATTGAAATACACTGAAACGAAGTTGCATCTTTGTAATGAGTAAACTGTTTTTGTCTATATGAAAAAATTATAATAAATAATTATTGCTCTACCATCGGTATCGAGCCCTCTTTTGAATTAATGCTGTGAAGCTTAGAATTTATATATTATTTTCGTTCTCATTGCATTGGAGATATATATATATAAATGTGATCATCATAGTCTGACGATCACATTTAGCATGAAAGAAGCTGTCATCACTGGGTATTGACTTCAATTTTCACTTTTATATTTACATGCAATATATCCCTGATATTGAGCACTTTAACCCATAGATATAGCTTACCTTAAAACTATATTTTATCATATATACATATATTAGTCTGATGAAGCTCTAAAGGATGAAATGTGTCACAAAAAAACTTTTTCCACTTTGTCACACTTCTTTCTCCTAAAATTGTTCTTGATATATAAAAAACAAAAATTTATATGGGCCCTAATAAGTATAAACAAATGTTGCATAAAGAAGTAATTAAATATTGCAAAAAAGCTCCATCTAATTTAGAGGCTGATGAAAATAAGGAAACCAATTTATTAGCTAGTAAATTGAAAACAGAAGATCAGATAGAAAAATTTAATATCAAAAATTCTTTTATCACTCTAAAGGACTACAAAAGTGATTTCCATAGCAATCCCACCAAAACACAAATGTGGAAAATCAGTAAAAAGGTCTCCACAAAACTGATAGAAAATTGTAGGACCCCCCCACCACCACCACCATTAGTGGAAGGTCCCCACCATTTACAAGATAATTGATGCAGATTATAACAAAACTGTAGCTGCATTTGCTAAACTTCATTCCGAGATAAAAATCATGTGATCAAGTGTTTTTGATTGGTGGATTATTTTTCTAGATGTAAATATTTCTTGTGAGATTGTTTTTTTTTCACAAAAATTTCAAAAACATTTTGAATTTGTGTGCCCACAAACAAGATTTTGGGATGGATGCTGTGTGGGTGTTATTTGCCATAAGTCGTAATAAATTGCCTTGCGATAGCATAGGTGGTGCAGTAAAACGTCACACAGCCAAACAAAGTTTACAGAGTTAATTGTGGGCCAACAGTGAGACTTCATTTTTGATTCCATTCATGATTGTAGTATGGGGAACACTTTAAAAAATAAATTCTCATTTACCTATAGTGCCATATCATTTTTTTCAAGATATTTCCCACATGTCAAAATTTACTCAAATTGTTGTATAGCACAAAAATGGTTGATTTATAGGTGTTTTTGATGTCTTTTTTAGATTCCTGATCTCAAAAACTTTCCTGTGCAAATTTTCATGGCTTTAGTTTGTCTGGATGGAACTTTATTGAAGAAAAATGGATTTTGTAATGCTGCGGTTTTCATGCAAAATCTTAAAAATGGCATATTTTCTGAACCGCTTGGACTTAGAGGTTCAAATTTTCAGGATTATCTTGTTTTAATGATGCCTACCAAAATAATGGTTAAAATTTAAAGAAAATCTGTGAGGTAAGGGTGACATGGTCTGTATGATTTGATATGGAATTACCCAAATACAACATTAAAGAATTTTACCCGTCAATTACAGAAAAATCTGTAAACGAGGCATTAAATTTAGCTAGGGAATATATGTTGATATTGGGAGATAGTCAAAATCATTAAACATTGCCAAAAAATATTGCTGTATTATAATGAGGTTTTGAGGATTAAAATAGGGGTTAGTGGTAATTTCAATAACCCTATGGGGGCTTGAGATGGAGCTAGGATATGTGAGCTAGTTGGTTACTTGCTCTTATACAACCTCAACAACATTATTGACCCCTGCAACCATGGCTTTTATCAAGACAACGTGTTGATTATTGTTGATAATTGCATCCCTAGAAAAGGCAATATAATTAAGAAAAAAATTGCATTGGTTATTTGATAATTTTGGATTCAAGTTAGATATCCAAACTAATTTAAAAATTACAGATTATTTGGATATTACACTTAACTTGTATAACAATACTGTGTCCCCATTTAGGAAAAATTACCAATACCCATGTTATATCAATGTAGGTTCTAACCACCCTAGACAAATTTTCAAGCATATCTCTGATGGCATTATGATTAGATTATCTACAAATTATTCTGACATCAATACTTTTACTCAAAGTAAACATGATTATGAGCTAACACTAAAAAGACAAAACCAAACTTGTTTATAAAAGCATAGATGAAACATCCAATGTATGTCATAGGGAAAAGAACAGAGCAAGGAAAACTCTATGGTTCACACCACCATATAATATGGCTGTAGCTAATAAATTAGGGAAGGAATTCTTTAGATTATTTAAGAAGAATTTTCCCCCTTTGAACAACCTATACAAAATATTTAACAAAAATACTGTTAAATTAAGCTATAGTTGCATGCCTAACACTGCATATTTGATCAATAAAAGCAACACTAAAAAGCTTAAAAATAAGCAACATATTGAGTTCCCCAATTCCAACTGGTTTAATAAGGCTGCTTATCCCCTTAAGTGCAGATGCCAATATGAATGCATAGTGTATAAGGTGGAGGTGTATAGCAGTGGACCCAATAATAGTAGTAATAATAATAGTAGTAATGGTAAAAAAATGTCCAAAAAAAGATATTACAATCATAGAAGTAGTTTTGCACATGAAATATACAGCCACAGGACTGGTTTACCTATGTGTAGGAAATTAAAAAGAAGGATGGTATAGATCCCATATTAAAATGGGAGATAGTAAAAAATGCCTCCTATGTATGGAGGAAAATTAGCTATAGCTTCTTACAATAACCCAAATGAATTACTCAATCAGATCTGAAACACTTAATGGTTGTAGGCATAAAAAGCCTGGTTACTGGGCAAATAGAATGTGGGTTTGTTTTTTTTTATCCTAATTTTTCTGGTGGCTGCTTTATCAATAAAATGTCATTTGGGCCAACCCTCTTTAGTCAAAATTATCCTGATGATCCAATAGATGAAACCTAGGTAGATAGGTTCTGGCTCTTTAGGTATTTTATATATATATATATATATATATATATATATCCAAGTATAGGATTGGTGTATATGGAATAAATTCCAATAACCAGAAATACTATTCTTAAAAGAGTGCTCAATACAGAGTAGAGCAAATATAATTTATTTGAAAATTATAACATAAATATGTTATTATAAAATCACTACAAAAATAGCCATTTTGTTTCAAAACTTCTGATGTCTTATCAAGTGATGGTGTTGAATGTAGATTCTACATTCAACACCATCACAAATTTTCAAATTTTCTGTTCCATGTTTAAGGAATTTTTTTTTCATGAAAAAATATTCAAAAGTCTTTTTTCAACTTTCTCTTTGTTTCTGAATGTTCTGCCATTTATGAAATATTCTAATCACAGAAACCTTGGAAAATCTGTTGGGGTTAAATTTTGTGAGTATGGAGGATGTGGAAGATCTGCCCATCCTAACAATCTTATTTTTTCTTGAGTTTGTTTTGCAGATGGTGAAAAGTTGTGTTTGGTTCTTAAGTGAAAGCTCATGAGGAACTCAAATTTCCTCTTCACAAGTTTTCCTAATGAAACTCTGAAATGAACTATAATCAACACACTGACAGGAGACCAACAACTCTAAAACACACACACACACACACACACACACACACACACACACACACACACACACACACACACACACACACAAAACAAGCAAACAAACACTTTCTGGTTTCTCGTCATTGCATCTATTATAATAGCACAATTCTATGCATATTGTTATAACACACTCTTACTTATATAACGTACTTTGTATAAGGATTCTCTATACATAATACTTTGGCTTATTGCCATGACATCTGTATTAGTTAGTCTGAAGACTGACTCCAAACAGCTACCAATCTTACCTCTGACCTGGAGCTCTTTATAATAATGGACTAGTTCATATAGTCACCAGGGCTGTACTATTTACTCCACAATAGCATCCAAATGGCAACAGTTTGTTTCATGCCTGAACACTCTCTTCAGGCCATGTCTGTTGTGTTTTAGCTTGACTATTTATACATGCTGTTGAATGGTGTATTATGTGAAGGAAGTCTATTGTATTATCCTAATGGTTATTGGGTAGGCAGTAATGGTTATATTTCAAATTATTCTACAGAGTAGAAATGATTGTCAGTTTGAATGCAGTTATTTGTAGCTATTTTATAGTTTTGTTTAAGTTTTTTATTCATTATTTATTATTGATTGATTATTATTACATCTACTAGTGTTTTTATGTATTCATAGTTTAATTTGTTTACTATTCAAACATTTACAAATGCTCACATAAACACAGAATAGAGCCAAAACACAACACACGTGGTTTGAAGATTGTGTTCAAGCATGAAACAGACTATTTGGTTTTGTTCACTTTTATATTTCCATATGTTCTATCTCTGATATTGAGCCCTTTTACCCATAAATATATCATACCTTTAAAACTATTTTTATCATATATATATATATATATATATATATATATATATATATATATATAGAGAGAGAGAGAGAGAGAGAGAGAGAGTATATTTGTGAAAGGTAATAATGTGAATAAAGACAAAAGTAAAACTTAGCAGATGTGTTCCATCCTCTGATGGACTTTATCAAGGCAAATGTAAGGATTTTATTTTGTGACAGGTATTTATATATGCAAGCAAAAATGTTACTGGTTTTTTGTTTATCAGGAATTGAACTGTATCACCTCACGTCCATGAACTTGACTGATGTTTCCGCTAACCTAATGAATATTCATGAGCTCTCCTATACCAAAGATTTTTGAAAGCCAATAACATTTTTGCCCATGTATATAAATACTTCTCACAATATAAAATTCTTACATTTGCTTTGATAAAGTCTCTCACAGGACAAAATTCATCGGCTATGATAAGCTTTCCTTTTGTCTTTATTCATATATATCATGGTAAGGACCTGCCATACCACTTACATTGTATCAAATCACCCACATTCCCTCTGTATTCCATCAGTGAAAAGTAAGTTCCACTTGAACAGCTGTGGAACTGACTCCCAAGAGGATGTTTCCATGATCACTACAATTTTAACATGTTCAAGTGTAGGGTTGGGTTAACTGCTAACTTCCTCTCCTTTCTGTACAAACTGCCTCCTAACATAACCCTCTACATCGAGTGTCCCCTGTTGAACATTATTGTAATATATATATATATATATATATATATATATATATATATATATATATATATATATGCACATTTCATTGAATACGACAGGCAAGGTGCTTTGATTTAGTTTTTTATACAATTTCTCATGTGATCTAATAATTTTTTTCTTTTCAGATGATAAATTATATAAAAACTGTCCGAATGTTCTTTTTATCCGAGCGCTTTCGGCTATACATTTAGCCATTTTCAAGGTTGAAATATATTAACTGTTAACAAGAAAGAGTTTGTTGCATGTATGTATTTATATAATGTTTTCATTTCCAAAACACGGTCAAGATATTGTGTTCATGTTCATAGTTGATATTATTGAGTGTTGGTTTTTTGTTTCTATTAATAAAGTTTCCTATTTTTTAGCCTTTTTTTGCATCTAGATGATGCTATTTGTGTTGTCAACAAGTATGTTATGAGTAGGATCTGGTAGGTCTCCATGAATATTTAAATGAGATATATTTGAGCTATGGTCAGAAAGGTGTAGAGTGAGTCTTCATGTCAAACATGTTGTAGTGTGGCCTATATAATTATTTACGAATTTTGATTGATCAGGAATACAATTCCTTAATGGATATTTAAATTTGTAAATAATATTTATCCTATTTAATTTTGTTCTAAGAGGTGAATTATTATTTTTAACTATAAGGTTAGAGGTTTTAAATTTTTTGTAATAAATAATTCATCTAATTTT